>JAGFNQ010001948.1:834482-1136644 GCA_024364735.1 Boesenbergia rotunda | reverse complement strand
ATTCAAATTAAAATTAAATTCAAATTCATAATTAAAATTAAAATTCAAATTCAAATTCAAATTAAATTAAAATTCAAATTAAAATTAAAATTAAAATTCAAATTAAAATTCAAAATCAAAATTAACATAACTCAAATTCAAAATTCAAACTCAAGTTTTTAAATCTTCTTAGATTTTTTTTTTAAAAACTCAACCTAAGGTCTAAACCTTTTCCTTAACTGTAGGAAAACAAATGGATTATTGACAGTGGATGCTCCAGACACATGACTGGAGATCCCACCAAATTTACAGAACTCAAGTACAAAAGACTAGGGACCGTTGCTTTTGGAAACAACGGTAAACTTAAGGTAATTGGCCTAGGCAATATTGAACTTGAGTCTGATTTCATAATAACAAATGTATTACTTGTTGAAAATTTCAACTTCAATTTACTAAGCATTAGCCAATTGTGTGACACTGGTTATAAGGTTAGGTTCCTATCCAATGAATGTCTGATCAAACACAATGACAACCCAAACATCACACTTAGAGGACTTAGGCACAATAACATTTATGAAATTAAGTTAACCTGTCCCTTAGAAAATTGCCTCTTAACCCATAAGGATGAGACTTGGCTCTGGCATAGGAGACTTTCACATACTCACTTCAGAAAACTACCTAAACTAAATGGTGTAGTTAGAGGCCTACCAAAGTTATCTAACCTTGAGTCAACCTTATGTAATGCTTGTCAACAAGGAAAACAAACTAGGTCAACCCACAAACCAACTAATCAAACTCAAACCAAGTCAATTCTGGAATTAATTCACCTAGACCTATTTGACTCACATGGGGTTAAATCAATTAATGGGAACCTATACTGTCTAGTAATTATAGATGACTATTCAAGATTTACCTGGGTAAAATTCTTAAAAAATAAAGATGAAACTTTTGATACACTCACTCAATTTTGTAAATTAACGGAAAATGAAAAGGGGGTTAAAATCAAAAGACTTAGGAGCGATAATGGCGGAGAATTCAAGAATCATAAATTTAATCAATTTTGTCTAGAAAAAGGCTACCATCACGAATTCTCTTGCCCTAAAACACCTCAACAAAATGGAGTTGTAGAAAGGAAAAATAGAACACTACAAGAAGCAGCTAGAACAATGCTTAATGAATACAACTTACCTAAATACCTTTGGGCTGAGGCTGTTAGTACAGCTTGTTATGTACAAAATAGAATAACTCTAATTAAAAACCTAGGAAAGACCTCTTTTGAAATCTATTATAACAAACAACCAAACATTAAATACCTTAAAGTATTTGGATGTAAAGTCTATATCTTAAATACTAGAGAACACTTAGGAAAATTTACTTCTAAGGTTGAGGAAGGTATCTTTGTAGGTTATTCCCTTACCAGTAGAGCCTATAGAGTTTATAACAAGACTACCCTAAAAATTGAAGAAACTACAAATGTAAAATTTGATGAAAAATCTGATCCAAATAACTCTGATCAAACCACCTACCAACCAATTGACTTTGTTAGATCCAGTACTGACCCTGATGAAAGGCCAATTGAGGACCAAAACGATGATCTAACTGAACCCACACCTGAAACTGAACCTAACCAACCCAGAACTGTACGAGTTAGCTCAGCCCACCCAACTAATCAAATCTTAGGTGATCCAGAACTAAGGGTTCAAACTAGATCAGCTTTTAGGAACCTTAGTCAAATTGCCTTGATTTCAAAAATTGAACCCAAGTCTATAGAAGAGTCTTTACTTGACCCTGATTGGATCATAGCCATGCAGGAAGAGTTAGCCCAATTTGAACGTAGTCAAGTCTGGGACTTAGTACCCCTACCTAAAGGCAAGAAATTTATTGAAACTAAATGGGTCTTTAGGAACAAACTTAACGAACAAGGAGAAACAGTAAGGAATAAGGCTAGGCTAGTAGCTAAGGGGTTTAGCCAAGTAGAAGGTCTTGATTATGATGAAACCTATGCCCCTGTAGCTAGACTTGAATCCATTAGAATGCTCTTAAGCTATGCAGCCCATAAGGGATTTAAGCTTTTTCAAATGGATGTTAAGTCAGCCTTTCTAAATGGCCTAATTAAAGAAGAGGTTTATGTAGGTCAACCCCCTGGTTTTGAAAGCTTAGAACACCCTGACTATGTCTTTAGACTTAAGAAAGCCTTATATGGACTTAAGCAAGCCCCTAGGGCCTGGTATGAAAGACTGTCTAACTACTTAGTTTCTAAAGGCTTTAACCAAGGCAAAATTGACCCAACACTATTTGTTAAAACTCTAAAAACTGATATTTTTATAGCTCAAGTATATGTAGATGATATAGTATTTGGCTCAACTAACTCAAACTTTTTACAAGATTTTATAACGGTAATGGAAAATGAATTTGAAATGAGTTTAGTAGGTCAATTAACTTTCTTTTTGGGGTTACAAATAAAACAGACTAGTGAGGGTACTTTTGTCTATCAACAAAAATACACTAAAGAATTACTTAGAAAATTTGGAATGGATAGTGCTAAAGAAATTAAGACACCTATGGCTACCAGTCAAACTATAGATAATGACACAAATGGCAAACCTGTTGACCTTAAGTATTATAGAAGTGCTATAGGTAGCTTACTGTACTTAACTGCAAGTCGACCTGATATTCTCTTTGCAGTTAGTATGTGTGCTAGGTATCAAACATGTGCTAAAGAATCACATCTAACCCTAGTTAAAAGGATATTTAGGTATCTAAAAGGGACAGAAAGTTTAGGAATTTGGTACCCTAGAACAGCCCAGTTTGAACTTATTGGATATTCTGACTCAGATTATGCTGGCTGTAAATTAGACAGAAAAAGTACCAGTGGTGGATGCCAACTTCTAGGACCCTCACTAGTTAGTTGGTTTAGTAGAAAACAACACTGTGTTGCCCTATCCACCACTGAAGCTGAGTACATAGCAATGGGTGAATGTGTAGCCCAACTACTTTGGATGATGCATACCTTAAAAGATTTTAACTTAGATCTTAAGAAAGTCAAAATTTATATAGATAACCTAAGTTCAATCAATTTAACCAAAAACCCAATCCACCACTCTAGGACCAAACATATAGAAATCAAACACCATTTTGTCAGAGATCATGTAAATAAAGGAGAAATTGAACTTAACCATGTTGAATCTAAGTCTAACCTAGCTGATATATTTACCAAACCACTTCCTGAATCTGAATTTAGCAACTTAAGAAGGTTAATAGGAATGTGTGTTATAGACTAGGAATGACCTGATAAACTTAAGTTGAATTTTGGTTTTAAAAACATGGATTTTTTTAAACTGGTTTTTCAAAAGTTTATTGCTTTTCAAAATTAAACACGGACTTTTCAAACTTGATTTTCAAGAACTTTATTTAAAAATTTGACTTTCAAAACTGGCAGACTTAGCCTAAGCTTGACCCCTAGAATTGCATGAACCTATAGATTTAGGTAGCCGCATCTCACAAAACACATTAAGATTAACTTGTTTGTGCTTGCAAAAACATAGAACGGTTGTGAGATGCATAGGACTCTGCCTGGACTTCCGAATGCTTAAGTCAGTGCATCACAGTAAGTCTGGGCGTAAAATACCAACGTTACAGTGATCAAGTCAAGTAGTCTTGCACTAAAATCTGAGCCAGACATTATTACTTGACTTGACTAACTCAGTGAACACTACTATCATCTAGATAGTTAGTCAGTAACTAGAGTTAGACATATGAAAAGGAACCACAATCATTACTTGGTCCAGGGGGAGCTAAGGTCAAAACACTTTTTCAAAATGTCATTTGAAAATTTTGATATTAATCCCTAAAATTTTTTTATATTTTCTGAAAAAAAAAGAAATTTTTTTTAAAAAGCTAAGTTAATAAATTTAAGACTTGTTTTTTTTTCTAACACTTAGCCTATATTTCTACTCCCTTAAAAGTTATTATGCTTATAAATAGTTCCTTGCAATTCCTATTTAGCATTGAAAAATCTGTATTTTTGGGTCTTGCAAATCTCCTTTTTCAAATTAACTTTAAAATAAAAACACTTATGTTTTTTGAAAATCCACTATTAGCTTGTTCTTATACTAGAAAGTATCAAAATACTTTAATTAATTTAAAGCTCAGTAGCAAAGTTTCTTTTGGCTTTGAAAAATATGTATTATTTGGGAAATTTTTATATATTTTCTTTTAAAAAGATTGTCAAGCTTAACTTTGAAAATATTTCTAATTAATGTTGTTGAAAACTATTTGTTAGCTAAGTTAATAAAAGCTAAGTTAATTGATTTAGGGGGAGTTTTTTTAGGCTATTTATCTTACTTAATCTATTTTGCCTAAGTCTAGTTTTCACTACCACTTAGCTTTGGATCCGACTCTCCGTAACTTAATATACGTATGTTTTTTTTTATGAATGACAAAGGGGGAGAGTAGGGTTAAAGCTTAGAAAATTCTATTTGCTACTTAATTTTGCTCCATGTACTTTCATGCTTATTTTTTATTTACTTGCATGTATCTGCTAGTTTTTCTCTAACTTTAACCTGAGTTGTCAATACATCAAAAAGGGGGAGATTGTTGGTGCAGTTTGCACTAACGGTCAAACTCGGGTTTTGATGTATGACAAAGTGGTTAAAGTTAGGGTTGTGTGTGTTTAACCTCTTTACCAAGTGTGCAGGGTTGAAAGACTTAGGACCAGACACCAGGCTGAAGTCCAGGATGGTTGAGTCCTGGTGGGAAGTCCAGTTGGGTCCGCGGGACCTGACAACTGGCTGAAGACCAAGTTGGTTGAGACTTGGCAAGAAGACCAAGGTGGTTGAGCCTTGGCAGGAAGTCCTGGTAGGATCAAGAAGTCAAGTAGAGCTGCACAATGGGTAAGTAAGGTAAGTCACTGGAGGAGCGACCCAGTGAGGACGAGTCCAATCTTGGACTTTAGGCGCGGTCCAACTTAGACCCATTTAGGTGATCTAAGTTGAGTCCTGGTTAGATCCTGGTCTGGGAGACAGGATCTAATTAACTTAGAATTGTATCTAATTTTAGTCCATATAAAATTGTACTAGCCTTGTTTTGGACTAACCCTGGATGCAGGACCGAAGGACTGTGTTTTTGCAGCTCAGAGAGCCTCAAAGGAGTGAGGCCGTAGCTGAGCAGGGCGCCCCGGATGTGTCGGGTGCCCCAGAGTCAACCCAATGTCAGCGGAGAGGTAAACGCCCCGACAGCAGCGCTATTCGGGGCACCCCGCTTGAATCGGGCGCCCCCTGTGCCACCTCACTGCCAGCTGCCGAAGCTCGCCCTCGCGAAGCCAAGGAGATAAAGCCTTGACTGGTCAAACAGGGCGCCCCGCGCGCGTCGGGCGCCCCAGTCAAAGCTGATCCCGAAGATGAAGAGATCAGCCTTGACCGGAGGGTGCACGGGATCGAGAGCCACGTGGGGGGCGCCCCGAGCATGTCGGGCGCCCCCTGCCCTATATAAAGAGGGCCTCGACCCTCTTCAAAGAACAACACTTCTTCCAAAGCTTTCAAGTTCTTCTACGCTCGCGCCTTGCTCCGGAAACGCTACACTTCGAGCCGACGACGTCCCGCTGCCCCGAAAGAGTCGACCTACTCCGGACGTCGGTAAAAAGAAGAATTTCTTTTATTACTTTATTGCACTTAATTACTTGAAAGTGTGGGGTTGTCACACTTTAAGTTCATTTGTACTCGCCTACTCTATCGGGGTTGACCGATAGAGAGTTTTAGTGGATTGCCCAACGGAAAGGTCCGAGGGACCTGGGCCTTCGAGTAGGAGTCGACGAAGACTCCGAACGAAGTAAAATTCGTCTGTGTTAGTGTGTTTTTCGTTTCTTTCGTTTCCACTGTGCACGCTTTTTAAAGCGCTTTGATTTTTGAAAAACGCACGTGATTCACCCCCCCTCTCACGTGCATCGATCCTACACATTCTTCGTCGATACGCTTCCAACCGAGCCACGACTCTATCCCGCACCTCTGAGATGAGGTCTAGGTCAATCAGCCGCTCTTGATCATTGCTCTCCTTGTTATAGTGTTGTCGTCGGGCGAACTCTTCCCCGATCTCCATCGGATGACGGCCTCAGCCCTATACACCAGGTGGAAAGGGCTCTGGCCTGTTCCTTCTCGCGGGGTGGTACGGTAGGACCACAAGATGCTGGGGAGTTCATCGACCCAGCTGCCTTCGACGTGATCTAGCTTTATCCTGAGTCCCTGGAGGATTTTACGATTGACAACCTCGGCCTGTCCATTACCCCCCCCCCCCGATTATCGGTTACTGGATCATCCTGGTAACGGTCTTCACGACTCTTCAATCTGGGGTTGTTGCAATGATTAAGGCTTTGATGGTCGTGAATCACGGGTTGTGATTACTCCGTAATAATGGATGATGATGATCCACCGATCCGAGGAAAACGGACTGCTACATGAGGTTGAGTGCTCCTTGGGCTCCGCTACCCCAAGGTGATCTCGCGGTTGTTTGGCCCCGGGGGGGGGGTGTTCACTTTCCCGAGGTGACCTCGGGGACTTGCCTCCGAGGTGAGCTCGGGGGTGTGTCCTTTTGGAGTTATCCTCAGGGCTATGCCTATTCGAGTTAGTCTCGGGATTCCCCTTCCCGAGAGGGTCTCGGTCATCCCGACCAGAGAGCCGTTTTGACTCGATAGCTCTTGCTGCACGATAAGTACTATTTTATTGATTATTTGAGTTGCTAAAATCCATGTTGGACCTATGTTTTTATTGCTTAATTGTAAAATTGCCCTAGGTTTTAGAACTTACTCTTATTTTGGACTTAATTGCAAATTTATACATATTTGGATTAATTGGCCACTAAATTTTGGATCTATTTTTTTGTAGGCATGAAAGGTTCATGGACCTAGGGCATACTGGGTCAAACTTGAGTCGGAAGTGGAACCGTATCGAATTATCAAGCTTACGATTAATCCGGGTCGTCCAATTCAAAAGTGGCTAGATCTGAGCCATTCGGGACCATCTGAAGCAATCCGAGCTAGGGTTAGGGTTGATCAAGCATTCTGATCAAGATCTGAAGGTTTCATCCCAATCAGAGCTAAATCAACCGTTGGATCAAGCTCGGAGGGTTCTAGATCGTCCATTCAAAGATTAGGTTGATCTGGACCATCCGTTGCACATCTGGAGGATCTGATCTACCACGAGGCAGATCCTGACCCCTGATCAACATCCTCAAACTTTGGCTCAAATCAGAGCAAGATCAGCCGTTGGATTCATCCAATTCAATCTGGACCGTCCAATGCAAATTACTTAAGGAAAATTTCTGCGCAGCTCACCCTCGTCGCGTCTTCGCCGTTCTTCGCGTTCTTAGTTTTGTTCTTCATCGCTTCTTCAGATTTTTCTTCCAAGAAGGCGTGACCACCTCAACTTCAATCCTAGATCAAGAATTGAATCCTTGGTGATAGTTTCCTTGAAGAATTCAGCTCCATTTGCGCCGGAACAAGGATTGTTTGAGGGTTTCGGCAATTCTTCAGTCCGATCACTTGCTTCTCATCCACGATCCATTTCCAAGCGTCTGAGCCACTTTTAGGGGTTCTCAGGTGAGCTCAGACGATTCTCAAATCATCATCGCAGCTCCATCAGTTGAGATAGAGTGGATCGGATTGTAAATTCCAGCTAAGCGGAGATTTGAGCAGAGTCGACTTCAGAAATGATTCTCCACTGATTTGCTGAGCCTAGGGGTTCGAAGCCAGCTCTTGCTTGACGACCAAGAAGCTCTTGAGCTGAGGAAGGGTTGAGGATTAGTTTCATCTAGTTAATTTCAGTTTCTTAGCTGTAATTTTCAATTCTTGCATTGTTCTGTTCTTAAAGTTTGTTTCAGCTACCTTAGTTTAAGTTTTGAATTGTGTTTGGTTTCTATTGCGTGTAGTTCTGCAAGTGTGATAGTTAAGGAATATTTGTAGTGGATAATTGCTTTTAATTCTAGTTTACTTGTAGTTTAATCCTTGCGTATCAGCTGTGTTCCTGTTTTTCAGCTTGCGTATCAACAATTTCTGCAGTTTCAGTTTGTTATGCAAATTCAGTTCAGTTACTCATGCGTGTTGTGTCAATTAATGTGAGTTTCACTTAAGCCTTGCTGATCTTTAGAATAGTGAACCCATTCTAGTTCATTTGCTTGTTTTGTGGCCAAGTTAGTGGCTGAAATTCTGCATTTGGTTAAATTTCTGCCACTTTGGTTTTAGTTTTGAAATGTTTCAGTTTTAATTCTTGATTTGCATTCAGTGAATTCAGTTCTTAGGAATCTTATGTGACATTAGCTTGGAGCAATCAACTTCAGCTATTTGTTTGGTTTAGCATCCAAATCATTTTTATTTCAAAACCTGCAGTTTATTTCTGAATTTGGCAGTTTTGTTGTGTCAAGGTTTTTCCACTTGCTGTTTTGTTCAGTTGTTGCATTCTGAAACTTTTTATCCCTTCCTGCATATTGATGCCTTCTTAGCTGTTCCTTCCAAGCTTAATCGATCATGCTCAATCCTTAGTTTTTAGAACTAGATTTTGGCACGAAAAAAAATCAGCCTTTGCACAAGAGTTTCATCTTGCGTGCCAAGTTGTTGGAGCACTGATTTGCATCAGATTTTCACTAGTTTTTTTGGTGTAGGACAGCTTTTGAAGTCTATTGATATCACCTTTAGAATCCCTGAATTTTCTTTGCATTGGTTAGCTTCCAAAATTTATAGTTAGTTTGAGTTAATATTGTTGCTTGTTTAATTTCCGACTTCCATAGTTAGCACTTGTTTTAAGCTTGATTTGCTTGCCAAAAACTCCCATCATTGCCTCTACTTCATTGCTTAGCATTTCTTTTGTTTTTGAAATCAGAAATCAGTTTCCAAAAATTTTGTAAGTGCTTTGATTAGGTTTCTCATAGGTTGAGTTATTAAGTGTCGTCTCTTTGTTTAGTTCATGAGTTGAGTTTCTTTAATTTCCATTGTGATTTCATCTCTGAATTACATCCCAAAACCCAATTACTTATTTGAAACCCAAAAACACAAACGACACATAAACCAAGCTCGAATCAAACACGACAACTAGCTCCGAGAAAAATACGACCTGTGGCCCCTTTGCTACATTTTCAGATTTTGATTGCAAAAAGGGTTTCCAGCATTTTATTCATATCTAAATTTGAGACCCACATTCGTGACAGTCTATTTTGGGTCCGTCAAATTTTTGGCGTCGTTGCCGAGGAATCACTAGTTGATTTGTTTGATTTTTGCTTGTGCACTTATTTCATATCATTCTTGATTTATTTTTGTGCTTATTGTTATATCTGTTGATTTGATTTAATTTGTTTTATCTCTTTATCCACTTTTACTGCGAGTTGTTTTGTTTTATGACCAGGTCTTCAGGTGGTGATTTAGAAGAATTCGACCCTGAGATTGAGAGGACTTTCAGAGCTAGGAGGAGCCAGGGCATCCTTTATGAGACTATAGATATCCCTCCTATTCAGACTATTTTCACTCACTCAGGGAGTAACATGGCAAATCACCAGAGAATTATGAAGGAGCTTGCAGCACCAGATGCTTCATTTCAGTACTCCAGCATAGCTTATCCAGAGCTGGCGGGAGATTTTGAGCTAAGATCTGGACTCATCAATTTGCTGCCCAATTTTCAGGGATTAACTGGAGAGGATCCAAATAGACACCTGCACGAATTCCATGTTGTATGCTCTACTATGAAGCCTCAGGGCATTTCTGAAGAAGATATCAAGCTGAGAGTTTTCCCCTTCACACTGACAGGAGCAGCAAAAGACTGGTTTTATTATCTACCTACAGGGCATGTGTCTAGTTGGATCGCTATGAAGAAGGCATTTTTGGAAAAGTATTTCCCAACCTCCAGAACAGCTATAATCAGAAAAAGCATCTGTGGAATTCAACAAGTGGTTGGTGAGACGCTCTATGATTACTGGGAAAGATTCAATAAGTTGTGTTCAAGTTGCCCCCAGCATCAGATCAGCGATCAACTGTTGATTCAATACTTTTATGAGGGATTGCTGCAGATGGATAGAATAATGATAGATGCTGCAGCTGGAGGGGCCCTAGTGAACAAAACGCCAATTCAAGCTAGGGAGCTCATTTCAAATATGGCTGAGAATTCCCAACAATTTAGAAGCAGAGCCTTGACCATCAGAGGAGTGGGTGAAGTTCAGGTAGTTCCTACTGATCAGAAGGAGGTTAAGACTGCATTGATGGAGCTCACCTCGGCTGTTAAGCAAATTGAACTAACTGTTGCAAGGCAAAATTCAACTCCTTCAGTACCTCCACTGTCAAGTCAAGTGATGAGTGTGTGTGGCATTTGCTCTAGTCAAGAGCACACTTCAGATTCATGTCCCACCCTCCAACAGGACGAGACAGTAGCAGCATTGGTAAGAGGACAATTTCAAGCAAGAAACAATCCTTACTCCTCTACTTATAACCCCGGTTGGAGGAATCATCCATATTTGAGGTACGGGAACGCTTTCTGCCAACAAAACCCTCAACCGCAGCCCTCACAGCAGCCTCTACAGAATTTCCAGTAGCCCCAGCAAACTCAGAATAATCAGCAAGTTTTTCAGCCGTCGAACCAAAATTTTCAGCCTAATTTCCAACAAACTCAGCAGCAATTTCAGCAACAATTTCAGCAATTCGAACCTCAATTCCAGCAATATCATCAAGGGCAGCAAGGTTTTCAATCATTTCCAGCTTTCCAAACTCAAAACCAACAAAATTTTCAGCCTTCCCAGCCCTATAACCAGATTTCACAGCCCTACAATCAAGGGTTTCAAAGTCAGAATTTTCAGTCCTCATCACCGAATTTTCCACTTCAAAATCAGAACTTTCAAGGATACAACTCCCAGCAAGGTTTCCAAGCATATCAGCTCGCTAATCAGCCCTACCAACAGCAACTTCCATCCTCTTATCAGCCCCAACAGCCATGTTTTCAAGGATCTCAGCAAGCTCAACCAATTCAACCGACTACTTCATCATTTCAAGGTCAGTAAAGGAGCTATGCTAACCAAGCAGGGTATGGGAGCTCAAGTGGAGGAAATGCGCAACATCAACAAATGATGGAAATGTTTCAACAAATGTTCCAACAACAACAACAACATAATCACAACATTGAGAGGCAATTGGGTCAATTGGCTAGTGGAATTAATCAAAATCAAGCTCAAGGATCAAGTCAACTCCCTTCCCAAACTGTCCCTAATCCTAAAGGAAATATGAGTGCTATTACTTTGAGAAGTGGGAAGGTTACATCATCTCCAAAGAGTCCAAGAGCAGATTTTTCAGAAAACCTGACAGCAACTTCAAGTCCAGCCCAAAACAGCCATGAAATGACTTCAAATTCAGCTGATTCCACCCCTAGCCTGTTCCCAACCCCTTCCTCAAGTAACCCTCCAAATTTGGTGGAAAACGGAGAAGAAATCAGTGCCGAGACGCAAGGGACAGCAGCCACTTCGCAAGGGACAGCAACCAAAATTTCAGCCTCTCCACTTCCGGCCAAAGAAGATGATTTTAGGGTTCCCTTACCCTTTCCACAGCAGAGAACACATGCCAAAAAGCAAGTGGAGGAGGAGAAGGCTAAGGAATTCAATGAGTTAGTGGAACTTTTCAGTAAGGTAGAGATCAATGTACCTTTGTTGACCATGATCAAGCAAATTCCAATGTATGCTAAGTTTTTGAAAGATCTTTGTGTTCACAAAAAGAAACTTAAGGAGAATAAGTTGGTCAGCTTTGGGAAGAATATCTCAGCACTTATCCACACCATTCCTCAGAAGTGTGAAGACCCAGGGGTATTTACTGTTTCTTGTGAGATAGGGAGCACTATATTCCATGATGCTATATTAGATTTAGGAGCTTCCATAAATGTGATGCCCAGGTCAGTATTTTAGATGCTCGGCATAGGCCCTTTACAGCCCACTGGTGTGGTGATACAGCTAGCAGACAGGAGTCAGACCCACCCAGCAGGTATGATTGAAGATGTTTTGGTGAAGGTAAACGAGCTAATATTTCCTGCAGATTTTTATATTTTGGATATGGAGGGAGATTATTTGGCGCACCGTTCTCCACTTATTCTAGGCAGACCTTTTCTGAAGACGGCCAGAACAAAGATTGATGTATATGCTGGTACACTTTCCATGGAGATTGGAGACACGGTGGTTCAGTTTAGCCTTTTCGATACTATGAAGCACCCAAGGGAGGACCACTCCGTTATGAGCATGGACATTCTTGAGGAGCTGGAGCAGACAGAGTTAGAGACTGAGGGATTTTTATCTGATTTTTCTGGAGGAGCTATTGATTCAGAGGAGGCTGAGAGAGTACTTACTGCTGAGACTGAGGATTTTTCAGAAGATTTTTCAGACACATTTCCAGCTAGGGAGATTTTTCTAGGTGTAGGGGATTGCACAGAGCCTCAAGGATCACCTATTTCTGTTGAGATTCAAAGTGTAGGGGATTGCACAAAGCCCCAAGGATCACCCACTTTTACGGAGGAAGACCAGAGTGAACTGAAGCCATTACCAGGCCATTTGAAGTATGCATACCTAGGAGAGGAGCAGACTTTTCCTGTGATTATTGCACAGCATTTGGAGTTAGAACAAGAGGAAAAATTATTGCAAGTCCTGAGACACTACAAGAAAGCAATTGGGTGGACAATATCAGATATACCAGGTATCAGCCCAGCTATCTGCATGCACAGGATATTTTTGGAGGAAAATGTCAAACCTATGAGGCAACCACAAAGGAGGCTCAACCCACTTATTTTGGATGTTGTAAAGAAAGAGGTGACTAGACTTCTACAGGCAGGTATCATTTACCCTATTTCTGACAGTCAGTGGGTTAGTCCTATTCACGTGGTGCCCAAGAAATCTGGAGTGACCGTGGTGGCGGATGAAAGCAATGAACTAGTGCCCACCAGAGTTAAGAATTCCTGGAGAGTCTGCATTGATTATAGGAAGCTCAACAAGGTCACAAGGAAAGATCACTTCCCTCTATCCTTCATTGATCAGATGCTTGAGAGATTGGCAGGGAAGTTGCACTATTGTTTCTTGGATGGATTTTCAGGCTATTTTCAGATTTGCATAGATCCAAAGGACCAGGAGAAGACCACCTTCACTTGCCCCTTTGGCACTTTTGCCTACAGACGTATGCCCTTTGGACTCTGCAACGCACCCGGTATATTTCAAAGATGCATGGTAAGTATATTCGGTGAGTTGCTAGAGGACTGTATGAGGTATTCATGGATGATTTTTCAGTTTATGGCACGTCTTTTGATTCATGTTTAAATAACTTGTCTAGGGTTTTACATCGTTGCATTGAAACTAACCTAGTTCTTATTTTTGAGAAATGCCACTTTATGGTAGAGCACGGGATTGTACTTGGACACATAGTCTCTCAGAAAGGTATTGAGGTAGATCCTGCTAAAATCAGTGCTATTTCTTCTTTATCTTACCCCGTATGCGTACGGGATGTTCGTGCTTTTCTTGGACATGCAGGATTTTACCGCAGATTTATTAGAGACTTCAGCTTGATTGCTCGACCCTTGACACGACTTTTGCAGAAAGATGTTGAGTTTCACTTTGATGAAAAATGCAAAGAAGCTTTTCATAGACTCAGGGAGGCTCTTACCTCAGCTCCTATTATTACATCACCTGACTGGACTCTACCATTTGAATTAATGTGTGATGCTTCTAATTTTGCAGTGGGAGCTGTTTTAGCACAGAGGGTTGATGGAGCACCACATGTCATTTGTTACGCCTCCAAAACCCTAGATGCCGCCCAAGCCAACTACACCACGACTGAAAAGGAGCTTCTTGCCATTGCCTTTGCTTTGGATAGATTCAGATCTTATTTATTATGCTCACATGTGATTATTTTTTCTGATCATGCAGCTCTCAAATATTTGTTGAAAAAGCCTGATGCAAAACCTAGATTGATCAGATGGATGCTCCTACTCCAAGAATTCGACCTGGAAATCAAGGATAGAAGTGGAAAAGAGAACTTAGTAGCAGATCATTTGAGCAGACTTGAAGGAGATGGATCTCCTACCACCATTGATGATGATTTCAGAGATGAGCACTTGATTGCAGTGCATGGTGAGACACCGTGGTATGCAGACCTAGTTAACTTTCTTGTTGCACATGTTTTTCCCACTTAATTTTCTAAGGCTCAAAAAGATAAATTAAAAAGTGATGCAAAGTTTTATGTGTGGGATGATCCTTATTTGTAGAAATTTTGTAATGACCAAATAATTAGGAGATGCGTACCAGATCATGAGTTTTCTTCTGTCCTTACTTTTTGTCATTCATCAGCTTGTGGGGGGCATTTTGGACCCCAGAGGACTGCCAGGAAAGTACTAGAGTGTGGATTATATTGGCCCACCCTTTTTCATGATTCACATGTTTTTTATAAAAATTGTGATAGATGTCAGCGAACTGGGAACATAGGAGCGAGACATGAGATGCCCCAAAACACTATGCTTTACTGTGAGATTTTTGATGTTTGGGGGATAGATTTTATGGGACCTTTTCCTGCATCTTATGGATATTTGTATATTTTACTTGCTGTGGATTATGTTTCAAAATGGGTGGAGGCCATTCCCTCCAGGACTGATGATTCTTCTGTTGTTTGTAGTTTTGTTAGGTCACACATTTTCTGCAGGTTTGGAATTCCAAGAGCAATAATCAGTGACCAAGGATCTCATTTTTGCAACAAACACATGAAGGCGATGCTTAGCAGATATGGGGTGGCACATAAAGTTTCTACATCCTATCATCCCCAAACAAATGGACAGGCTGAGATTTCCAACAGAGAGATAAAATCCATTCTAGAGAAAACAGTTGGGCCCACTAGAAAAGACTGGAGCAAAAGGTTAGATGACGCACTCTGGGCCTACAGAACAGCATACAAGACACCGATTGGCATGTCACCCTACCGCTTGGTTTATGGTAAGGCTTGTCACCTCCCCGTGGAAATAGAGCACAAGGCGTATTGCGCGGTGAAAGCTTGTAATTTCGATGCTACCAAGGCGGGGGAAGAGAGAAAATTGCAACTCCAAGAACTTGAAGAAATTCGGCTAGAAGCATTTGAAAATTCAATGATCTACAAGGAGAAGACAAAGAACTTCCATGACAAGCACATTGTGAAGAAAGATTTCAAAGTTGGTGACAAGGTACTATTGTACAAATCAAGGCTCAAATTGATAAAAGGTAAATTAAGGTCAAGGTGGGATGGTCCATTTATTGTAACTAATATTTTTCCCTATGGTGTTGTGGAAATTCAAGATACATCTAATGGTTTTATTTGGAAAGTAAATGGCCACCGGCTCAAAAGGTACTTTGAAGAGCTAAAGGAGCTAGAGGTGGATGGGTTGGACATGAACGAAGCTATCTACCCAACTTAAGGGGAGTTCACTTTCTCTACCATTTATTGTACATATCATTTTCATGTTTCTAGGAATAAATGTTTCTCTAAGAAACATGACATGAATAAAAATCATTGTAAATACCATGTCTTTTGTTTTAGCACTTTTTCTTGCATGATTAGGAATAAATGTATCCCTCTAGGTTAACTTATTGTCATTTTAGAGTCTTTTGAAAATAAATTAAATTTGATTGTTAAAACTTAGGGTTTGAGTTCATGGATGAAATCTTGGATGCTTGAGTACTACTTTGCTTTAGATTCTTAATTGAGGAATTGAGATGAATTATTTTTGCCTAGTGAGATTAGGCTTATATTTGTGATACACATATGTTATTGTACTCTAAAACTTGCTTAGGTTCTTTCAAAATCATATTTCAATGATTGGATCACATCTATAGAGACTAATCACTTTGTTTACCTTTCCATATCAATTTTGACAAAAATCATGTCTATTCTATTTGTCTTTCCTTATTCCTAATCTTAACCCCAATTTTTCTATGGATTTGTTGCTTGGGATGTTTTCTTAGTGCTACTTTGCCCGAGACGGACAAAGATTTAAGTGTGGGGGAGTGATTAGTGTTTTGGAAAACATTTTGTATCAAGGAAGCATTTGGATCCAAAAGAAAAAAAAATTCTGCAATTTCAAGGATCAAAGTGAGTTAAGTATTGTATCAAGATCAAGTGGGAAGAAGTGAGCAAGGATTGAAAACAATTGAAGACTCTTGATCATCATTTGAAGATCCAAGGAAGTTGCACCTCAAGTTGAATTCGGGTGAGGCAAATGAAATGAAAAGAAAAAAAAATAAGCCAAGTGGCACGCACATGAAAAGAAAAAAAAAATCTGTGCCAAAATTTTTTGTACCAACTTGAGATGAATCCGGGTTTTCCAAGGCTGCAAATTAGCAATTGCAGAGCACCTCCACTGCTGATAAAAGGAAAAATGGCTGCTAAGAATTTCGGATCAGAATGTGCCAAGGTGAGAAAGTTGTGCTAAGGTTCTAAAAGGGAATGCAATAGCAGAATTGCAGCTATATATTGGCTGTAATTTCAGAAACTTCTTGAGAGAAGCTGGAACATAGTTGTGTAGAACTGAATTAGTGCAAAGTTTGCTAGTAATTGAAGAAAACAGCAAGGTATCAAGCTGCTGAATTGATTGAAGCCGAATCCAACTTGAAGCTGAGATACTTTGACTTTGAGTTGCTGAAATGATATGAACTGAAAGGGAGTAAGCTGAGAGTTCTGAATTTATTGAAGGAATGTTTGTGAAGCTGATTTGGAGGAAGCAGATTTGAATGTGAAGATGAACAAATCTGAATGGAAGCTGAGCACATTGTTGCAGCTGCAAAAAGAAAAGATAA
Source organism: Boesenbergia rotunda (assembly GCA_024364735.1). NCBI lineage: Eukaryota > Viridiplantae > Streptophyta > Magnoliopsida > Zingiberales > Zingiberaceae > Boesenbergia > Boesenbergia rotunda. The sequence goes on along the minus strand of JAGFNQ010001948.1, from coordinate 1,119,865 downwards.
AAGCTGTGCCGAGTGCTGGAATATGAAGATGTATCAACTTGGAAACGGATTCATTGAAGCTGAATTGAATTTGAGCAGAAGCAGAAAAATTGCAGCAGGTTCAGTAATGCAGGGATGATCATAGAAGCTGCCGAGTGCTGAATCACTGAAAAATTCAGCACTACATTACAGTGGATAGAACTAAAAATTGCAGTGCTGGAATTTTTACTTTCCATTCGATGCAAGCTCTTATTGATGTTAATTTTTTTGTGAGATCAGAGAATGGCAAGGAATCTGCAGTGGATGCAAAAACTTTGAGCAGGAAAAGGTTGTGCCGAAGTGGAAAAGAAGTGGCAAGTTGAGTATCAAGAGATGGAATCCAAAAGCAAATAATTCAAAGAAGAACAAATTATTTCAGTAGCAATAGGTTGCAATGGATATCTCCTGCCACTTATCAAATCTGAGAAGAAGCTGAGAAGCAGGAGGAAATTCTGAGCTGCTGAGAGGAGATAAAAAGCTGGAAAGAAATCAGGAAGTGGTAAAGGTTATTGCCAAAGTTGAGTTTTATGAACTTAAGAGAATTGAAGGAAATCATTATGCCAAGTTTCGGGCAGAGGTTCTATTTAAATGCAGCAAATTTAAGAGCTATGCCATTACAAATCAAGATGAACTGCAGTTGTAGCAAATTTAAGAGCTGAAACAAACTGCATTGCAAGCTATCAAAACAAATCTGAGAGAAAAAAAAATTTTGAAATCTGCCGACAGTGATTTGGAGTTGCTGAATGACAAAAATTAAATACAAGCAGAAGGTGAAGCAAGCTGCAAAGTGCTGTGAAAATTCTGTGAAGAGCTGTTGTGGAATCGGCAAGAAAAGATTTACAAGTGAAGAAAAGTTGTGTGTTAAAATAGTTTGTGCAGATCAGAAATGGGAATGAGATGAACTGATCTGAATTGAAACCAATGCAAGGAATGCTGAAAAGGACTCAGAACAAACCCACTCGAAGCCCAAGAGGTTTTGGAGAGCAGCAAGTTGCTACTTAAGCTGAAAATTCAATTATGAAAGAAGAAAAATCAGTAGAAATGTGATGAAGACAGTTTTGTACCAACTTGCAACCGAATTTGAGTTTTTGAGGCTATGAATCAAGGCAGTAGGTATAGGAATGTATTCAGTTCTGTTCCCATGGTGCTCGGCAGAATGTAAACTAAAGGGAAAAAAAATTACAGCTAAGAAGAAGAAAAAAATAAGGAAGAAACAAAAGGGGCACACAAAGGAGTTTCGGCCTCATGAATTTAGTGGAATGCTTCTCATCCGAATTACATCTTTGTTCCACTACCTTTTTGACTCCACTAGAGGAAAAGAAAGCAGAAAATGAATTTAGTGGCTGACCAAGAGAAAGAGAAAAGAAAAGGAAGAAATTGGCACGCAAATGGCAAAATTGGCACAAAAGGACTAGTGAGGACTTTTTATCAAATTCTTAAAGGGCAATGCCATAGTTTTACTCCATCACACTTTTGATATCACTAGAGGACTAACAAGAGGGGCAAAGCACATTGGAAATATTTTTGAGCACTCAAGTCTTCCACTTTATCAGTTTTACCATTTCCTTGATTTTTACTCCATTTCTTATCATTTCTATGTCTTTGATTTGTTTTTGTAGATGTTGATCCTAATCATGAATAATGGTGGAGATTAGATAATAAGCAAGCCTATGGTAGTGCAAGAAGCATGTGTGTTTGAGTGAGCTCCACTTCCATCATCAACTTAGAACTTAAGGAGAGAGCCACCAAAATTTTCCTTGAAAGGCTAGTGAGTTGAATTCATCTCAATGACTCATGATGGATGAAAAGGCTAAGTTGTTGATTTAAGGACAAGATACTAATCCATAGAGCTTAGATTTTTGAGAATTGACAACCTTAGGTAATTTCTTTTCATTTGCTTCTAATTATGCTTTAGAAAACCTAAGGGATACATACTTAGTGGTTTCGCGAGATGCTCAAGTTTAAGTGTGGGGGAGTTGATAAGTACTATTTTATTGATTATTTGAGTTGCTAAAATCCATGTTGGACCTATGTTTTTATTGCTTAATTGTGAAATTGCCCTAGGTTTTAGAACTTACTCTTATTTTGGACTTAATTGCAAATTTACACATATTTGGATTAATTGACCACTAAATTTTGGATCTATTTTTTGTAGGCATGAAAGGTTCATGGACCTAGGGCATACTGGGTCAAACTTGAGTCGGAAGTGGAACCGGATCGAATTATCAAGCTTACGATTAATCTGGGCCGTCCGATTCAAAAGCGGCTAGATCTGAGCCATTCGGGACCATCTGAAGCAATCCGAGCTAGGGTTAGGGTTGATCAAGCATTCTGATCAAGATCTGAAGGTTTCATCCCAATCAGAGCTAAATCAACCGTTGGATCAAGCTCGGAGGGTTCTAGATCGTCCATTCAAAGATTAGGTTGATCTGGACCATCCGTTGCACATCTGGAGGATCCGAGCTACCACGAGGCAGATCCTGACCCCTGATCAACATCCTCAAAGTTTGGCTCAAATCAGAGCAAGATCAGCCGTTGGATTCATCCAATTCAATCTGGACCGTCCAATGCAAATTACTTAAGGAAAATTTCTGCGCAACTCACCCTCGTCGCGTCTTCGCCGTTCTTCGCGTTCTTAGTTTTGTTCTTCATCGCTTCTTCAGATTTTTCTTCCAAGAAGGCGTGACCACCTCAACTTCAATCCTAGATCAAGAATTGAATCCTTGGTGATAGTTTCCTTGAAGAATTCAGCTCCATTTGCGCCGGAACAAGGATTGTTTGAGGGTTTCGGCAATTCTTCAGTCCGATCACTTGCTTCTCATCCACGATCCATTTCCAAGCGTCTGAGCCACTTGTAGGGGTTCTCAGGTGAGCTCAGACGATTCTCAAATCATCATCGCAGCTCCATCAGTTGAGATAGAGTGGATCGGATTGTAAATTCCAGCTAAGCGTAGATTTGAGCAGAGTCGACTTCAGAAATGATTCTCCACTGATTTGCTGAGCCTAGGGGTTCGAAGCCAGCTCTTGCTTGACGACCAAGAAGCTCTTGAGCTGAGGAAGGGTTGAGGATTAGTTTCATCTAGTTAATTTCAGTTTCTTAGCTGTAATTTTCAATTCTTGCATTGTTCTGTTCTTAAAGTTTGTTTCAGCTACCTTAGTTTAAGTTTTGAATTGTGTTTGGTTTCTATTGCGTGTAGTTCTGCAAGTGTGATAGTTAAGGAATGTTTGTAGTGGATAATTGCTTTTAATTCTAGTTTACTTGTAGTTTAATCCTTGCGTATCAGCTGTGTTCCTGTTTTTCAGCTTGCGTATCAACAATTTCTGCAGTTTCAGTTTGTTATGCAAATTCAGTTCAGTTACTCATGCGTGTTGTGTCAATTAATGTGAGTTTCACTTAAGCCTTGCTGATCTTTAGAATAGTGAACCCATTCTAGTTCATTTGCTTGTTTTGTGGCCAAGTTAGTGGCTGAAATTCTGCATTTGGTTAAATTTCTGCCACTTTGGTTTTAGTTTTGAAATGTTTCAGTTTTAATTCTTGATTTGCATTCAGTGAATTCAGTTCTTAGGAATCTTATGTGACATTAGCTTGGAGCAATCAACTTCAGCTATTTGTTTGGTTTAGCATCCAAATCATTTTTATTTCAAAACCTGCAGTTTATTTTTGAATTTGGCAGTTTTGTTGTGTCAAGGTTTTTCCACTTGCTGTTTTGTTCAGTTGTTGCATTCTGAAACTTTTTATCCCTTCCTGCATATTGATGCCTTCTTAGCTGTTCCTTCCAAGCTTAATCGATCATGCTCAATCCTTAGTTTTTAGAACTAGATTTTGGCACGAAAAAAAATCAGCCTTTGCACAAGAGTTTCATCTTGCGTGCCAAGTTGTTGGAGCACTGATTTGCATCAGATTTTCACTAGTTTTTTTGGTGTAGGACAGCTTTTGAAGTCTATTGATATCACCTTTAGAATCCCTGAATTTTCTTTGCATTGGTTAGCTTCCAAAATTTGTAGTTAGTTTGAGTTAATATTGTTGCTTGTTTAATTTCCGACTTCCATAGTTAGCACTTGTTTTAAGCTTGATTTGCTTGCTGAAAACTCCCATCATTGCCTCTACTTCATTGCTTAGCATTTCTTTTGTTTTTGAAATCAGAAATCAGTTTCCAAAAATTTTGTAAGTGCTTTGATTAAGTTTCCCATAGGTTGAGTTATTAAGTGTCATCTCTTTGTTTAGTTCATGAGTTGAGTTTCTTTAATTTCCATTGTGATTTCATCTTTGAATTACATCCCAAAACCCAATTACTTATTTGAAACCCAAAAACACAAACGACACATAAACCAAGCTCGAATCAAACACGATAACTAGCTCCGAGAAAAATACGACCTGTGGCCCCTTTGCTACATTTTCAGATTTTGATTGCAAAAAGGGTTTCCAGCATTTTATTCATATCTAAATTTGAGACTCACATTCGTGACAGTCTATTTTGGGTCCGTCACTGCACAACTTCTTCAGTCCACGTGCCAGCCACAGGGTACTAAACCCCATCAGTGTCGAAAGCACCAGATCAATCCTTGTTTTGATAATGACAAAGGGTTCAAAGTTAAGTATGCTTTTGGTTCTAATCAGTTACACTGAGTGTGCAAGAAAGTCCTAGTGTAACTAGGCCCGAAGTCTTGATCTACAGGGTTGTGCATAAAAACCTAGTTGAGGATTGGGTACGAAGAGTGATCGGGAGTTGGGCACCGAAGTCCTGATCTAGAAGATCGGGCAGGAGTCAAAGCCAAGCGAGGACAATGAATAGAAGTAGGAACGGGTTGAGGTATGAACATCTCGAGATCCAATATCTTCGGAGGCTGAGTAAAAGTCCAACCGGAGGTGCCAGTTTGCAACAGGTAACTTTTCCAGAGTGGAGTAGGTGAGGACGTATTCTCCGAAAGAGGGAATAGTAGGTGTCGGTCGGACCTAGGGATTCAGTTGAAATCTGAAGTCAGGATCGGACAACACTAGTTGTCTACATGCATTTACTTTATATATTATTATTGTTACTAACCCTATGTAGCAGCCAAGGCAATTGGAGACTAGCAGCATCCTAGGTGCCCGAGAGGACTTGGGCACTCGAGAACACAGGCGCCCGAGAGGTCTCGGGCACCCGGGAGCATAGGCGCCCCTATGCGCGTGACTTAGCTTAGGCGAGGCTGAGTTGACACACGCTGGTTGGAGTCACCGCATCAGCAACACAAGCGCACAGAGGCTCTCAAGCGCTCGAGAAGGATAAGATTTAACCACACAGCGGATTAGGATGCGGTTGGATCACAACAATGGAGACGCCCCTATAGGCACTCGGGCGCTCGTATGCCCCTTTATAAGGGGTTTCTACCACAGACTTCCATATTAACTTTCTACATCATTTGTGCTCAAGTATGTTACGCCGAAAGAGTCTAGAGACGACGAAACGCTGCTTCGACAACGACGTGCTACTTTTTACATATCAGTTAAAAGTCATCGATATTCTTGTCTCTTGCTTGTACTTAACATTACATTCTTTGTACTCATTCGCGCTATATAGAATTGTTCAAAGTAAACGGTCAAGGACCGTGGGTCTTGGAGTAGGGACCATCACAGACTCAGAACCAAGTAAAAACAAACGTATTAGCGATTATTTTTGTGCTTACCTTTTTCGTTGCATAAGCTTGATTTAAATGCGAATTTTTTGAACGCGATATTCACCCCCTCCATCTATCACTACAATCCCATAGTTGTAACTCTATACATTTGAGTTTCCTTCAAGATGTTGTTACAGGATTACACTTTCCTTCAAAGTTTTGTTTCCCATATCATGGAGTATGTGACCACAACCTCTTAATCGTTGGCAATCCATAGAGGTACTTATGGAGATTTTAGAGGGGCCAAAGGGCTACGAAAGAGGGATCCATGTCACCTTACCTCTCTAGGATACTAGTTGAAGTACTTGTTAGGCAATTACAACTTATTAAGTTCAAACTTCAAATTCCACCCAAAATGCAATTACTTGAGGATAGCACATTTGACCTATGTTGATGACTTGTTGCTACTTGCATGAGGGGATACTTCATCAATTGGCAAATTGGCTAATTATCTATATGATTTTAAGAAGATGATTGTCCAAAGGGGCAACCCATATGAAATCAAATATCTATATGACTAGCGTGGATGAGCAAACAAAAGGTGAATATTAGATTACACCCCACTAGATTACTTTCAATTACTTAGGAATTCCCTTGGCATAAAAAAACTCTGAATATTAGATTACACCCCACTAATAGACTTCTAATAAGAATAATTAATTCATGACGAAAGAAGACACACTCTTATACAGGTAAATCAAAGCTCATCACATCAATTCTTTAGGAGGTAGAGTGTTTTTGGATGTTCATTTTGCCACTGCCATGTAGTATCATTGATTGCATCTATAATATATGCAAGAATTTTATATAGACATCCAAACACTCACCAATATCATGGGTATAAATATGCAAACAAAAGGCGAAAGGGGGTTGGTCTTCAAAGGCTTGAGGTCTTGGAACATAACATTGTTGTTGTAGGACCGTATCTATGCTGGGAGTGGTTGAATAGAGTATAATAATTTATAAGTTTATAGTAATCAAATCTAAACCAATAAATACAGTAGTCAGCTAAAATAAACAAACAAAAATTTAATTTAACCAAGCAGAATATGCATGCAAGACAAAAATAATGTAACACTTAAGATCTAATATGGCAAGACTAGAAGATGTAACACTTGAACATAATAGCAAAAGTTAAATAAAAATAAAAATGGATTTTTATTTAAAAAATATATTTTTATTAATTGGCAAATTGGCTAATTATATATATGATTTTGAGAAGATGATTGTCGGGCAACCCATATGAAATCATTTTGGAAAGGTTATGAATTTATTAAGGGAAAAAATCTATTTTTGGAATGTTTTCTAATTAGTTAGTAAATTTCAATTTTGAAAAGATTCTAAAATAATTTTAAGAATTCCAAATTTGATATTTTCTAAATTAATTTAGAAATTATAATTATATATTTCAAATTTAAAATTAGGGAATTGTTTCCTAATTAATTACATTTTCTTGATTAAAGAATTATTTCCTAAATAAAATATGTAATTAAATATATAAATTTGTTTCTTAATTTAATTAAAGAAATCTTCATGTATAAAAATTAGATTTTTAAATATATTTTATTTCCATAAATAAAATTATGATAACTGTGACATTATTTTTGTCATGCCATGTCATATATGTATGTCATGTAGATACATTAGATGTACGCATTATTTATGTCATGCTTATAATGGGTTAAATTATTTTATATATCATGCATGTGATGTTATCATTTATGCCATGAGTGTGATGTCATGTAGATAGTACATTTGCATGATGATGACAAGACCTAAAACTCTTACATCAAAAATTAAAGTCTACGCATTCCGTTAATATGGTAACAACCAGAGTCTAATTTATTGTTTGGGTTGTTGGACTCACTTTAAGGTCGACTTGAAATTAGATATGTTCAAACCATAGAGATATAATCTTGCAATTAACGGATCAGTTTTAACTTGAAGCGTTAACTTGTTGGACTCACTCAAAAATTTTAAGCATAATAATAAAAGAATGTAGGACAACATAAAGAGTAAGAAATTATAAGGCCTAGTTGTCATTGATCTTTGAAGAGAACGAGCACAACACGTCAACAAAAAGGATAACAAGAGAACTTTAGAAGAGAGAACGAAGGAATTGAGTACCAAAATAAGTGCTTCGAGCCTTCTTTTATAGAACCGTGTCTAACGTTGACCCGACACTCTTAATTTCGGTTGACTAGAAGCCCTTCCGGTCACCCGCGCGCCGATAATGATTTAGCGGACTTCGATCGCCTAGTCTAGCTCCTTCCGGGCGCCTAGAGCATGGTCAAACGACTATTTTGACTATCTTCTCTAGATTGTTGGTCACGCCTACGTCAGTCACTTGTAAGCTGCTCCAATCGTCCAGATCACCGAGGTCGCCGATGCCTCGCTAGCTCCAATTGGCATGCTAACATTCTAGATCAAACCCAATTTGATTGCCATTGACTAATATTCCAACAAAATGTATAAATGAGAAGCTCTTGTCATTTGTGATATATATATTAGTTTTTCTTGATGAGAATTTATGGTCGGTTAAGCTTCTGGTTTGTAAGCTCAAACGAGTCATTCAGCAGTGATCCGGGTGTATGATTTTTTAGAAGGATCAGGGGCCCGGTCGGGTTCGATTTCCGCTCCAAACCAGGACCGGTTAAGACGGGTCAAGGTTGACTCATAGGATTGGCTGCGGGTCGGGCGCTCGAGGTCGGTCGCCCGAGGTCACCCACTCGGGACCGTCACCCGAGTCCGGGCCCGCGGATATCGTCCCCTCGGGGTCAGTCACCCGAGTTCGGGCACTCAGAGGCCGTCCACTCTGGATCAGCACTCGGGTCCAGGTACTCGGGATTAGTCATCCAAGGGCAGCCACTCGAGACCGTCACCCGAGTCCGGGCACTCAGAGGTTGTCCACTCGGGAGCGTCACCCGAGTCAGGGCATTCGGGGTCCGTCGGTAATCCTCTGCCTAGTAACCTGAGTTTGTTCCGTGATCACAGACTTAAGATCCGAGTTCGCCCGACCGACTCTGCCTGTCAGCCGCATCGAGCCGACTAAATAACTAAGACCTGTTCTGTCAGTAGTGATGTAACAAACCTCTGACATAATTATCACCTGACAGAGTCGCCAAGAGTTAATAAGGAACAGAAGAGACAGTTTAAGCAGGGTGTCAGGCGGCTGTGGCAGTCTCACAACATTAATAGAGCTGCCACTAGTATGGTTTATCAACTAATCATTCCTTAATGAGATAGGACAGCTCTGACACAGCAGAGAACTTCCCTTCCCCTATATAAACCCCACTTTGGGCTCCAAAGAGGGGATTGCTGCTATTTTGCAACCACACCACTTCGTGAGCTACGTTTTGGTCCGAGCCGAGCGACTTGAGCCCTACTCCTGTTCAGCCCGAGTCCGACCCTCGAGCTACAGTAGACAGGGTCATCTTGGTCAGACCGAGTCGTCCGGGGGAGAACCGGTCTTCGCTTGTCGACAGGATCAAGTTTGGCGCCGTCTGTGAGAATCTGCCTGATCGAAAGCTGAAGATGAGTGATTCTAATCGGATGACCGTGATGCTATCACAAGAAGACCTCGAGCTGCCGGTGGAAGCCAAAGCGAAGAAGTTGGCGGCGGCACAACAGGCCGCCGCCCGACCCACCCAAGGAGGCCCAGCTGAACCAACCGCTCGAGTCGGCACTGAAGGGGGAGCCCACCAGGGGGATAGCCCGCACTTCCACCCGGCATTATTCGGCCAGGCGGAGGGGTCAGGGCAGTCCAATCCACATGAGGCTTCTTCCAATCAAGTCAGAGATAACAAGGGGAAAGCTCCCCTCAGTCAGGCCCCGGTTGAATACACCGGGTTCCCCTTCTCCAGCCAGGTTTTACAGGAACCCCTTCCTAAGTGCTTCCGACTCTTGTCTATCCCTGAGTATGGAGGGGTTACGGACCCGGAAGAACATTTGAAGAAATTCGAGAACGCTGCGATGCTACATCAATACCCGGATGGTGTTAAATGCAGGGCCTTCCTGACTACCTTGGCAGGGCCAGCCCAGCGATGGTTCGATAGACTCCCCGAAGGATCAATAAAGGACTTCACCGACTTCAAAAGGTTGTTCCTACAGCACTTTGCGAGTAGCAAAAGACATCACAAGACCAGCTTAAATCTCTTCACCATGAAGCAGGGCTCCAAAGAGCCCCTAAATGCCTACATCAAAAGGTTTAATCAGGTTGCGCTGGACGTACCCACCGCTACATCCGAGGTGCTAGTCAGTGCCTTTGCTCAAGGTTTACAAGAAGGCGAGTTCTTTAGATCCTTGATGCGAAAACCCCCGAAGGACTTTGAGAGCCTTCTGGGCAAAGCCAGTAAATATGTGGATGTGGAGGAAGCGCAAGCCGCTAAGCGGCCGGAGGTCAGACCTGCGCCCGAGACTCCTCAGCATCACCAGAGAAGTATGCCTCCTGGAGGACCCCTCAGAAGCCCTAGAGTTATGGGGCACCGGCAAGGAGTTGAACGGGGAATAGTTCAGCAGGTAGCTCAGGGTTGCCTCCCTTCCAGATGGCAACCCTACTGTTCTTTTCACAACAGCCATACTCACGACCTTCAGGACTGCTGGCAAGCTGGCCGGGGTCGGGGTCGTACCGGTCGAGGAAGTCCAAGAGGAGCCCACCAGGGAGGTGGTCGCGGTCGGGGAAGAACATCGCCGAGCCAAGCCGAGTCTCCTGCCCGACCGGCCGCCCCTGCCTCTAGATAGTTGTTCCCGACCCCTGGCTCCACCGAGCACGGGGACGCTAGCGAAGAGCAAGCTAACCGGCAGAATGCTGTGCACGGGTCTATCAACGTGATTTCAGGCGGACCCACCTATGGAGATTCCAATAGAGCTCGGAAGTCGCAGGTCAGGCGCCTTGATATTTATCAAGTGGGCTGCAGTTCCGCCCAGGCTCAGGGGCCACAGATCAGTTTTGACCCCTCAGACCTACAAGGAGTGGAAGTGCCTCATGAAAACGCTTTGGTCATTACAGTGATCATAGCTAATTATCAGGTCCACAGGACCATCGTGGATACAGGGAGTTCTGTAAATATCTTATACTTGAAGGCATTTGAGCAGCTGCAGATTGAGACAACTGAGCTGCAACCCGTGGCCACACCTTTATTTGGATTTACTGGAAACAAAGTCCAGCCACTCGGCCAAATCAAGTTAGCCATCTCACTTGGAGAAGAACCTCGGAGAAGGACCCGGTGGTCCACCTTCCTGGTAGTAGATGCCCCCTCAGCTTATAATGCCATCCTGGGACGACCGGCACTGAATGAGTTCCGAGCCGTGGTGTCCACTTTTTACCTGAAGGTCAAGTTCCCAGTAGGTGATCAGGTCGGAGAGGCTAAAGGGGATCAGAAGGTAGCACGTCGGTGTTATGTTGACGACGTCCGGGTGGAGGTGAGGAAGGCTTTCCGAGCTCCGCAGGCCAGCTGTAACATGGTGCAGTCCTCTCAGCCCTCCCCCTGGGCTGAGCTGATGGAAGAGAAGGAAGAGGTCCAGCTCTTGCCTGACCAAGAAGAGACTAAGGTGAGGATAGCTACTGGGCTACAGCCCGACCTCCGGCGACAGCTGATAGAATGTCTGACCCAGAACCAAGATGTGTTTGCCTGGTCCCAGCAAGATCTTAAAGGGGTCAAACCTGAGGTTATGGAGCACAAACTGCACGTGTACCCTGATGCCCGACCTGTGAAGCAGAGAAAAAGAGACTTCAGTCTTGAGCAGAATAAGATTATCCAGGCCGAGGTGGAAAGGTTGCTGAAAGCAGGACACATCCGAGAAGTGCAATTCCCTGCCTGGTTGGCCAATGTGGTGCTGGTCTCCAAGCCGGGCAATAAATGGAGGGTGTGCATAGACTTCAGGGATCTCAACAAAGCTTGTCCTAAGGATTGCTACCCTCTCCCCCGGATAGACCAGATGGTAGACTCTACTGCGGGGAGCGAGCTCATCTGCATGCTGGATGCCTACCAGGGATACCATCAAGTGCCCTTATCCCGGGATGATCAGGAGAAGGTCAGTTTCGTCACGGCTGAAGGCACTTATTGCTACACAGTTATGCCTTTTGGGCTCAAGAATGCAGGAGCCACGTACCAAAGACTGATGAACAAGGTTTTTAAGGAGCAGCTCGGGAGAAATGTAGAAGTGTATGTAGACGATATTCTCATCAAGTCTCTCCGAGCTGCCGACCTGATAGAAGATGTGAAAGAAACTTGTAGCACTCTCAGGAGGTATGGCCTTAAGCTCAATCCAGCCAAATGCCTATTCGGAGCTAAGAGTGGTAAATTCCTCGGCTACATCCTGACCGAACGGGGAATAGAAGCTAATCCGGGCAAAGTGAAAGCTCTACTAGACATGCCTCCACCCAGGAACCTAAAGGAAGTCCAGCGCTTGACGGGGAGGATCACTGCCTTATCCCGATTCATCTCCCGGTCGGCTGATAGAAGTCTGCCGTTCTTCAAGATCCTGCGCAAGTCCTCCAAGTTCCAGTGGGATGCCGAGTGTTATCAAGCTTTTGAAGAACTTAAGACTTACTTGGTCAGCCTGCCGATACTGGCTAAGCCGGAGGAGGGAGAGCCCTTGTATGTCTATTTGTCAGCCACTGAGGGAGCTATAAGTGATGTACTTGTAACTCAGAAGGAGACTGAGCAACAACCAGTCTACTTCTTTGGACATTTACTCAAGGAAGCCGAGTGTAGGTATACTACACTCGAGAAGTTGGCTTATGTACTTGTACTGATGGCTCGGCGACTGCGACCGTACTTTTTGGCTCATCCTATCCGAGTGCTGACCAATAGCACACTCGGGAAGGTGTTGATTAACCCTGAAATCTCAGGTCGGATGGTTAAATGGACAACTGAATTGAGTGAATATGACATCCAGTACCAGCCCCGGACTGCAATCAAAGCTCAGGCCTTGGCTGATTTCCTCAGTGAGCTCCATACAGAGGAAGAAGAAGGGGCATGGAAGGTATATGTGGATGGGTCCGCCACTCGGGCAGGGAGTGGCGTGGGAGTCTTATTGGTCTCTCCTAAGGGAGACTCACTTCACTTGGCTGTACGCCTAGAATACCCAGCTACTAACAATCAAGCAGAATACGAAGCCCTCCTGGCAGGTCTGCAAGCGGCCAAGCATGTAGGCGCCACTTGGGTTATCTTGCACTCTGACTCTCAGTTAGTGGCTCGGCAGGTGGCAGGGCAGTTCGAAGTGAACGACGAGAAGCTGCAGACTTATGTAGAGGCATACAAACAGTTGCAGGCAGAATTTCAAGAAGTTCAGATTTTACAGATCCCCTGAGGGGATAATGCCAAAGCGGATGAGCTGGCTAAGCTAGCCAGTTCGGTCCGTCCCTGGGTCTTCCCCCGACCTTCACCTCAAATCATGCTGGTGGCCCAGGTTGAGAGGGAAACTGAAATGGAAGTGCAGGGAGATTGGAGAACTCCGTTCATAGCCTACTTGCGGGAAGGAGCTCTCCCAGATAGTCCCGAGCAGGCACGAATATTGAAGATAAGGGCAGCTAGGTTTACTCTGATAGGAGATGCCTTGTACAAGCGAGCTTTTGCCCGGCCATTACTCAGATGTTTGGGGGAAGAAGAGGCAGACTATGTGCTCAGAGAAGTGCATTTGGGGTCCTGCGGGAATCACTCAGGGGGTCGGTCCATGGCTCGGAAAGTCTAGCTCGCCGGCTACTTCTAGCCTACACTCCAAAAAGACGCCGAGAAGTTGGCCCTCTCTTGCCTGTCCTGTCAGAAGTATCAGAATTTATCACACCGGTCGGTCGATATGTTGAGAACTTCCACCGTGTCCTGTCCCTTTGATCAGTGGGGCATGGATATAGTGGGACCGTTCCCCCGAGCAGCAGCTCAGAAGAAATTCTTGTTAGTGGCAGTAGACTACTTCTCCAAGTGGATTGAAGCAGAGGCCCTGACCCGGATTACCGAGCAGGCAGTAAAGAAGTTCCTATGGCAAAATATTATCTGTCGATATGACATACCTTACAAGCTGGTGTCAGACAATGGTCGGCAGTTCCAAGGCCGGGTAATAAGGGAATGGTGTAAAAGCTTTGGGATCAAGCAGGCCTTCACTTCAGTGGCTTATCCTCAGAGTAATGGTCAGGCTGAAGTGACTAATAGAGAGATTCTGAAGGGGCTCAGAGCCAAGTTAGATCAAGTTGGCGGATCTTGGGTGGACGAGCTGCCCGGCGTTCTGTGGGCTCTCCGGACCACTCCCAAAGAAGGGTCAGGGTGCACTCCTTTCCAGCTGGTATACGGCAGTGAAGCTGTGATCCCCATGGAGGTCGGCTGCGAGTCTGACAGAAGACATCTGTACGGGGAGGACAATGCGGAGAAAAGACGAGTGGAGGTGGATCTGATTGAGGAGGTTCGGGCTAAGGCCGCGGTTCGCATGGCCGCTTACCAACAAAGGATGCGCCGCCGATATAATCAAGGAGTCATACCCCGAAGCTTTCAAGTGGGTGACCGGGCTTGGAAAAGAGTCAAGCCAGTAGGGGAAGTGGGCAAGCAGGAGCCTCAATGGAGTGGCCCCTTCCTAGTGGTCAAGGCGCTGGAATCAGGAGCTTACTATCTGCAAGATGCTCAAGGAAAGCAGCTCGGAAGACCCTGGAGTGCAGTGCACCTAAGATTGTACCGTGAGGAGAGCGGAGAGAAATGATTCTTGTAACTGTACTCAGATAATATGATAACAAGAGCTCTGACCCTCCAAAAGGTAGTCCTCGCAAGTTATAAGTGGGCATGCTCCCACACACCCACCGGACTCGGCGCCGATCGGGCGTGGCGTTCCACGTTCGGTCGAGCCCGATCAGGCGTGGCGGTCCACGCTCGGCCAGGGTAAGTCGGACGGTGTCCAGACTCTTGCTCAGGCAAGTTATAAGTGGGCATGCTCCCACACACCCACCGGACTCGGCGCCGATCGGGCGTGGCGTTCCACGTTCGGTCGGGCCCGGTCGGGCATGGCGGTCCACGCTTGGCCAGGGTAAGTCGGACGGTGTCCAGACTCTTGCTCAGGCAAGTTATAAGTGGGCATGCTCCCACGCACCCACCGGACTCGGCGTCGATCGGGCGTGGCGTTCCACGTTCGGTCAGGCCCAGTCGAGCGTGGCGGTCCACGCTCGGTCAGGGTAAGTCGGACGGTGTCCAGACTCTTGCTCAGGCAAGTTATAAGTGGGCATGCTCCCACGCACCCACCGGACTCGGCGCCGATCGGGCGTGGCGTTCCATGTTCGGTCGGGCCCGGTCGGGCGTGGCGGTCCACGCTCGGTCAAGATAAGTCGGACGGTGTCCAGACTCTTGCTCAGGCAAGTTATAAGTGGGCATGCTCCCACGCACCCACCGTACTCGGCGCCGATCGGGAGTGGCATTCTACGTTCGGTCGGGCCCGGTCGGGCGTGGCGGTCCACGCTCGGTCAAGGTAAGTCGGACGGTGTCCATACTCTTGCTCAGGGGAAATTGGGAATGACACCTTGCCGCAATATCTACTGCCTGGGCATGGCTTCCCACTTGCCGATAGGCAAAAGGAATAGTCGGTCAATCTGATAGGACCGAACCGATTAAATAGAGGCACGCCAGTCAACTCGGCCCCATCGAGAGGGTTAGTCAGCTAGAAATGAACAGCATCGTCAGGTCGAGGTGTCGATCTGACTGAACAACCCTGCCGAGTCGAGGCGCCGACTTGACCAGGCGACACCGTCGAGCTAGGGTGCCAACCTGGCCACGGGGGATCCCTGAGCCCGGATCTCAACCCGGTCGAATGGCTGATAGCGCAGATGTTTCTAACATCTGACACCTAGCAAAGTTCCTGGACCGACCTAAAGGATCAAATTCAGATAAAGGGCGCAAGTAGCCCGAGCGATGAATACTTAGTGGAAATTTGCTACGTAATCCGAAAGTCGACCTACTAAGAATAAGTCGGACACGCTGAGCGAATAGCGCTTATTAAATATCTCGTGCCTTATGAACCAACAAGCACAGTAATAAGACAAGAGGGAAGGGGAAATAAAAAACCAACATAATTAAAGCGGGGCCTGCGACCCTCACAAAATGGGGCCCTGAGAGCCGAGTCAAGCAAAACAAAATCCTAGCGAGAAATACAAGGCCCTATGGCCAAGTCATAATGAAGTGAGTAAGGACTGAATGTTAGTCTAAGTGAACGGGGGGAAGGCATCCTCAGGAATTGATGCCTTAATCCGCCTCGGCTTCACTGCATTGGGTGGAAGGTCTGCGGGAAGATGGCCGGCTTCGGTCAGCTGTTGGATGGTGCCCTTCACGCCATACAGGATCATGCCGCTGGTCCGCTCCGCCACTTGGTCGAGGAAAGGGTCCGACTGAATGTAGGCCAGGCGGGCTGCTTCAATTCGTGCGGACTCGCCCGACTTATAGTCCTCTAACTCCTTCTGGAGCCGAGCAATCTCAGTGTCCTTCCCTCGAATGGAGGTCTCCCGAGCGGCCAGCTGTTTCTCCTTGCTAACTAGCTGAGCTTCAAGACCTTGGAAGGCCTCTTGTTGGGCGGCTAGCTCTGTCTCCTTGTTTTTCAGAGCGAGTTGGGTCTGATGGTGAGCGACATCCGATTCCTTCAGTTGCCATTGGAGACCCTTAGCCTCGGTGGTTTTCTTATCCAAGTTGGAACGGGTTCGGGTGTTGCGAGTTTGGAGAATCTTATTCTCACCCTCTAGATGGGCCACCCGGTTTGACAATCGTTCTACCTCCATGACGGCTTGGGCCATTGCCCTTTGTTCTTCCTCTGATCGGGCCTCCAATTCCGATAGCTGCAGCCTCAGTGCCGCTATTTCCGAGCGTAGTTGGTCCAGACCCTCCTCGCCTGGGGGAAGAGTGCAGTCCGCCAGTTTGGCTTCCAGCTCCTTCACCCTCCGATCGGCCGCTCGGCGCTCCCTGATATTGATAACTAACGCCTGGCTGACCGCTTGACTCGCCGCCCAATGCTACAAGATAACACGAATGATATAAGAGCCGGCGTGAGTCATCAGGCGGGGGAAGAATGTACCTGAGTCGCTTCCAAGAAGAAGTTGTCGGCTAAACTGATAGGGTTCAGGGCGAAGGCCGTAGCCTAACCTTGATCCCAGCCCGAGACCAGATGGTCGTGCAGATTAAGCGGTTGAGGCTGGACTACTTGGGTCAAAGCAGTCGCTGAAGGGACCTGGATATCCACCATAGACCTCGGGGGTGAATGCATAGACAAGAGGGCCTCCACGACATCAACGTTGGCGGTGCTCGCTTGAGGAGCCCTGAAAGACGACATGGTACCCGAGGTCGATGCTCCAGATGGGGGTACTGTTGAAGTGGGGTGTGGCTGAGGCCAGGCCACGAATGCCGGACCGAGGGGGAGCTGAGCCGGGAGTCGGCGCCTGAGCACTGGGCAAAGCTCGGTCGGGGTGAGAAGGCGCTGCGGCCTGACCCCCCGGAGTCGGTGCTGGAGGTGAGGGCGTACCCGAGGAGAGGATCAGCCGGCGGCGCTTCCTGACCAAGCTAGCGGAAGCTACCTGTTCCGTTTCCTCCTCTTCTTCCTCTATCTGAGCGGACGTCCCCTCGCCCGCTACTCGAGGTGCCACCTCCGAGTCTCTAGCCGGAAGACCCTCTTCTGGGTTGTCTTCTACAGCCTCCAATTGCTCGGGAGCTGGTGCAATGTTTACTGGCGGTACCGTCCGGTCAGCTGCTAGCTGGGCGGTCAGAGCCTCCATAGCTTCTTCCTCCCGATCCAATACGGCATCGACCCGGGCGCTATACATGGTTTCAGCTGCACCAAGGAGAGAGTTTTAGTTAGCATTAACAAACCTACAAACCGAATAAAGACTCACCGAGAGTGCCGAGTAACTCCGCCGGAACTTGACTCAGCCGGAAGAGATACAGCATGCTCTCGATAGCAGGCTCCCCTAAGCTTGGAGAAGGCAGCTCGATAGCCTAGGTCCGAGCGAAGATTCTTGGGCAGCTGAGGGTGATTGGGCAGGTCTTCTACTCACTCGGTAGGCCAGCTCGGGGTAGGGGTCGATTGGATGTAGAAGAAATGGGACTTCCAACCTTTATTGGACGAAGGGACTTTCTCTAAGAAGGCGGAGTTAATGCGAGCTTGGAAGTAGAAGTTCCCGGGCTCTTGCTTCTTAAGATAGTAGAAGTAAAGGAACACCCGAGGTTCCAAAGGGACTTTGTGGGCGGTGAAAATGATCACGGCGCCGCACAAGATTCTAATCGAGTTTGGGGCCAACTGGGACAAGGACACTTGGAAGTACCGACAGACTTCGCGGAAGAACGGATGGAGGGGAAAGCGTAGGCCGGCCAACAGTTGGTCGGAGAAGATAGTGTAATAATTTAAGGGGGCTTCGTGCGGCCGACCCCGACGGTCAGGAAGGGCCATTACGTGGTCTTCTAGTATTAGATAATCTATACGCAAAGTTTCTAACTGACCTAGGGTTAGTGAAGAACGGGTGGTTAGATACCACGGTTCGGGTGGCACGGACGACTCGGCCATCGAGGCGAAGTCAGAAAAGGCACAGCAAAGACTCGGCAGAGAAAAGGAATACCTAAAAACGAAGTTCGCCGGAAACACTGCTCGCCGGAGTTGAGGGGGTCGGGCTGCGGAGATCGGACAAAAGCCAAAGAGAAGGCCGAGGTCAGGATAAAAGGGGATAAAATGAGGGGTTGGGCCTATTTATACTGAAGACAGAACCGAGAGGACCGTTCGATGGAGGAGAGGAAAATGGCGGGCTGGAATCCCCGCCATCCGATCCCTGTCATTTCCCAGACCTCGAAGTTTCGTCCGAACGCCACACGAGCCATACCGATGACGCTTCGCTGCCATAGGTCTCCAGTCGGGAAATGACACGTGGTTTCACATTAATGAGGATTTGATGGAGGATCCGGCATTTAAGGAAGAAGATTAAGAGTATGATGTGACGCGTAGGAAGGCAAGAAAGAGATACGCCGACCGGGCCAGGAGCCTAGTCAGTCGGACTAAGCGCCTCCTTCGACTAGACTTGATGGGGAGGCTTGTGATCCGGGTCTATGATTTTTTAGAAGGATCGGGGGCCCGGTCGGGTTCGATTTCCGCTCCGAACCAGGACCGGTTAAGCCGGGTCAAGGTTGACTCGTAGGATCGGCTGCGGGTCGGGCGCTCGAGGTCGGTCGCCCGAGGTCACCCACTCGGGACCGTCACCCGAGTCCGGGCCCGCGGATATCGTCCCCTCGGGGTCAGTCACCCGAGTTCGGGCACTCAGAGGCCGTCCACTCTGGATCAGCACTCGGGTCCAGGTACTCGGGATTAGTCGTCCAAGGGCAGCCACTCGGGACCGTCACCCGAGTCCGGGCACTCAGAGGTTGTCCACTCGGGAGCGTCACCCGAGTCAGGGCATTCGGGGTCCGTCGGTAATCCTCTGCCTAGTAACCTGAGTTTGTTCCGTGATCACAGACTTAAGATCTGAGTTCGCCCGACCGACTCTGCCTGTCAGCCGCATCGAGCCGACTAAATAACTAAGACCTGTTCTGTCAGTAGTGATGTAACAAACCTCTGACATAATTATCACCTGACAGAGTCGCCAAGAGTTAATAAGGAATAGAAGAGACAGTTTAAGCAGGGTGTCAGGCGGCTGTGGCAGTCTCACAACATTAATAGAGCTGCCACTAGTATGGTTTATCAACTAATCATTCCTTAATGAGATATGACTGCTCTGACACAGCAGAGAACTTGGATTTTGATATTTGAATAATGAGATTAAGTTAGGCCTCATATATGTGTTTCATATGTGTTTGAAGTTGAGCAAAAACTTGGCAAGACACATATTAAGCTCATAGAGTTTGTGACTTGATGAGGTCAAGTGTTGATGATGGCTTGGCTTGATAAAGGCTACACGTTCAATGACTTGGAAGTGCAATGGCGTTTGAAAAAGATTGCATAAGGTGTCTAAGCGACCGCAGAATAAGAAAAACATTGAGATAGTGTCGGACTAATTTATGGAGCTTGAGTTGGCACAGTCATGTTGGTTGACTTAGTGGCTTGAGGTTCCTTGCGATCAAATAAGGATAGTATGAGAAATTCGAAGAATTGAAGGATAAGGACCATCGAGGCATAGTGTTGATGGTAGCTACTTTTAGTTTTGCGGTCCACGTGCCACAATATAATTAGATATTTAATTAAGGGCTAATATATAATTTATGATTTAAATATATAATGTTTGTCTGATAAGGTTGATCAATTTGAAAAGGTGCCTACACATAATAGAACATCTAGTTATCTGAAAGAAGTTATTAGAATCGGTCATCTCTCTCCATATAGTAGTGGAATATAGAATTCATTATCTATCGATCAAGAAAAATAACTCTGTGAATTAAGAAAAAATAAGAGAGAGAAATCATTTCTTCATTCTTCTACAAAGAGAAATTTATAGCTACTTGAGATTAGTAGTTTAATTTTATCAGATATGAATAGGGGTGCGATTAGCATGATGTTCTAAGATCCATGCCTAAATTCATCAAGTTTTGTTATGAATTTTATAAAGCCTACATGTGGTATCAGTTGATGGTTTAAGAACTCATTATTTTTCATTAGTGTATGTTATAATTCATGAACCCTAAATTTCAATTAAGATTATGTTCCATTGTCATAGGGATAGCCTTTTGCCTTCATCATTATATATGTCGTGTGTGTGTGTGTGTGTGCGTGTGTGTGTGTGTGACTCACCAGAATTTCTATTTTTGTTAACTAGTTGTACTGATAACGTATGATCATGTTTTTTCTGTACATGTATTATATTCTTAATTGTGACTTTTTGAAACTAATGATGATGACATAATATATTATTCCGTTGTTATATAAGTTGAATTCATTTTATGTTAATTTGTTAATCACTAAAGTGATCTTACCATAAAGTTAATAAATTTTAAATTATATAATCAAACTTTATTACCTATAAGTATGTGATGCTTGGAAATGACTTATAGTTACAGGTAATTAAAATTCATAACTACAAGACATTTAAAGATCACCCAAAGGTTAACCATTTGCTCTTACAGTTTATGAATATAAAATATGGTAATTAACATATTATGTTAGATATTTTGTATATCTAAAGATAACAAAATAATTTTGCTTAAATATTTTGATTACCAAATTATATTGAATCATTAAGCATCATAATGTTTATATACTGTTGGATCATCCAAAGGTGAACATCAGTACACACTAATATATATTGGTGTTGAATATGTAATTAACAAGTGTAATTAACGTCATTCATGTTGGGTTTCATGCTACAAATTCATGTTGCATATCATTTTTCTTCACTTTAATCACATGCTTTGTCTATTTTCATGTTTCATGGTCTCAACTTACCTATTGGTGTGAACAAATTCAATTTCACCTTGGTGTTTTGGGTCTTGATTTGTCACTTCGGGTTGAGAAACCTACTGCTATTACTAAAACTAGCAGCGATGACGAAAAGAGCATTATGATGCTTTGGAAAAATTGAAAAGACTAAGCTTAATGTTTATTGGAGAGTGTTCCCAAACTGCCGATAAGTATCTTGCTGGGACGTTAATGGCTACTTTAACTACTATGAAGTTTGATGGTTCACGTAGCAACAACATGTTATTGAAATGACGAACATTGAAGTAAGATTTTAAATCCTTGGGAATGAATGTGGATGAGAATTTCTTTGTTCAGTGTTCCAGAAGGAATCTACGTCGACAACCAATCACCAGGGTTCAACCCACGAGGATGATGAAGAGAGAGGAAGAGCTCCCACCCTGTGAGATTAACACGAGCGTTAAGGGTACACGCCGGAGGTTGTCCGGCGGAGCCCACTCCGACGCTCAAGTCAGTGCCTGAGTTCGTTAAATGGAAGGAGAATAATGACAAAAGCATGAGTTAGAATGTGCGTAACCCCCTTACCTGAGAGGTTGGGGTACCTTTTATACCTGAAGCGGCAGTCACACATGTCTCCACGATCTTCTCCAAGTCCCCTTAATTGTTAGTTACTGGATAACTCTTGTAACGATCCTCGCAGCCATTAAATATGGGTCGTTCCGATAATTATGGCTTTAATGGCCGCGTATTATGGGTCATAATTATCCCGTAATAATTGGTAATGATTATCCATAGATCCAAAGAAATGGGACAGTTACTTGAGGTCGAGTGCTCCTTGGGCTCCGCAAACCTAAGGTGATCTCAGGGTCCTTTGGCCCTGGGGGTCCCGGGCGTTTACCTTCCTGAGGTGATCTCAGGAACCTGACCTCTCGAGGTGATCTCGGTCGCATGTCCTCCTGGATCAATCTCTAGAGTATATCTACCCAAGGTGGTCTCGGGCGTCAAGGAAACAGAGTCATCCAGACTCGGTAGATCTTGCCACATAACTTCTTCAATCTACGCATCAGCCACGGGGTACTCAACCCCATCATTAAGTTTATCATAAACTCATTACCGACTAAGTATGGTCCATTCCAAATGAACTATAATACCATGAAAGTCAAATGGAATGTGAATGAACTTCACAATATGCTAGTTTAGGAGGAAACAAGATAGAAGAATCAAGAAACTCATTCTATTCATCTCATGACCAACCAAAGAGCTGGAAAGAAAATTGGAAGAAAGGAAACTGGAAGAAAGAATGTAAAGGGAAAACAAAGACTACATAAAGTGAATGAGTCAGCTGCCCAAGTTAAAGAAAAGGAACATAACAATCTTAAGTGTCATTTTTGTGAAAAAACAAGGACACTTTCAGAAAGATTGCCTGAAACGTAAGACATAGTTTGAAAAGAAAGGTATGTTTCATGCTTTTGTATTGAATCAAATTTAGTTGAAGTTCCTAATAATACATGGTGGCTTGATTCTAGCTGTACTACTCATTTTTCAAATTTTATACAGGGATTCCTTATGACCCGAATCACAAAGCTAAATGAAAAATATATTTATATGAGAAATCAAGTCAATGTTCTAGTTGAAGCCATTGGAACTTATTGTTTAATTGTAGATACTCGGCATCATTTAGATTTGTTTAAAACTCATTATGCACCTCTTGTTTCTTGCAGTTTAGTTTCCTTGTCAAGACTTGATTCTGTTTGATATTGTTTTAAATTTGGAAATAATAGTTTCAGTTTATTCAAAACAAATCTTTGATATGGTTTTGGTGTTCTTAATTATGGTATTTACAATGTTAGGCTTGATAACCTCTTTGTTAAGACTCTTTTAACCTTGGATCATAATGTTAGAACTAAACATGGTTTAGTAAATGAATGGTCTGCTAACTTGTGGCATATACGTTTGTGGTATGTCTCCAAAGAATGTTTAAAATATTGATAGAGAATGAAATCCTATCAGATTTAAATTTTACCGATCTTGGCATTTATGTGGATTATATTAAAGGAAAATAAACAAAACATACAAAGGAAGGAGCCACAAGAAGCACATGACTCCTAGAGATAATGCACACTTATATTTGTAGGCCTTTTGATATTTCATCTATAGGAAAGGACAAATATTTCATCACCTTCATTGACGACTTTTCACATTATGATTATGTCTGTCTCATACATGAAAAATCTCAGTCAGTAAATGCCTTAGAGGTATTTGTCAATCAGGTTTAGATAGAAAAGTGAAAATTATTCGATCTGATAGAGATGGTAATTATTATGAAAAGTATGATGATTCGGGACAATGTTCAGAACTATTTAATTTCTTGGGAAACATGACATTTATGCTCAATACATTATACCGGATACATCACAACAAAATTGTATAGTAGAAAAGTGTAATCATACTTTATAAAATATGATTAGGAGTATGATCACTGACTCATCATTACCAACGTCTTTGTGGATGCATGCATCAAAAATTACTACATATTATTGAACATAGTTCCTAGTAAGACAGTTTTTAAAACTCCTTTTGAACTATGAACTGGTAGGAAACCTAGTTTATGACACCTGTATGTTTGGGATTTCCAAGCAGAAATAAGAATTTACAATCCACATGAAAAGAAACTAGATTCAAGAACAATCAGTGGTTTCTTCATTGGTTATTCAGAAAAATCTAAAGGGTATAATTTTACTGTCCTAACCATAATACAAGAATTGTTTAAACTGAAAATGTTAGGTTTATTGAAAATGATAACATTAGTGGGAGTGAAGAGCCACGTAAAGTGTATATTGAAGAAGTAAAGGAGGATTTCCTTTACCTAGGACTTTTCTCATATTGTTGTTCCTACAATTGTTGAAGCGTTAAACAACTCACAAGAAAAACATATAGACGATCAAACTTATATAAATGAAATTATTATCAATGAACTGTCAATAGATGAAACACATAAAATAGTATTAAGAAGGTCTAAAAGATAAAAGAAACCGACTATTTCTAATGATTATGTGGTTTATCTTCAAGAACATGAAATTCATATAGCAATCCATGAAGATCCAGTTTCCTTTTCACAAGCCATAAAAGGTACTAATTCTAATAAATGGTTAGATGCTATGAATGAAGAATTGGAATCAATGACTCATATTGGTTTGGGATCTTGTTGAATCACCAGAAGGTCGTAAGAATGTTAGAAGTAAATGACTCTTTAACACCAAATATGACTCTAATGGAAATATCAAAAGGCACAAAGCCAGACTTATTGCCACAAGATTCACTCACAAAAGTGATATTGATTACAAAGAGACTTTTTCGCCTATTGATTCATGCAAATGGCATGTGTACGATGTAGTCATCAAGTAATAAGATATCGAATCCATAGGGATCGACGAGTAAGTACCAACCTACTAATTAAACTCAATAGTCCGGACCCAAACAGGGGTTATGAGTTTAGAACCTAGAATTCCTAAGGAAGAGAAAGGAAAATAGAACAAAAGACAGAAAGATCACGAGAAGAAGGTAGAGTGTGATTGCAAGGTCAAAGAAGAGAATACAGGGTCAGAAGGTAGAGTCTAAGATTAGGAGTGAGAAAACAGTAGTAGTATTTCTGGGGTTCCCTAATGTTAGTAAGCACTTGGGTCATGTTTCGACTCTTGTCATTAATGTTGATTTGTGTAAGTAGGTTATCGTAATTTATCCAGTGTAAACTTTTGGAACTACACGAGCGTACCATCTCAATTCGATGCCTATTTTGGAAGATATAAAACTAGAGTTCGCAACCTAGTGGGGACCTTATCACGAGATCCCGCTCCCCTAATTGACCCTCTCCCTTCTATTTGATATCATAATTGGATTGATCTATTCGATTCTATGACAATCTAGGGACCCTCGTGGGTGGTCAGTTAGTAGTTTTGTGTCCCAATGCTCCTCTATGGACTTGATCCCGGGCGCTCGAGACCAATAGGGGCACCTGAAATTGAGGGTGCCTGAGTGAGTCTTGGGCTCCCCGATAACCTGGGCCCCCGTGAGCCACTCCTTAGGATTTCTTACTTCCTAGCTTCACTCACTAGGACTTTACCTTGCCAAGTTTCACTCACTAGGACTTTTACCGAACTTCACTCTCTAGGATTTCGTGCTCGTTCCACGGTCAAGCCTTCATGCCCAGTTTCACTCACCAGAACTTCGTTCACCTAGCTTCACTCACTGGGACCCAGCTTCACCCACTAGTATTTCATGCCGGACCCATGGTCAGGTTTTCGTGCCCAATTCCCTAAACCAGGACTTCAGTGCCCAACCCTACGCTAGGTCTTCATGCCCAATTCCTTGAACCAAAACTTTGTGCCTAGCTTAACTCATCATGTCTTCAGTGCTTTGACGAGCACATCTTTGCTTGTCATCTGATTCTGACTAGACTTCTTTCTACCAAACATCAAGTTTTGTTTGGCTTAGCCCTTTCTCTGACTAACCAGACCTGGGTTCTTTGCTGATCACTCTACCAAACATTAAGTCCTATTTGGCTAACCCTTTATTCAAACTGATTGACTTGGGTTTACCTTACTAAACATCAAGTCTTGTTTAGCTTAACCCTTGGTCAGACTGACCAGACCTTGATATATTGTCAATCATCGAAGCAATAGAGGTTGACTGTTCTTGTCTGATGCTTTTGGCACCAACATCCATGACCAAGATGACTTGAATACCTCGATTCTAAAGAAACTTGCACTCGAGCTGCAATTAGATCATTATTGACATATAAAAGAACTACATGAAATTTCATAGCAGGTTACATCCAATGAACTATTTACCAATAACTAGCAATCACATGTTAACTCTTAACATTCCAATGTTTCTAGCCAGCAAGGATCGAGTGATTAGACAAATAGAGGAGCATAACATATGTTAATCTCACAGAATTGATGATGTTCAATCTCATTAATTCATCGATTAGGGAAGGTTTCAATATCTGTATAATGACACATGATGAGATACTCACTAATTGCGATTTAATCATAATTTCTCTCATGCTATGTATTATATTGTGGACTTCATTAATTGAGTTTAAGATCAAATCACATATATAAAGAATGTATAGACAAATAGTGAATTTTATTAATCAAATAAAAAAATATAACTTTTACGGTGATTGCCTAAGAATATCTTATAAATATAATATACTCCTACTTGGATGAAACAGAACATAAGGATTTTTGCTGAATTTAAACATCCAGGATGATTATCTAGTCACACAACGTATATGATCTCAATTTTGGGAGAATACATGTCAAGAAGCCTTTCAAGTTCTATAATATGTGGACTAAGCATAACATTTTCCTTCAGTTGGTTGAAGCAAATTGGACCTAGGATGGTTATGCTCGAGTAGTGACCAATTAAAGTTGAAACGAAACTTGAAATCATTGAAAATTATATTGAAGCAACTTAATTGCATCCATTACCAACACATTAGTGAGAAGGCAACAAGGGCAATACAACAATTGAAAACTATACATCTTGACGACTTAACTTAGGTCACAATAGGAGAAGAATATAAATGCCTACAACAGGAGGCCTTTATACTTGCTAAAGTTGAATTCTCATTTTATCTGTAATAACCCAAGATCAAATATATCAAAGGAGTAGATAAGAACACAATCTTCTTTCATGGACTCGTGAAGATGAACAATAAGAGAAATAGAATAGTGACAATGGAGAAAAGTGATGGTGAATTCATAGTTTCCTTTGATGAAGTGGTGCACTAGTTTGTTAACTATTTTCACAACTAGCTTGGCATAAATTATTCAATTGTTGAATTACAGCAGGGATGCTTACAAAATGGGGGATACTCATAGCTAAACAACAAGCTAACCTCATTCAGAATCCATAGGGGAGGGAATTACAAAAGCACACTTTAGTATTAGAGATCAAATGGCTCTAAATCAAATGGATATGGCTATACATTTTTCAAACAAGAATGGATAGTAGCGAAAGATGATTTCGAGACAACTGCAATGGAGTTTTTAAATAGTGTAAAATTACTCAAGTAATGAAATCATACTTTGATTACTCTTATGCCCATGCAAAAAATGATGCAAGGATAGCAGTATTGTAGAGTATCTCCTATATCTAACTTAAATTGCCTTTGTAATGATAGAACGATCACAAAAATATACACTTAGCACAGGAGTTATTGTGGAATTATAACAGTAAGAGGATATCCCCAAGATGCATTTTAAAAGTAGACATTCAGAAGGTGTTTTTGTTGGTGTTTGTTCCGGATGGAATCGACGTCGATGTCCTGTCACCAAGGTTCATCCCAAGCAGACGCTGACACTGGAGGAAGAACTTCACACCCTGCGAGATTAACACGACCGTTAGGGGAACACGTCGGAGGTTATCCGGCACAACCCACTCCGACGCTCAAGTCAGTGCCTTGATGGAGGAGATGAAAAGAAGACAAGAAGATATGCGTGTAGTAGAGAATGTGTAACCCCCTTACCGGAGGGGTTGGAGTACCTTTTATACCTTTGGCGGTTGTCTCAAGGGTCTCCACGATCTTCGCCACATCCCCCCCGATTATCAGTTACTGGATCATCCTGGTAACGGTCTTCACGACTCTTCAATCTGGGGCCGTTGCGATGATTAAGGCTTTGATGGCCGCGAATCACGGGTTGTGATTACTCCCTAATAATGGATGATGATGATCCACCGATCCAAGGAAAACGGACTACTACTTGAGGTTGAGTGCTCCTTGGGCTCCGCTATCCCGAGGTGATCTCGCGGTTGTTTGACCTGGGGGTGTTTGCTTTCCCGAGGCGACCTCGGGGACCTGCCTCCGAGGTGAGCTCGGGAGTGTGTTCTTCTGGAGCTATCCTCAGGGTTATGCCTAGTCGAGTTAGTCTCGGGATTTCCCTTCCCAAGAGGGTCTCGGTCATCCCAGCCAGAGAGTCGTTCCGACTCGATAGCTCTTGCCACACAACTTCTTAAGTCCACGTGCCAGCCACGGGGTACTCAACCCCATCACAAGTCCCTCCCTTCAAGTCTGATCAAAGGAAGTGTGTGTAATTGATTAGACTAGTGTTGTGATGAAGAAGTTGTATCCTGGTGGCCCCTATATCTTTTACTACTTCGCTAGCGGCCTTCCAGGTCCGAGGAATCAACACATGCACCCCTGGACTGTGGATAGTTCCTTGAATGTGCCCCCCATTTCCACGAATTTCAAGGCGACCCCCCGACGGCTGCCCAAGGTCCTTTAAAGGCGCATAGAGTTTCTTAATGGTGACCAGGTCGTCTGGCGAATGTGGCCTTACCAAGTGCCCCATCCTTTTTTGTGCGGCGATCTCTCGTTGATATGTGTCGTGAGCCATACGAAGCGATGGCAGTAAAGGATGGTGGCTCGTCGGGATGCCTAATCAGCTCCGCTGATGTGTTGCCCTCTCATTGTTTATAGATGGACGACTTCTCCCTATAAAAGCGGGTGCAACGACACCCTTCTGTCTCCTTGCCCTATCTGATTCTGAACACCTTCCTTCTCCTACTACTCGTCTTGCTAATGCACCCTGTCTCCGAGTGTAAGTCTTCTTCTATTTTCCACTTTCTTCAATCCCTATGGGTCCAGTAGAGAAGAAAAAGAAGACCCGCAGGGATAGCGAAAGTTCCTTGGGAGAGCCAGTCTATCATCTAGAGTGGTATAATACCATCTCCTCTAGGGTTAGGTTAGAATCCATCCAAGCCTCCTGTCAGAGGTATGGGATCCCAGAGGGCTGGGCGATGAGAGTTCCGGCCTTAGGCCAATCACCCGTAGAGACTCCTGCGGGTTTTTTTTCACTATCTTCTTAGGGCAGGTAGAATTATGGCTTCGTTTCTCTACCCCCCCCCCCCCCCCCCATTTTCATGAATGTCACTCAATACATTGGGATCCCTCTCCACCAAATGACCCCAAACGCTTTTGCCTAGATGGTTAGGGTGATTGTCCTCTTCAGACTTTTTGACATCCCTCTGACCCCCCAATTTTTTCATTTTTTCTTTGTTCCGGTTGGCTCCCGAGGGGTATTTGGCTTTACTGGCTGCGCCGGTCATAGGTTCTTGGGAGGCCTTCCTTCCTCCCACAAGGGATGGAAGGAACGGTTCTTCTATATCCAACTCCCTGAGCGTCCCTTCAGTCCTATCAACTGGACGGAGAGCCTGCCACCTATCCCAGACCTCGGCGACTTCCAACAGGACGCGGGATACCAGAGGGCCAGGGATATCCTAGCAGGAATGGAGTTTCATGGCCTCCAGCTGGTGCAATGCAAGGAGCTCCTTTACCGGGCCAAGCTCAACCCGAAAGTCACGAGCCTTAGCTCCAGTCTTCGTAAGTTACCCTTTGTTTTGAAAATTTCCTTGTTAATTGTAACTGATTCCATTTTGTCTCTATTTTGCAGACGATGTTATGATATCCTGAGCAATGACCCGACTCCTGAAGTGGGAACAGGCCAACGAGCAAGCGCTGGTTCCTACTTCCGCTCCGATGGGTATTTAGGCCGAGGGCTGCGGGGAAGCGATTGCACCCTCAAAAGACCGGGAAATCCTGGAGGCCCCAAGGATCCCGGAGTAGACGAATTGCCTACCGACCCTGAGGGGGGTTCTCCTTCATCTCCCCTCAAGGTGGTAGAGGCAGAGGTTGCGCCCCCTCCCCCTGCCCTGTATGATGTGTATACTGAAAGACATGAGTTTCTTTATATGAACATCTTTATTATGAAAAGAGAATCACAACTACACTAGGTGTTTGTTTATATTAATAGTACATACACGAAGTCCAATTACTTTGTATTGTAGATAACATGGTGTGTGGTGTCACACGGAAGATCGTGTTATCAGTTCCTTGCTTAGTATAAATAAGAGGCCCATAACCGAGATGGAATTGGACAAACCATCGGGATGGTTGTAGTGTAATTAGGTGTGGTTTGTCTTGACCATAGAATTACACTAGTGTGCTATGTGTACATTGGGCAGGACGGAAACCCGAGGTTATCCAATTTGTACTGACTCGATAATTGGATAGGACCTCAAGTTATATTATGGAGTACGATCCCTTAATCTCGAAATAATATCGGGCATATATTATTAATTATTATTTCTTTGATTTGCCAATGGGTGAGATTTATTCTGTTAGATCGATAGGCCCGGTAAGTTGGGAGATAATATTAATAATATGATGTGCCGATGATTATTGACAGAATTCGTGTCCTGGTGAGTCAGGATGATGATGCCCCCTTGATGAGCTCAAGAGGTTCATCGTGCTAAACCCTGCAGGTGGATTTGATCCGGCACAATGATAAGGTTTAGTGGTACTAGTCAAGGATCCAGAAGTTAATTAATTTAAATTGTCAGTAATTTAATTAATTAACAGGCATTCGAGATCATAAACACGGGGGGATGGACAACTCGTAATATGTGGAGCCCATATGAAAATATGGGGGTTGGTGAGGAAGTTCAATTAAGATCCTTTAGTGGAATGGATCTTAATTAATGGATCGGGTTTAGATCCATTAACGGGCCAAGATCCAACTCCTCCTCTTGGTCCCTACCTTAGCCCTATAAATACCCTATGAGATCAAGAAACCAAGACTAATCCAAGAGTTGATACCCTAGGCTTCCTTCCTCTCCTCTCTCTCTCTCTCCTACCTTCTTAGGGTTTCGGTCGGCGATGTTGGTGCAGAAAGCACCAAAGTCAAACCTGTGTTTTGATAATGGCAACAGGGTTCAAAAGTTAAGTCTTAGTTGTTATCTAACATGTTACTCTAGTGGCCAGGAAACAAAGTCCTAGCGAAGGGCTGCTAGGCACTGGCGAAGGAATGCCAGGGTGAAAAGCCCTAGCGAAGGACTGCTAGGCCCCAAGCGAAGGACGGCTTGGGAATGAAGCCCTAGCGAAGGACTGCTAGGCACCGGGCGAAGGACAGCTCGGTATCCAAGACCTGGCGAAGGACCGCGAGGCAAAAGTCCAACCAGAGGAACGGTTGGCATCAGGTACATTCTCCCGAGAGGAGTAGGTGAGGACGCGTTCACCGTCGAGGGAACAGTAGGCGTCGGTTCGACCTAGGGTTCCATTTTGGAGACCCAAAGTCAGAACCAAGACAGCTAAGGCTGTATAAAAACTAACCACTTACTGCTTTATGTTGTTTTCGGACTAACCCTGGATGCAGGACCAAAGGAACGTGTGTCTGCAGCTCAGAGAGCCTCAAAGGAGTGAGGCAGCAGCTGAGTAGGGCGCCCTGAGTGTCCAGGGCGCCCCCAAGGTGAACAAGAAACAAATGAAGCAAAAAGGAGCTTCGGCTGACTACTGGCCGGGGCGCCCTCAGCAGCCAGGGCGCCCCCAGCAGCCAGGGCGCCTTCAGCGCCCAGGGCGCCCTCAGCAGCCAAGGCGCCCCACGCCTATGCCAGCGAAGCCAATCACCCTTATCCAGCCGAGAAGCCCGCGCGGAAGGAGTCAAGCAGGGCGCCCCCAGGGTCAAACCTCATCCCTATTCGAGTGGGATAAAGGTTGACCGAGAGAATCTCGGATCACGTGACACGTGGGGGGGCGCCCCCGACGTCCAGGGCGCCCCGAGGTGCTATAAATAGCACCCAACGCCCAGGCTTCAAGGAATATCTCGAACACAACGCTTCTACGCTCTTCTGCTCTCACGCCTCGCTCCGGAAACTGCCCAACTCGAGCCGACGACGTCCTGCTGCTCCGAAAAAGTCAATCTACTTCGGACGTCGGTAAAGAAGAGTGATTTTCAATTTACTGCACTTACTCTGTAATCAATATTTGTAAATTGTTTTTGCGCCTATATAGAATTGCCCAAAGTAAACGGTCAACGACCGTGGGCCTTGGAGTAGGAGTCGACCTAGGCTCCGAACCAAGTAAAACCTCCCGTGTTTGCGTTGTGTGTTTTTAACTTCCGCTGTGCAACTTCTCTTAGTTTACAAATCTGAAAGTTTTCCGATATTCACCCCCCCTCTATCGGTTCTCTCGATCCAACAAGTGGTATCAGAGCGGGGAAGTTCAAACTTGGTGCAACCACCAGTTTGAAAATTTTTTTCGGATTTTTTTTCCTTTTATCTAGTTCGAATTTTTTTTAATCTTTCGTTCGATTCTTTTTCGTTAATCGAGGTTGGTGCAACACCCCTCGTTATTTCATTTTATTCATCCCGCACTACTAATCCAAGACCAAGTCTTGGGAATTTCTCTTCTTGTTAGTAAATTTTATTTCAGATTAAATGGCCATGCAAGAAGGATTTAGCACCGCTAGATCTTCACTTTTCAGTGGAGAAGACTTTTCTTACTGGAAAAGTCGTATGGAGTTCCACCTGAAAACTCAGGTGGACATGTGGATCATCATCCAGTCCGAACTGGAGATCCCCAAAAACGCCGAAGGACTACCTCAAAGCTACTCAGAATGGGACACCGCTCTGAAGCGCAAAATAGAAGCCGACGCAAAAGCGACCCAGACTCTCCAATGCGGATTGACAAAAGAGGAGCTGAACCGGGTAGGCCCCTTCAATAGTGCCAAGGAGCTTTGGGCAAAACTGATCGAGCTGCACGAAGGAACATCAGATACTCGGATCAGTAAAAGGGATCTGCTCCTGAACAAACTGTACACCATCAAGATGGCCGACAACGAAACAGCAGCCCAACTCCACGCATGAATCCAAGAGTTGATGAACGGTCTTCACACTATAGGTCACAAGGTCGAAAACCGTGACCTAATAAGGTATGCCCTAAACGCCTTCCCTAGAAATACCTTGTGGGCATCTATGGTAGATGCATACAAGGTTTCAAGGGATCTTTCTAAAATAAAGTTAGACGAATTATTTTCCGAATTAGAACTGCACGAACAAACTAACTCCAATATGGTCGAGAAAGGAATTGCCTTCATTACAGGTAAAACTGGAAAGTCAGCAAAGAAGAAACCGCAAACTGAACCTGAGTCTAACTCAGACTCAGACACAGAAGATGAAGGAGAATAAACTAAGCTGGTCCGACTGGCCCGAAGCTATTACAAAGAGCTGAAGAACCAAACCAACAGACGGAAAGCCGGCCGAAGAAAGGACGAACCAGCTGAACCCGCAAACGACAAAAACAAGCCCAACGTGACCTGCTACGAGTGCAAGAAAAAGGGTTACTACAAGTCAGAGTGTCCTAACCTAAAGGAGACTAAAAAGACGAGAAGAAAGAAAGCACTGCATGCAACCTGGGACGAATCTTCCTCTGAAGAAGAAGAAGAAGTACCCCAGTCCAACCTTCTAGCCCTGACCGCCTCAGAAGAAGTCGAGACCGAGTCAGAATCAGAACAGGACGACGGCAAACTGACCTTCTCAGAGGATGGCGAAATCAAGGTAAGTGGCTTTAATAGAAGTCAGTTAAACGATTTAATTTCATATCTTTCTCGAGATTTGGCGAAAGCCAAACTCCGAATCGAATCGCTCCGACAGGAAGTAAAACTCCTGAAAGAGGGAGCTGAATCTAAACCCTCAACTGAGAAAGTTCAAGAAGGAACTCCTACTCAAGTTGAAAAACTTGAGAAAGAGAACTCCTCCCTGAAAACTCAGGTTAAGGATCTTAGATCAGCTTTAGAACGATTTACCTCTGGTTCCAAGGGTCTAGACATGATTCTTAGAAAACAGAAGTCCGTTCTAAATCAATCCGGACTTGGCTATAGAACCAAATCCCGACAAAGATCTTACCTTGCTGTACTGAATCAGTCTAGTGGTAAAATTCAGGCATGGGTACACAAACTGTGCCTGAACAAACCGACTGGATCAAATCAGTATTGGATCCCCAAGGACAAGATTCACATCTTGCCTAATCATTACCGTGGCTTTAGTCCAGGGGGAGCCAAACTGAAAACTATATTCATTGTTAGATAAAATCCAACTTTCTTTATTTTGCATGTTTGCTTGTTTATTTAATTTCTGCAATTTATTATGCTTAGACTTAGGTTAGTTTAAGGATTGAACAAACTTAACTGAAACTTGAAAACATAGTATTGGGTGGAGGTGAGATGATAGTACGTTAGGGAAACCAATTCTAATAAGATCAAGTTTACTTGGTCTCTTTAGACTGGTGAAACTAGCCGAAGCTACCGATCCAAAATCCAAACTAGTTAGACCAGAACTTTTTCAAGAATTAATTTTGAAAATGAAATTTCATTAAACGGCTTTGTCAAGGAAAGGGTTGATGATCCAATAAGGCTACGGCCAAAGAAGGCCTAGTGCCTCGCCAAGACCTGGAAGCCAATTTTTGAATTTCAAATTCAAATTACTTTTTGTTAAATTCAAATCTAACACATTTTTCAGTTAAGTATAGATTCAAACAAAATAAATTAAAAATGCTTTCAAAATTAATTAAGATTTTTAAAATAAATAAAAAATTTTTAAATAAATTTTATGTATCAAAATCTGTCTCACGAAACCTATAAGGCTAACGTGATTGAAAACCCTAGATTTGGGTGAGACAGACTAGGCAGTGAAATTCAATTTAAGCTATACCTAAATCTAATTGGATCCAAATCAATAAAACTCTTTATGTGTAGGAACATAAAGATTTGGACCAATGGATGTTGGATAGCGGTTGCTCCAGACACTTGACTGGAGATAAATTGAAGTTCACCAAACTCAAGCTCAAGAACCTAGGCTCAGTGGCATTTGGCAACAATGCTACACTCAAGGTAATTGGGTCAGGTAATATTGAGCTTAAATCTGACTTTATTATTAAGAAAGTTCTTTTGGTTGAAAACTTCAAGTTTAACTTGCTCAGCATAAGTCAGTTATGTGATTCTGGTTATATAGTCACCTTCAATAATTCTAACTGCCTGATTAGAAATGTACAAGACTCAGAAATCATACTTAAGGGCACTAGGAAAAATAATGTATACACTATAAACCTTCCCTCAGCACCCAAATGTATGTTAACTCAGCTAGAACAATCGAACCTCTGGCATAGGAGATTAGGTCATACCAATTTGAGAACTATCTCAAAAGTCACCCAACTTGGCCTAATCAAAGGTATCCCCAAAATTAAAAATAATGAAAACCTAATATATGAATCATGTAATCAAGGTAAACAAACCAAATCTAATCACAAATCAATTCAATCTGACCTAACTCAAACCACACTTGAGCTCCTGCACCTTGACCTATTTGATTCACATGAAGCCAAGTCACTAAGCGGAAACCGATACTGCTTAGTAATAGTTGATGATTATTCTAGGTTTACCTGGGTTAGGTTTCTAAAAACCAAAGATGAAACCTTAAAACTATTTAATGATTTCTGTAAATTAGTTGAAAATCAAAACGATACTAAAATTAAAAAACTTAGGAGTGACCACGGGGGAGAATTTGAAAATCAACGGTTTGAGGAATTTTGTAAGATCAATGGGTATTTACATGAATTTTCATGTCCTAGAACCCCCTAACAAAATGGGATAGTAGAAAGAAGAAATAGAATGTTACAGGAAGCCGCTAGGGCTATGCTCAACGAATTTAACTTAGCAAACCAATTTTGGGCAGAAGCTATCAGTACGGCTTGTTACATCCAAAATAGGGTTCTGATTAACAAACGACACAATAAAACACCCTATGAGCTGTACTACCATAGGCTCCCAAATCTGCACTACCTAAGGGTCTTTGGATGTAAAGCTCATATCCTAAACACCAAAGACTACTTAGGGAAATTTCAGTCCAAATCAACCCCAGGTATCTTCCTAGGATACTCAACCACAAGTAGAGCCTATAGAGTTTACAACAAACAAACTAAGAAAATTGAAGAAACAACTAACTTAATATTTGATGAAGAAGTCAACTCAACATTTGATAATCCAGACCTAAATTTATCAAATTCTGATCAAGACAATAATGAACAAACCAGTGAACCCTTAATTGAATCCTTAAACGAACTAACTATTGAACCAATTAATGAGTCAACTGAACCAATTATCGAACCAACAAATGAACCAGCCCAAAGAGTCGAATCAAATAGTGAACCAAACCGACCAGCCGGACCTGAGGCTGAACCAAGTTCTAGAAGAACCAAGAAACCCAGACTTAGTCACCCAACCGATCAAATTATGGGTGATCCAACTCTAGGAGTCAGGACTAGATCCTCCTATAGAAACCTTAGTCAAATAGCTATGATATCAAAAATAGAACCCAAAACTATAGATGAAGCGCTACCTGACCCGGATTGGATCATAGCTATGCAAGAAGAGTTAGCCCAATTTGAGAGGAACCAAGTCTGGGAACTAGTGCCTAAACCTGAAGGCAAATCCATCATTGACACTAAGTGGGTCTTTAGGAATAAGCTAAATGATCAAGGAGAAATAGTTAGAAATAAAGCCCGCTTAGTAGCTAAGGGATTCAGCCAAGTAGAGGGATTAGATTACGACGAAACTTATGCCCCAGTAGCTAGACTTGAGTCCATTAGAATGTTGTTAGCCTTTGCATCCCATAAAGGATTTAAGCTATACCAAATGGATGTAAAGTCAGCCTTCCTAAATGGATTCATTAAAGAAAAAGTTTATGTAGGACAACCCCCTGGGTTTGAGGACTTAGACAAGCCTGACCACGTTTACAAATTAACTAAAGCTCTATATGGGTTAAAACAAGCACCTAGGGCCTGGTATGAACGTTTATCAACCTACTTAACTTCTAAAGAATTCAAACAAGGACAAATTGACTCAACTTTATTCATTAAAATCCTAGGAAAAGACATATTTATTGCCCAAATTTATGTAGATGACATAATATTTGGATCCACCAACACAAATTTCCTAAAAGAGTTTGTCAAAATAATGGAAAATGAATTTGAAATGAGCTTAGTTGGTGAACTTACCTTTTTCTTAGGACTGCAAATCAAACAAACAAGAGATGGAAACTACGTCCATCAATCCAAATATGCTAAAGAGTTAATAAAGAAATTTAAAATGGACAACTCTAAAAGCATAAGTACCCCCATGGCAACTAATGTAAAAATAGACAGTGACCCTGATGGCAAGCCAGTAGACCTCAAACTATATAGAAGTATGATAGGTAGTCTACTTTACCTTACAGCCAGCAGACCTGACATTCTATTTGCTGTAGGGATGTGTGCTAGATACCAAACCTGTGCTAAGGAAACACACTTAGCAGCCCTAAAAAGAATACTAAGATATATAAAGGGCACCCTAAATGTAGGGATTTGGTATCCTAGAACCTCAACCTTCAATCTGTCAGGGTACTCAGACTCTGACTATGCTGGTTGCAAATTAGATAGAAAGAGCACAAGTGGAAGCTACCAACTGTTAGGAAATAGTTTAGTAAGTTGGTGCAGCAGAAAACAACACTGTGTAGCCCTATCCACAACTGAAGCTGAGTATGTGGCCTTAGGAGAGTGTGTAGCACAACTTTTATGGATGATGCACACTCTTAAGGATTTCCAGCTCAACTACACTCAAACCCAAGTCTTCATTGACAATATAAGCTCGATCAATTTAACCAAAAATCCAATCCAACACTCCAGGACTAAACACATAGAAGTTAAACACCACTTCGTTAGAGACCATGTAGCCAGGGGTGAGATAGTACTTAAACATATAGACTCAAAATCCAACTTAGCTGATATATTCACAAAACCTTTACCTGAGTCTGAGTTCAGCTCACTAAGAAGGCAGTTAGGATTGTGCTTAGTAGAATAGATTTAGCTCATTATTGTTTTTTTTCTTTCAAAATGCTTTCAAAATCAGCTCTTACTTAATTTTGAAAAAGTTTTAAAAATAAATTCTTTTATTTTTCGACTTAGTTTTATTTCAAAACTACCCCTTTTCAAAATTAGGGCTTCTTCGCAAATGGACTTAGCCTAGGCCCTAACCCTAGAACTGCATGCACCTATAGACTTAGAAGTCAGCATCTCACAAGCACTTTAGGATACTTTTTGATTGATAACCTAGAAAGGGTTGAGATGCTTAGGTCTTTGCCTTAATTCAAGATGCTTTAAGTCAGTGCATCTGCAGCAATTGGGGCACTAAATACAACTTACACAGCAATCAAGTTAAGTGTCAAGTTTAGAAAATCTAACTTGAACAGAAACACTTAACTTGACTAACCCTAGCGAAAACTACTGCTTATAACAGTTAGTAAGTAGCTAAATGGGTTAGACAGGTCCCTACAAGAGAAAACTAACTGATTTGGTCTAAGTCTTGGTTCAGTACAGCAAAATCATACTAATATTTTCCCTTACAAAAGTTAATTCTTTTATGCAATTTAATTTCTGCTATATCTATCTGTTTTTTTTGATATATGGCAAAGGGGGAGAGATAGGAAAGGAGAAAGTTCAAATGTTTTCAAAATCTCAAACTCTCTCTTTTCAAAAAGTTAGCTACTTTTCAAAGCTTCTCAAAAACCTTTTAGAAGTACTTAAGTATTTTAAGTTTTTCAAAATCTCAAACTCTCTCTTTTCAAAAAGTTAGCTACTTTTCAAAGCTTCTCAAAAACCTTTTAGAAGTACTTAAGTGTTTTAAGTTTTTCAAAATTTACTAAGTACTTAAGTTTTTTCAAAATTTACTAAGTACTTAAGTTTTTCAAAATTTACTAAGTACTTAAGTTTTTTCAAAATTTACTAAGTACTTAAAGTTTTTCAAAAGTTACTAAGTACTTAACTTAAAGTTTTCAAAACTCATGCTTTCGAAAACTCCTCTATGTACTTTTAAAACTTAAGTTATCAAAAGATTTCCAAGTACTTAAAACTTAAGTTTTCAAAGTGGAAAATCATTCTAAGTAAAGTTTTAGAACCCCACGTATTTTTGAAAAATCTAGGGGGAGATTCCTTCCAGGGGGAGGGAACAAAAGTTAATGGTTTTATGCTTTGATTAAACTTAACTTTTTGAACTAGGGTTGCCATAAATCAAAAAGGGGGAGATTGTTGGTGCAGAAAGCACCAAAGTCAAACCTGTGTTTTGATAATGGCAACAGGGTTCAAAAGTTAAGTCTTAGTTGTTATCTAACATGTTACTCTAGTGGCCAGGAAACAAAGTCCTAGCGAAGGGCTACTAGGCACTGGCGAAGGAATGCCAGGGTGAAAAGCCCTAGCGAAGGACTGCTAGGCCCCAAGCGAAGGACGACATGGGAATGAAGCCCTAGCGAAGGACTGCTAGGCACCGGGCGAAGGACAGCTCGGTATCCAAGACCTGGCGAAGGACCGCGAGGCAAAAGTCCAACCAGAGGAACGGTTGGCATCAGCTACATTCTCCCGAGAGGAGTAGGTGAGGACGCGTTCCCCGTCGAGGGAACAGTAGGCGTCGGTTCGACCTAGGGTTCCATTTTGGAGACCCAAAGTCAGAACCAAGACAGCTAAGGCTGTATAAAAACTAACCACTTACTGCTTTATGTTGTTTTCGGACTAACCCTGGATGCAGGACCAAAGGAACGTGTGTCTGCAGCTCAGAGAGCCTCAAAGGAGTGAGGCAGCAGCTGAGTAGGGTGCCCTGAGTGTCCAGGGCGCCCCCAAGGTGAACAAGAAACAAATGAAGCAAAAAGGAGCTTCGGCTGACTACTGGCCGGGGCGCCCTCAGCAGCCAGGGCGCCCCCAGCAGCCAGGGCGCCTTCAGCGCCCAGGGCGCCTCAGCGCCCAGGGCGCCCTCAGCAGCCAAGGCGCCCCGCGCCTATGCCAGCGAAGCCAATCACCCTTATCCAGCCGAGAAGCCCGCGCGGAAGGAGTCAAGCAGGGCGCCCCCAGGGTCAAACCTCATCCCTATTCGAGTGGGATAAAGGTTGACCGAGAGAATCTCGGATCACGTGACACGTGGGGGGGCGCCCCCGACGTCCAGGGCGCCCCGAGGTGCTATAAATAGCACCCAACGCCCAGGCTTCAAGGAATATCTCGAACACAACGCTTCTACGCTCTTCTGCTCTCACGCCTCGCTCCGGAAACTGCCCAACTCGAGCCGACGACGTCCTACTGCTCCGAAAAAGTCAATCTACTTCGGACGTCGGTAAAGAAGAGTGATTTTCAATTTACTGCACTTACTCTGTAATCAATATTTGTAAATTGTTTTTGCGCCTATATAGAATTGCCCAAAGTAAACGGTCAACGACCGTGGGCCTTGGAGTAGGAGTCGACCTAGGCTCCGAACCAAGTAAAACCTCCCGTGTTTGCGTTGTGTGTTTTTAACTTCCGCTGTGCAACTTCTCTTAGTTTACAAATCTGAAAGTTTTCCGATATTCACCCCCCCTCTATCGGTTCTCTCGATCCTACAGGCGATTCCTTGGTTCTCTTTTCCTTCTCCACCAAACTCCGGCTGAGGATCACAGAAGCAAGGTAGAGGAGTCCTCTACCTTGCGTGGTGCTCGGCGTGGGTGAAGGAGGCGTCGGCGGCCGGTGGGAGGCGGCGCAACCAAGGGTTCTCGGCGGCGCCGCAACCTTGAGGGAGAAGGCTTTAAGGGGGCTGTTTGGGTGAGGTCTTCTTCTTCTCCTTCCTCTCAAGGAGCTCTGCTGGTCCGGAGGCCTCACGGCAGCATCGGCGGGTGGCGGCGCAAAGGGAGAGGAAGAAGGGGCCGGCGGCGCAAGGACAACCCTAGGCTAGGGTTTCCTTTTTCGGCCAAGGTGAGAAGAAGAGCTTTTTGGAGGCTTTGGTGATCTCGGATCGTGGTAGATCGTCGCCCACATGACGTCGACGAAGGGAGGATCATAAGGTAGAAGACCGCGAGGTGATCGGAAAGGTATATCTTTCCCTATGCTCCTTTGATTAATTGCATGTCAATTATGTGTCTTGTTGATTCGTCTCATCATTTCATGTTTAATAGTTTATTATTTTGATTCCAAATTTGGTGAATAAATTATTAACTGGCCCCCGACCATAAATACAAAAGTCGACGATCAACTCGTCACCTTTTCCGTGATCGAACGGTCGAGCAAATTACAAGGCCGGTTTTGGTAATTGGCTAAGTTGTAATGTGGACCGCTTGGTACGGCACGAGATGGTCGATTGGAGACGGCTCTCCATTCAGATTAAATTTTTAATCCGTAGGCATGGAGAGGTTTCTCGGATCGACCAAGTATTCGCTAGGGAAACCCGCCAAGCCATACCCATCAATTGGTATCAGAGCTGAGGTTTCCGGCTTTGTGTGTTTAGGATTGGTTAATTTTTGCAATTCATACATTCTATTTTGCTGGATGATGCGTGGATGTGCGTAGGCTAACTTTGTGTTGTAGGCACGAGATTCCAACTTCATGGCCAAAATTATGTTGTGTGATTGGTTTGCATATTTTTGTAATTAATTAATCCTCGAGGTTGACTAGGCTAGGTATTTAATTTTTTGTAATTAAATACGACGCATGTTTAGCCGAGTTATTTATTTATAGTTGATCTAGATCTCATGTACACTCCCTCGAGGAGTATAGGATCGATGATGTAAATAATTAGCTAGTCATTTCGGCGTGGAGATCCCTTGAGGTAGCTTGCGCAGAAGGAAGGGAGGAGCAGACGAAGTGACGACACGACTAGAGGAGCATTGAAGACCAAGGGCCATGAAAGTTGGTTATGTACTTGGTTGTGTGGTAGTGCTATAAAATTCCTCAAGATAAATTACTAAGTGGGAGAGCCCTAAGGGTCCCACGACCTCCATTGCAATCTGATATGTGATGCGAACAAGCCCGCGCGTTGGCTCTGAGTACCTTCCTCCATAACGGATAGGCTTGTTCTACGGATCACAAGTTCAGAAAAGATTATAGGGGATTATTAAAGAGCGTGTGGACTTCCCCAACGGAAGGCACATAATCCTAAATAGTTCCCTTAGTGTCGTGCAATGGTAAACACTTAGATACAATTATTAGTATCCTCCCCAACGGAGTCACTGCTAATAAATTGTAGGGCCGAAGTTGACCAACTATTAGTCTTACTTGTCAAAAAGTTAGGTTGACAAGATAGTAAGACTGATGGGTAAAACCTTCTCTAATGAATGTAGATTTTGTATACGTCCACACTAACGTGGCATGCAAATTCTCGGTGTTTGAGATGTTGGTTGATTTCAAAAATTAATTGTTTTGAGGAATCAATTTACTTTCGATTTCTAAAGTAGAGTATTGTGATTCTCAGGATTTTCATAATGACTTTTACTCCACTAGCAACAATTCTTAAGGACAATAAACTTACTGGTCCAAACTATATAGACTGGAAGAGGAACCTTGACATTGTCCTCACTGCTGAAGAGTACAAATTTGTACTCTTCGAGGAATGTCCGGAAAAGCCTAGAGACGATTCTAGTGAAGGGCATAAGGAGCGTTACAAGAAGTGGGTCAAGGCAGATGAGATAGCGCGGTGCTACATTCTGGCATCTATGTCAAATGTGCTGCAACATCAGCATCAGACCATGCCCACTGCTGGTGACATAATGCTGAACCTTAAGAAGCTCTTCGGACACCAGAATCGGGCAGCTAGGCAGCTGGCAATGAAAAATCTGATGACGACCACTATGGTCGAAGGGACACCTGTTAGGGAGCATGTCCTGAAAATGATGGCCCACCTCAATGAGATTGAGGTACTTGGAGGAGCTATCGACGGGGAATCCCAGGTCGATATAATACTCCAATCTCTGCCTAGGAGTTTTGAGCAGTTCCGGCTCAACTATAACATGAACAAGCATGAGTATACGTTGGGGGAACTTCAGGGAGAACTCCAAGCGGCAGAGGGCCTCTTTCGTCAGAACTCATAGGCCTTAGTTACTCAAAAGGTTTCTACTTCTATGCCGAAAGGCCAGAAGAAGAAGAAACAAGGTGGGTTCAAGAAGGCAGCAACATTGCAAGGACCCCGGACTGGCGTGAAGAAGCCGAAAGGCAATTGCTTCACGTGCAAGCAAACTAGGCACTGGAAGGCGGACTACCCCCGTCGACAAAACAAAGGTATTTCTTCAGCCTTAGTCATTGAAACATGTTTAGCGGTGCTATCTACCAGTACCTGGTGCGTAAATACAGGAGCCACTGACCATGTCTGCAATACTCTGCAGGGGTTCCAGGAAACCCGACGGCTAGCTAATGAAGAAATCGTGGTCTACATGGGTGATGCTACAAGAGTGGCAGCGGTTGCAGTGAGAGTTTTTTATTTGTCTTTTGAGAGAAATAAAGTGTTAGTTCTGAGAGATTGCCTTTATGTACCTTTATTTAGAAAGAATTTAATTTTAGTTTCTAAGTTGTTTGAGGGTGGATATTCTGTTACTTTTGATAATAAAGTTGTTATTAAAAGAAATAGAGAGATTATTTGTTTGGGTACAATGGTCGGCAATCTGTATACTCTAGAACCAAAACCTCCCACGATACATACTGAAATAAATAGCTCATCATCTAACTCGAATAAGAGAAAAGAGCTTTCTAAGATGGGCCCCTGGGTTCATTGGTGGTGGAGGATCTCCCGACCTGTGAGTCTTTCTTGGAAGGTAAAATGACTAAGAGGCCTTTCAAGGCTAAGGGGTATAGGGCCAAAGATGTGTTAGAACTGATTCATTCTGATCTTGTGGTCCTATGTCAATCGAGGCTAGAGGTAACTTTGAATACTTCGTCACCTTCATTGACGATTATTCAAGGTATGAATACATTTAGCTGATGCGCCGCAAGTCTGAATACTTTGATAAGTTCAAAGAGTTCAAGGCTGATGTGGAGAAGCGTAAAGGTAAAAGTATCAAGACACTACGATCGGATCGTGGTGGCGAGTACCTTTTTGGAGAGTTTAGGACCTTCCTATCAGCAGCTGGGATTCAGTCCCAACTGTCTGCACCCAGTACACCCCAACAGAACGGTGTTGCAGAGTGAAGGAATAAGACTCTTTTGGAAATGGTTAGGTCAATGATGAGCTATTCAGACTTACCTGATTCATTCTGGGGATATGCTCTAGATACGACTGCGTATATTCTGAATATGGTACCATCTAAGTCAGTCCCTTCTACTCCAATAGAATTGTGGACTGGGTGAAAGCCTAGTCTAAGACATATTCAGATTTGGGGTAGTCCAGCACATGTGCTGAAGGGAGATACTGATAAGTTAGAATCTCGGATAGAAGTACGCTTGTTTGCATGAATGCCAGATTCCTAAGGGAACGAAGGGTGGTCTGTTCTATATTCCTAAGGATCAGAAGGTGATCGTAAGCATGAATGCCAGATTCTTAGAAGAGGACTATGTGATGAACCATAAACCCAAGAGTAGACTAGTGCTTGAAGAGTTAAAGGGGGATGTTCCGACTTTAGGACCAGTTGTACAAGAGGATACACCACAAGTCACTGCACCGCGTGTCACTGAGGATACACAGGAAGTACCTCGTCGCAGTGGGAGGGTTGTCAGACAGCCTGAAAGGTTCATGTTTTTAGGAGAGTCTTCGGACTTGGTCCCTGGTAAAAATGAACTGGATCCCTGGACCTATGACGAGGCACTCCAAATTTCATGTTTTGTTGATTCGTCTGAATGATTCAGCCTGAAAGATTAATTGCATGTCAATTATGTGTCTTGTTGATTCGTCTCATCATTTCATGTTTAATAGTTTATTATTTTGATTCCAAATTTGGTGAATAAATTATTAACTGGACCCCGACCATAAACATAAAAGTCGGCGATCAACTCGTCGCCTTTTCCACGGTCGAACGGTCGAGCAAATTACAAGGCCAGCTTTGGTAATTGGCTAAGTTGTAATTTGGACCATTCGATACGGCACAAGATGGTCGATGGGAGACGGCTCTCCATTTGGATTAAATTTTTAATCCGTAGGCATAGAGAGGTTTCTCAGATCGACCAAGTATTCGCTAGGGAAACCCGCCAAGCCATACCCATCATGCCCAACAACCAGAGACCCAGGTTACCGAGATGAGACGCCGGAAA
The DNA here is from genome assembly GCA_024364735.1 of Boesenbergia rotunda. NCBI lineage: Eukaryota > Viridiplantae > Streptophyta > Magnoliopsida > Zingiberales > Zingiberaceae > Boesenbergia > Boesenbergia rotunda. The sequence continues at coordinate 1,074,960 of JAGFNQ010001948.1, read as the reverse complement.
CGGTTGGTCCCGAAGCCCTGCCCCCTGAAGAGGTTGAAGAAGAGCCCAGCCTCAGAGCTTCCGCCGTCCATTGATGAAGAGGACACGGTGCCCCTGTCCCAGAGAGTTCGAGAAGAACTTTCTTCTCCTGCTGGGGCGACCACCGTTCCTATTGCTCATGACTTGGCCACTCCGACCGACTCTCCTGCTGCTCACCACGGCAAGGAGGTTTCACTCGGCGTACCCAGCTCCCGCCGGAAGGTCCTTGTGGTGAAGAGAATGGAGACAAGGGGCTCCCAATCCATCCGAATAAAGGGGACCCCCTCAGATGGCTTGCAGATAGCGTCTAGCATGGAAGAGGACGTCCCCGATCCGAGAGACATCCCCAGCCAGTCAGGACGCCCTACTGAGGAAATTCTCTCTCCACCTGTTCAGTTGGGATGGTTAGCTGACTCAGCCCGATCCTTGGGCATGCTACACCAGTCCCTACTAATGGTAATTGTGCTTGAGCTCTTCCTCTTTGTTTGTTGTTTTTCCCTGACCTTCCTTGTTCTGCCTCGTAGGTTGCCTCCAACTATGCGTCTATGAGCCGGTTGTTGTGCTCCGGAGGAGTCATTGAAGACCTTCTCCAGCGAGCGGCAACAACAAAGGCAGAGGCTGGCCGTGCCCACGAGGCGGGCCTCCTGTAGTTGGAGGTCAGCCGGGCTCTGAGGGTGAAGGTCGAGAATTGTCTCAGTACTTTGCTAGCCTCTGAAGAGACCTTGCACGGTTATCGGCTCTGGGAATGCCTTGGTTCCGAGAAGAACCAAGCTCTCACCGAGGACTTACAGAAGTTATCCAAAGAGTGGGAGCAGCTCCAGGCTCAGACGAAGGAGTTGTCTGATCACAAGCAGCTCCAGGCTCAGACGAAGGAGTTGTCTGATCACATCCGGCTCTTGGAATCCTCAAAGAAAGCTCTGGAGGATCGGAATGAAGAATGGGAGCGTCTGCTGGCTCTAAAAGAATATGACCTGGAGCTATCGGCCTCTTATGCCTCCGACCTCTAGGACAAAGTCACTCGAGCCCAGGACCAGGCTACTGCCACTGCTCAGAAGCTCCAAGAAATATTGGAGGCTCAGGATCGCCTGTCCTGGGAGGTGGCAGAGCTGAATGCTGCTAAGGAGGAGGTTGAGGTTGAGCTACAGAAGCAGAAGGTTGACCCTGCAGCCCAACTGTCCAAGGCCGAGGCGGAGTTCAAGGCTATGTTCCTGCAGTATGATGAGTACGGTGATATTTTAGCTGGGCATGCATTGCAGTGCCTCAAATAGGGCTTCAATGGTGCCATCAACCAGTTGAAGAAGGATCAATTGCTGAAACTCGACTCAGATTTGAGCGTCGTGAGTGGCAGCCGGGTTTGGAACGAGCTCACTCCTAAAGAGAAGGAACTATAGGATTATTCCTCGTCCTGGCCTTGTTTCCTTGGTCTCTCCTCGTTTTCTGTGCCTTCTTTAATTTTTCTAGTTTTTCCCCTTTCCTGGTCGGTCAGATATATAATCGTTTGAACCGTGCATGAAAGCATCTCTTGGCTTCCTGTGTCCTGAGTAATTTCATGTCCCATTTTCTTATTCTTAAAAGGTTTGCCCCCGGCCCAAAGGAGCCAGTAGCTTAAGGAACCAGCGGCCAGTTCAAAGTGAGGAGCCCAGGTTCCTTCCTGACTTAAAGGGGTGAAGTGGCAAACAAAACCGCCTGAAGAACAAGTGTTCTTGCGGAGGTAGGAGGGTTTTGCAGCTCTTGGCCGGGTATGTGCAGCACCGAGGCCAAGCCTACACACCGCGGAGGTAGCAGAGTTTTGCCTCTCTTGGCCAGGCATACGCAGCCCCGAGGCCAAGCCTACTCACAACGGAGGTAGTAGGGTATTGCAGCTCTTGGCTGGGCATGTGTAGCACCGAGGCCAAGCCTACTCACCACGGCTGAGGAGAGCTCAGGGAGTCCAGGAGAGGTCAGGGTAGTTGGGCAGTTGCAGATGAGCAGTTGGGAGCTACAGAGGAGCGTCTGTGACCTGGCGTTGGGCAGATAGGTTAAGTGTTGGCTGGCGATGAAGAGAAAGGGAGGTTCTCGGTTGCGACAACACTCACTGATTCTGAAGCTCGAGCGACAACTTTGATACTACACCTTGAAGCATACTCTTGAGCATCCTTTGAAGCTTCTGCGACTTGAGCACCCTGAAGCAGAGGAGAACTTGGCGAGTCCATCAGCATGCAGACACGAAGAGCTGGGAGCTCTTGCGTGAGAGTTGTGCTGAGTGAGCTTGGTGAAGTGTTTCCGTCTGTGTTCATTGTGCTCTGTAAGTGTGTTTATTGTCTCCTTGTTTCTCATTTCATATCTGTTGAGACATTGTGTGGAGAGGTTTCTCCACCGAGAAGGAGGATTCATTTATCCGGATTTCCCGGGGCTTGATCTGCCGACGATCAAGGGATCGCCCACCTCACGGGCACGCCAAGGAGTAGGGGTAAGTTATCCCCGAACCTTGTACATCGCTGTGTGGTCTGGTTTGCCTCCTTTGTTTTGATTTCTGTTCTTCATTTCTGTTTCTACATTTTCTCTTCCGCTGCCTAACCCTAAGTGCAGAAAAGTCAAGATGTTTTCAAAGAGAGCAAATAAGCTATGTCTGGCTACATTCACCCCCCTCTAGCCATCCAAGCACCAACAACTAAGCCTTCTCACCGCCGCGGAGGTAGTAGCGTTTTGTAGCTCTCGGCCGGGCATGTGCAGCACCGAGGCCAAGCCTACTCGTCGCGGAGGTAGTAGCCGTGCATGTGCAGCACTGAGGCCAAGCCTACTCACCGTGGAGGTAGTAGGGTTTTGCAGCTCTTGGCCGGGCATGTGCAGAACCGAGGGCAAGCCTACTCACCGCGGAGGTAGTAGGGTTTTGTAGTTCTTGTCTGAGCATATGCAGCACCGAGGCCAAGCCTACTCACCGCGGAGGTAGTAGGGTTTTTCTCAGCTAAGGATTCAACGATCTTCGAGTAATATTCCGTTTACTCTTTTTATTTATTAAACTGTAAGGCAGTGCAAACAATGAATACAGAAGGTAAGCAAACAACTCAACACCTCACCGAGTGTGATAAGGGCGGAGATGGTTGGTGTGTCATGGCCTTTCCAGCCCCTTGCCTTTGTTATCTTTTAGATAGTAGCTTCCCCCTGTGAGCTTTTTGGTGATAACATACAGTCCGTCCCACTGCGGCTCTAGCTTCCCCGGGTCTCCGACTGGTTTGATCCTCTTCCCGACCTTGTCACCGACCTCAAATCTGTGGGTGATCACCCGGTGATTATAGGCTTGCTGCATTCTTCGTCGATACGCTTCCAACCGAGCCACGACTCTATCCCGCACCTCTGAGATGAGGTCTAGGTCAATCAGCCGCTCTTGATCATTGCTCTCCTTGTTATAGTGTTGTCGTCGGGCAAACTCTTCCCCGATCTCCATCGGATGACGGCCTCCGCCCTATACACCAGCTGGAAAGGACTCTGGCCTGTTCCTTCTCGCGGGTGGTACGGTAGGACCACAAGATGCTGGGGAGTTCATCGACCCAGCTGCCTTCGACGTGATCTAGCTTTATCCTGAGTCCCTGGAGGATTTTACGATTGACGACCTCGGCCTGTCCATTACCCCCCCCCCCCCCCGATTATCGGTTACTGGATCATCCTGGTAACGGTCTTCACGACTCTTCAATCTGGGGTTGTTGCAATGATTAAGGCTTTGATGGTCGTGAATCACGGGTTGTGATTACTCCGTAATAATGGATGATGATGATCCACCGATCCGAGGAAAACGGACTGCTACATGAGGTTGAGTGCTCCTTGGGCTCCGCTACCCCAAGGTGATCTCGCGGTTGTTTGGCCTGGGGGGGTGTTCACTTTCCCGAGGTGACCTCGGGGACTTGCCTCCGAGGTGAGCTCGGGGGTGTGTCCTTTTGGAGTTATCCTCAGGGCTATGCCTATTCGAGTTAGTCTCAGGATTTCCCTTCCCGAGAGGGTCTCGGTCATCCCGACCAGAGAGCCGTTTTGACTCGATAGCTCTTGCTGCACAACTTCTTCAGTCCACGTGCCAGCCAAAGGGTACTAAACCCCATCAGTGTCGAAAGCACCAAATCAATCCTTGTTTTGATAATGGCAAAGGGTTCAAAGCTAAGTATGCTTTTGGTTCTAATCAGTTACACTGAGTGTGCAAGAAAGTCCTAGTGTAACTAGGCCCGAAGTCTTGATCTACAGGGTTGAGCATAAAAACCTAGTTGAGGATTGGGTACGAAGAGTGATCGGGAGTTGGGCACCGAAGTCCTGATCTAGAAGATCGGGCAGGAGTCAAAGCCAAGCGAGGACAATGAATAGAAGTAGGAACGGGTTGAGGTATGAACATCTCGAGATCCAATATCTTCGGAGGCTGAGTAAAAGTCCAACCGGAGGTGCCGGTTCGCAACAGGTAACTTTTCCATAGTGGAGTAGGTGAGGACGTATTCTCCGAAAGAGGGAATAATAGGTGTCGGTCGGACCTAGGGATTCAGTTGAAATCTGAAGTCAGGATCGGACAACACTAGTTGTCTACATGCATTTACTTTATATATTATTATTGTTACTAACCCTATGTAGCAGCCAAGGCAATTGGAGACTAGCAGCATCCTAGGTGCCCGAGAGGACTTGGGCGCTCGAGAACACAGGCGCCCGAGAGGTCTCGGGCACCCGGGAGCATAGGCGCCCCTATGCGCGTGACTTAGCTTAGGCGAGGCTGAGTTGACACACGCTGGTTGGAGTCACCGCATCAGCAACACAAGCGCACAGAGGCTCTCAAGCGCTCGAGAAGGATAAGATTTAACCACACAGCGGATTAGGATGCGGTTGGTTCACAACAATGGAGACGCCCCTATAGGCACTCGGGCGCTCGTATGCCCCTTTATAAGGGGTTTCTACCACAGACTTCCATATTAACTTTCTAGATCATTTGTGCTCAAGTATGTTACGCCGAAAGATTCTAGAGGCGACGAAACGCTGCTTCGACAACGACGTGCTACTTTTTACATATCAGTTAAAAGTCATCGATATTCTTGTCTCTTGCTTGTACTTAACATTACATTCTTTGTACTCATTCGCGTTATATAGAATTGTTCAAAGTAAACGGTCAAGGACCGTGGGTCTTGGAGTAGGGACCATCACAGACTCAGAACCAAGTAAAAACAAACATATTAGCGATTATTTTTGTGCTTACATGTTTTTCGTTGCGTAAGCTTGATTTAAATGCGAATTTTTTGAACGCGATATTCACCCCCTCCATCTATCACTACAATCCCATAGTTGTAACTCTATACATTTGAGTTTCCTTCAAGATGTTGTTACAGGATTACACTTTCCTTCAAAGTTTTGTTTCCCATATCATGGAGTATGTGACCACAACCTCTTAATCGTTGGCAATCCATAGAGGTACTTATGGAGATTTTAGAGGGGCCAAAGGGCTACGAAAGAGGGATCCATGTCACCTTACCTCTCTAGGATACTAGTTGAAGTACTTGTTAGGCAATTACAACTTATTAAGTTCAAACTTCAAATTCCACCCAAAATGCAATTACTTGAGGATAGCACATTTGACCTATGTTGATGACTTGTTGCTACTTGCATGAGGGGATACTTCATCAATTGGCAAATTGGCTAATTATCTATATGATTTTAAGAAGATGATTGTCCAAAGGGGCAACCCATATGAAATCAAATATCTATATGACTAGCGTGGATGAGCAAACAAAAGGTGAATATTAGATTACACCCCACTAGATTACTTTCAATTACTTAGGAATTCCCTTGGCATAAAAAAACTCTGAATATTAGATTACACCCCACTAATAGACTTCTAATAAGAATAATTAATTCATGACGAAAGAAGACACACTCTTATACAGGTAAATCAAAGCTCATCACATCAATTCTTTAGGAGGTAGAGTGTTTTTGGATGTTCATTTTGCCACTGCCATGTAGTATCATTGATTGCATCTATAATATATGCAAGAATTTTATATAGACATCCAAACACTCACCAATATCATGGGTATAAATATGCAAACAAAAGGCGGAAGGGGGCTGGTCTTCAAAGGCTTGAGGTCTTGGAACATAACATTGTTGTTGTAGGACCGTATCTATGCTGGGAGTGGTTGAATAGAGTATAATAATTTATAAGTTTATAGTAATCAAATCTAAACCAATAAATACAGTAGTCAGCTAAAATAAACAAACAAAAATTTAATTTAACCAAGCAGAATATGCATGCAAGACAAAAATAATGTAACACTTAAGATCTAATATGGCAAGACTAGAAGATGTAACACTTGAACATAATAGCAAAAGTTAAATAAAAATAAAAATGGATTTTTATTTAAAAAGTATATTTTTATTAATTGGCAAATTGGCTAATTATATATATGATTTTGAGAAGATGATTGTCGGGCAACCCATATGAAATCATTTTGGAAAGGTTATGAATTTATTAAGGGGAAAAAAATCTATTTTTGGAATGTTTTCTAATTAGTTAGTAAATTTCAATTTTGAAAAGATTCTAAAATAATTTTAAGAATTCCAAATTTGATATTTTCTAAATTAATTTAGAAATTATAATTATATATTTCAAATTTAAAATTAGGGAATTGTTTCCTAATTAATTACATTTTCTTGATTAAAGAATTATTTCCTAAATAAAATATGTAATTAAATATATAAATTTGTTTCTTAATTTAATTAAAGAAATCTTCATGTATAAAAATTAGATTTTTAAATATATTTTATTTCCATAAATAAAATTATGATAACTGTGACATTATTTTTGTCATGCCATGTCATATATGTATGTCATGTAGATACATTAGATGTACGCATTATTTATGTCATGCTTATGATGGGTTAAATTATTTTATATATCATGCATGTGATGTTATCATTTATGCCATGAGTGTGATGTCATGTAGATAGTACATTTGCATGATGATGACAAGACCTAAAACTCTTACATCAAAAATTAAAGTCTACGCATTCCGTTAATATGGTAACAACCAGAGTCTAATTTATTGTTTGGGTTGTTGGACTCACTTTAAGGTCGACTTGAAATTAGATATGTTCAAACCATAGAGATATAATCTTGCAATTAACGGATCAGTTTTAACTTGAAGCGTTAACTTGTTGGACTCACTCAAAAATTTTAAGCATAATAATAAAAGAATGTAGGACAACATAAAGAGTAAGAAATTATAAGGCCTAGTTGTCATTGATCTTTGAAGAGAACGAGCACAACACGTCAACAAAAAGGATAACAAGAGAACTTTAGAAGAGAGAACGAAGGAATTGAGTACCAAAATAAGTGCTTCGAGCCTTCTTTTATAGAACCGTGTCTAACGTTGACCCGACACTCTTAATTTCGGTTGACTAGAAGCCCTTCCGGTCACCCGCGCGCCGATAATGATTTAGCGGACTTCGATCGCCTAGTCTAGCTCCTTCCGGGCGCCTAGAGCATGGTCAAACGACTATTTTGACTATCTTCTCTAGATTGTTGGTCACGCCTACGTCAGTCACTTGTAAGCTGCTCCAATCGTCCAGATCACCGAGGTCGCCGATGCCTCGCTAGCTCCGATTGGCATGCTAACATTCTAGATCAAACCCAATTTGATTGCCATTGACTAATATTCCAACAAAATGTATAAATGAGAAGCTCTTGTCATTTGTGATATATATATTAGTTTTTCTTGATGAGAATTTATGGTCGGTTAAGCTTCTGGTTTGTAAGCTCAAACGAGTCATTCAGCAGTGATCCGGGTGTATGATTTTTTAGAAGGATCGGGGGCCCGGTCGGGTTCGATTTCCGCTCCGAACCAGGACCGATTAAGACGGGTCAAGGTTGACTCGTAGGATTGGCTGCGGGTCGGGCGCTCGAGGTCGGTCGCCCGAGGTCACCCACTCGGGACCGTCACCCGAGTCCGGGACCGCGGATATCGTCCCCTCGGGGTCAGTCACCCGAGTTCGGGCACTCAGAGGCCGTCCACTCTGGATCAGCACTCGGGTCCAGGTACTCGGGATTAGTCGTCCAAGGGCACCCACTCGGGACCGTCACCCGAGTCCGGGCACTCAGAGGTTGTCCACTCGGGAGCGTCACCCGAGTCAGGGCATTCGGGGTCCGTCGGTAATCCTCTGCCTAGTAACCTGAGTTGTTCCGTGATCACAGACTTAAGATCCGAGTTCGCCCGACCGACTCTGCCTGTCAGCCGCATCGAGCCGACTAAATAACTAAGACCTGTTCTGTCAGTAGTGATGTAACAAACCTCTGACATAATTATCACCTGACAGAGTCGCCAAGAGTTAATAAGGAACAGAAGAGACAGTTTAAGCAGGGTGTCAGGCGGCTGTGGCAGTCTCACAACATTAATAGAGCTGCCACTAGTATGGTTTATCAACTAATCATTCCTTAATGAGATAGGACAGCTCTGACACAGCAGAGAACTTCCCTTCCCCTATATAAACCCCCCTTTGGGCTCCAAAGAGGGGATTGCTGCTATTTTGCAACCACACCACTTCGTGAGCTACGTTTTGGTCCGAGCCGAGTGACTTGAGCCCTACTCCTGTTCAGCCTGAGTCCGACCCCCGAGCTACAGCAGACCGGGTCATCTTGGTCAGACCGAGTCATCCGGGGGAGAACCGGTCTTTGCTTGTCGACATGATCAAATTTGGCGCCGTCTGTGGGAATCTGCCTGATCGAAAGCTGAAGATGAGTGATTCTAATCGGATGACCGTGATGCTCTCACAAGAAGACCTCGAGCTGCCGGTGGAAGCCAAAGCGAAGAAGTTGGCGGCGGCACAACAGGCCGCCGCCCGACCCACCCAAGGAGGCCCAGCTGAACCAACCGCTCGAGTCGGCACTGAAGGGGGAGCCCACCAGGGGGATAGCCCGCACTTCCACCCGGCATTATTCGGCCAGGCGGAGGGGTCAGGGCAGTCCAATCCACATGAGGCTTCTTCCAATCAAGTCAGAGATAACAAGGGGAAAGCTCCCCTCAGTCAAGCCCCGGTTGAATACACCAGGTTCCCCTTCTCCAGCCAGGTTTTACAGGAACCCCTTCCTAAGTGCTTCCGACTCTTGTCTATCCCTGAGTATGGAGGGGTTACGGACCCGGAAGAACATTTGAAGAAATTCGAGAACGCTGCGATGCTACATCAATACCCGGATGGTGTTAAATGCAGGGCCTTCCTGACTACCTTGGCAGGGCCAGCCCAGCGATGGTTCGACAGACTCCCCGAAGGATCAATAAAGGACTTCACCGACTTCAAAAGGTTGTTCCTGCAGCACTTTGCGAGTAGCAAAAGACATCACAAGACCAGCTTAAATCTCTTCACCATGAAGCAGGGCTCCAAAGAGCCCCTAAATGACTACATCAAAACGTTTAATCAGGTTACGCTGGACGTACCCACCGCTACATCCGAGGTGCTAGTCAGTGCCTTTGCTCAAGGTTTACAAGAAGGCGAGTTCTTTAGATCCTTGATCCGAAAACCCCCGAAGGACTTTGAGAGCCTTCTGGGCAAAGCCAGTAAATATGTGGATGTGGAGGAAGCGCAAGACGCTAAGCGGCCGGAGGTCAGACCTGCGCCCGAGACTCCTCAGCATCACCAGAGAAGTATGCCTCCTGGAGGGCCCCTCAGAAGCCCTAGAGTTATGGGGCACCGGCAAGGAGTTGAACGGGGAATAGTTTAGCAGGTAGCTCAGGGTTGCCTCCCTTCCAGATGGCAACCCTACTGTTCTTTTCACAACAGCCATACTCACGACCTTCAGGACTGCTGGCAAGCTGGCCGGGGTCGGGGTCGTACCGGTCGAGGAAGTCCAAGAGGAGCCCACCAGGGAGGTGGTCACGGTCGGGGAAGAACATCGCCGAGCCAAGCCGAGTCTCCTGCCCGACCGGCCGCCCCTGCCGCTAGACAGTTGTTCCCGACCCCTGGCTCCACCGAGCACGGGGACGCTAGCGAAGAGCAAGCTAACCGGCAGAATGCTGTGCACGGGTCTATCAACGTGATTTCAGGCGGACCCACCTATGGAGATTCCAATAGAGCTCGGAAGTCGCAGGTCAAGCGCCTTGATATTTATCAAGTGGGTTGTAGTTCCGCCCAGGCTCAGGGGCCACAGATCAGTTTCGACCCCTCAGACCTACAAGGAGTGGAAGTGCCTCATGAAGACGCTTTGGTCATTACAGCGATCATAGCTAATTATCAGGTCCATAGGACCATCGTGGATACAGGGAGTTCTGTAAATATCTTATACTTGAAGGCATTTGAGCAGCTGCAGATTGAGACAACTGAGCTGCAACCCGTGGCCACACCTTTATTTGGATTTACTGGAAACAAAGTCCAGCCACTCGGCCAAATCAAGTTAGCCATCTCACTCGGAGAAGAACCTCGGAGAAGGACCCGGTGGTCCACCTTCCTGGTAGTAGATGCCCCCTCAGCTTATAATGCCATCCTGGGCCGACCGGCACTGAATGAGTTCCGAGCCGTGGTGTCCACTTTTTACCTGAAGGTCAAGTTCCCAGTAGGTGATCAGGTCGGAGAGGCTAAAGGGGATCAGAAGGTAGCACGTCGGTGTTATGTTGACGACGTCCGGGTGGAGGTGAGGAAAGCTTTCCGAGCTCCGCCGGCCAGCTGTAACATGGTGCAGTCCTCTCAGCCCTCCCCCTGGGCTGAGCTGATGGAAGAGAAGGAAGAGGTCCAGCTCTTGCCTGACCAAGAAGAGACTAAGGTGAGGATAGCTACTGGGCTACAGCCCGACCTCCGGCGACAGCTGATAGAATGTCTGACCCAGAACCAAGATGTGTTTGCCTGGTCCCAGCAAGATCTTAAAGGGGTCAGACCTGAGGTCATGGAGCACAAACTGCACGTGTACCCTGATGCCCGACCTGTGAAGCAGAGAAAAAGAGACTTCAGTCTTGAGCAGAATAAGATTATCCAGGCCGAGGTGGAAAGGTTGGTGAAAGCAGGACACATCCGAGAAGTGCAATTCCCTGCCTGGTTGGCCAATGTGGTGTTGGTCTCCAAGCCGGGCAATAAATAGAGGGTGTGCATAGACTTCAGGGATCTCAACAAAGCTTGTCCTAAGGATTGCTACCCTCTCCCCCGGATAGACCAGATGGTAGACTCTACTGCGGGGAGCGAGCTCATCTACATGCTAGATGCCTACCAGGGATACCATCAAGTGCCCTTATCCCGGGATGATCAGGAGAAGGTCAGTTTCGTCATGGCTGAAGGCACTTATTGCTACACAGTTATGCCTTTTGGGCTCAAGAATGCAGGAGCCACGTACCAAAGACTGATGAACAAGGTTTTTAAGGAGCAGCTCGGGAGAAATGTAGAAGTGTATGTAGACGATATTCTCATCAAGTCTCTCCGAGCTGCCGACCTGATAGCAGATGTGAAAGAAACTTGTAGCACTCTTAGGAGGTATGGCCTTAAGCTCAATCCAGCCAAATGCCTATTCGGAGCTAAGAGTGGTAAATTCCTCGGCTACATCCTGACCGAACGGGGAATAGAAGCTAATCCGGGCAAAGTGAAAGCTCTACTAGACATGCCTCCGCCCAGGAACCTAAAGGAAGTCCAGCGATTGACGGGGAGGATCACTGCCTTATCCCGATTCATCTCCCGGTCGGCTGATAGAAGTCTGCCGTTCTTCAAGATCCTGCGCAAGGCCTCCAAGTTTCAGTGGGATGCCGAGTGTTATCAAGCTTTTGAAGAACTGAAGACTTACTTGGTCAGCCTGCCGATACTGGCTAAGCCGGAGGAGGGAGAGCCCTTGTATGTCTATTTGTCAGCCACTGAGGGAGCTGTAAGTGCTGTACTTGTAACTCAGAAGGAGACTGAGCAACTGCCAGTCTACTTCTTTGGACATTTACTCAAGGAAGCCGAGTGTAGGTATACTACACTCGAGAAGTTGGCTTATGTACTTGTACTGATGGCTCGGCGACTGCGACCGTACTTTTTGGCTCATCCTATCCGAGTGCTGACCAATAGCACACTCGGGAAGGTGTTGATTAACCCTGAAATCTCAGGTCGGATGGTTAAATGGACAACTGAATTGAGTGAGTATGACATCCAGTACCAGCCCCGGACTGCAATCAAAGCTCAGGCCTTGGCTGATTTCCTGAGTGAGCTCCATACAGAGGAAGAAGAAGGGGCATGGAAGGTATATGTGGATGGGTCCGCCACTCGAGCACGGAGTGGCGTGGGAGTCTTATTGGTCTCTCCTAAGGGAGACTCACTTCACTTGGCTGTACGCCTAGAATACCCAGCTACTAACAATCAAGCAGAATACGAAGCCCTCCTGGCAGGTCTGCAAGCGGCCAAGCATGTAGGCGCCACTCGGGTTATCTTGCACTCTGACTCTCAGTTAGTGGCTCGGCAGGTGGCAGGGCAGTTCGAAGTGAACGACGAGAAGCTGCAGACTTATGTAGAGGCATACAAACAGTTGCAGGCAGAATTTCAAGAAGTTCAGATTTTACAGATCCCCCGAGGGGATAATGCCAAAGCGGATGAGCTGGCTAAGCTAGCCAGTTCGGTCCGTCCCTGGGTCTTCCCCCGACCTTCACCTCAAATCATGCTGGTGGCCCAGGTTGAGAGGGAAACTGAAATGGAAGTGCAGGGAGATTAGAGAGCTCCATTCATAGCCTACTTGCGGGAAGGAGCTCTCCCAGATAGTCCCGAGCAGGCACGAATATTGAAGATAAGGGCAGCTAGGTTCACTCTGATAGGAGATGCCTTGTACAAGCGAGCTTTTGCCCGACCATTACTCAGATGTTTGGGGGAAGAAGAGGCAGACTATGTGCTCAGAGAAGTGCATTTGGGGTCCTGCGGGAATCACTCAGGGGGTCGGTCCATGGCTCGGAAAGTCTTGCTCGCCGGTTACTTCTGGCCTACACTCCAAAAAGACGCCAAGAAGTTGGCCCTCTCTTGCCTGTCCTGTCAGAAGTATCAGAATTTATCACACCGGCCGGTCGATATGTTGAGAACTTCCACCGTGTCCTGTCCCTTTGATCAGTGGGGCATGGATATAGTGGGACGTTCCCCCGAGCAGCAGCTCAGAAGAAATTCTTGTTAGTGGCAGTAGAGTACTACTTCTCCAAGTGGATTGAAGCAGAGGCCCTGAGCCGGATTACCGAGCAGGCAGTAAAGAAGTTCCTATGGCAGAATATTATCTGTCGATATGACATACCTTACAAGCTGGTGTCAGACAATGGTCGACAGTTCCAAGGCCGGGTAATAAGGGAATGGTGTAAAAGATTTGGGATCAAGCAGGCCTTCACTTCAGTGGCTTATCCTCAGAGTAATGGTCAGGCTGAAGTGGCTAATAGAGAGATTCTGAAGGGGCTCAAGTTAGATCAAGATAGAGGATCTTGGGTGGACGAGCTGCCCGGCGTTCTGTGGGCTCTCCGGACCACTCCCAAAGAAGGGTCAGGGTGCACTCCTTTCCAGCTGGTATACGGCAGTGAAGCTGTGATCCCCATGGAGGTCGGCTGCGAGTCTGACAGAAGACATCTGTACGGGGAGGACAATGCGGAGAAAAGACGAGTGGAGGTGGATCTGATTGAGGAGGTTCGGGCTAAGGCCGCGGTTCGCATGGCCGCTTACCAACAAAGGATGCGCCGCCGATATAATCAAGGAGTCATACCCCGAAGCTTTCAAGTGGGTGACCGGGCCTGGAAAAGAGTTATGCCGGTAGGGGAAGTGGGCAAGCAGGAGCCTCAATGGAGTGGCCCCTTCCTAGTGGTCAAGGCGCTGGAATCAGGAGCTTACTATCTGCATGATGCTCAAGGAAAGCAGCTCGGAAGACCCTGGAGTGCAGTGCACCTAAGATTGTACCGTGAGGAGAGCGGAGAGAAATGATTCTTGTAACTGTACTTAGATAATATGATAACAAGAGCTCCGACCCTCCAAAAGGTAGTCCTCGCAAGTTATAAGTGGGCATGCTCCCACACACCCACCGGACTCGGCGCCGATCGGGCGTGGCGTTCCACGTTCGGTCGAGCCCGATCGGGCGTGGCGGTCCACGCTCGGCCAGGGTACGTCGGACGGTGTCCAGACTCTTGCTCAGGCAAGTTATAAGTGGGCATGCTCCCACACACCCACCGGACTCGGCGCCGATCGGGCGTGGCGTTCCACGTTCGGTCGGGCCCGGTCAGGCATGGCGGTCCACGCTTGGCCAGGGTAAGTCGGACGGTGTCCAGACTCTTGCTCAGGCAAGTTATAAGTGGGCATGCTCCCACGCACCCACCGGACTCGGCGTCGATCGGGCGTGGCGTTCCACGTTCGGTCGGGCCTAGTCGGGCGTGGCGGTCCACGCTCGGTTAGGGTAAGTCGGACGGTGTCCAGACTCTTGCTCAGGCAAGTTATAAGTGGGCATGCTCCCACGCACCCACCGGACTCGGCGCCGATCGGGCGTGGCGTTCCACGTTCGGTCGGGCCCGGTCGGGCGTGGCGGTCCACGCTCAGTCAAGGTAAGTCGGACGGTGTCCAGACTCTTGCTCAGGCAAGTTATAAGTGGGCATGCTCCCACGCACCCACCGGACTCGGCGCCGATCGGGCGTGGCATTCCACGTTCGGTCGGGCCCGGTCGGGCGTGGCGGTCCACGCTCGGTCAAGGTAAGTCGGACGGTGTCCAGACTCTTGCTCAGGGGAAATAGGGAATGACACCTTGCCGCAATATCTACTGCCTGGGCATGGCTTCCCACTTGCCGATAGGCAAAAGGAATAGTCGGTCAATCTGATAGGACCGAACCGATTAAATAGAGGCACGCCAGTCAACTCGGCCCCATCGAGAGGGTTAGTCGGCTAGAAATGAACAGCATTGTCAGGTCGAGGTGTCGATCTGACTGAACAACCCTGCCGAGTCGAGGCGCCGACTTGACCAGGCGACACCGTCAAGCTAGGGTGCCAACCTGGCCACGGGGGATCCCTGAGCCCGGATCTCAACCCGGTCGAATGGCTGATAGCGCAGATGTTTCTAACATCTGACACCTAGCAAAGTTCCTGGACCGACCTAAAGGATCAAATTCAGATAAAGGGATCAAGTAGCCCGAGCGATGAAAACTTAGTGGAAATTTGCTACGTAATCCGAAAGTCGATCTACTAAGAATAAGTCGGACACGCTGAGCGAATAGCGCTTATTAAATATCTCGTGCATTATGAACCAACAAGCACAGTAATAAGACAAGAGGGAAGGGGAAATAAAAAGCCAACGTAATTAAAGCGGGGCCTGCGGCCCTCACAAAATGGGGCCCTGAGAGCCGAGTCAAGCAAAACAAAATCCTAGCGAGAAATATAAGGCCCTATGGCCAAGTCATAATGAAGTGAGTAAGGACTGAATGTTAGTCTAAGTGAACGGGGCGAAGGCATCCTCAGGAATTGATGCCTTAATCCGCCTCGGCTTCACTGCATTGGGTGGAAGGCCTGCGGGAAGATGGCCGGCTTCGGTCAACTATTGGATGGTGCCCTTCACGCCATTCAGGATCATGCCGCCGGTCCGCTCCGCCACTTGGTCGAGGAATGGGTCCGACTGAATGTAGGCCAGGCGGGCTGCTTCAATTCGTGCGGACTCGCCCGACTTATAGTCCTCTAACTCCTTCTGGAGCCGAGCAATCACAGTGTCCTTCCCTCGAATGGCGGTCTCCCGAGCGGCCAGCTGTTTCTCCTTGCTAACTAGCTGAGCTTCAAGACCTTGGAAGGCCTCTTGTTGGGCGGCTAGCTCTGTCTCCTTGTTTTTCAGAGCGAGTTGGGTCTGATGGTGAGTGGCATCCGATTCCTTCAGTTGCCGTTGGAGACCCTTAGCCTCGGTGGTTTTCTTATCCAAGTTGGAACGGGTTCGGGTGTTGCGAGTTTGGAGAATCTTATTCTCACCCTCTAGATGGGCCACCCGGTTTGACAATCGTTCTACCTCCATGACGGCTTGGGCCATTGCCCTTTGTTCTTCCTCTGATCGGGCCTCCAATTCCGATAGCTGCAGCCTCAGTGCCGCTATTTCCGAGCGTAGTTGGTCCAGACCCTCCTCGCCTGGGGGAAGAGTGCAGTCCGCCGGTTTGGCTTCCAGCTCCTTCACCCTCCGATCGGCCGCTCGGCGCTCCCTGATATTGATAACTAACGCCTGGCTGACCGCTTGACTCGTCGCCCAATGCTACAAGATAACACGAATGATATAAGAGTCGACATGAGTCATCAGGCAGGGGAAGAATGTACCTGAGTCGCTTCCAAGAAGAAGTTGTCGGCTAAACTGACAGGGTTCAGGGCGAAGACCATAGCCTAACCTTGATCCCAGCCCGAGACCAGATGGCCGTGCAAATTAAGCGGCTGAGGCTGGACTACTTGGGTCAAAGCAGTCGCTGAAGGGACCTGGATATCCACCATAGACCTCGGGGGTGAATGTATAGACAAGAGGGCCTCCACGGCGTCGACGTTGGCGGTGCTCGCTTGAGGAGCCCTGAAAGACGACATGGTACCCGAGGTCGATGCTCCAGATGGGGGTACTGTTGAAGTGGAAGCACGAGCTCCCAAGCGGGGTGTGGCCGAGGCCGGGCCACGAATGCCGGACCGAGGGGGAGCTGAGCCGGGAGTCGGCGCCCGAGCGCTGGGCAAAGCTCGGTCGGGGCGAGAAGGCGCTGCGGCCTGACCCCCCGGAGTCGGTGCTGGAGGTGAGGGCGTACCCGAGGAGAGGATCAGCCGGCGGCGCTTCCTGACCAAGCTAGCGGAAGCTACCTGTTCCGTTTCCTCCTCTTCTTCCTCTATCTGAGCGGACGTCCCCTCGCCCGCTACTCGAGGTGCCACCTCCGAGTCTCTAGCCGGAAGACCCTCTTCTGGGTTGTCTTCTACAGCCTCCAGTTGCTCGGGAGCTGGTGCAATGTTTACTGGCGGTACCGTCCGGTCAGCTGCTAGCTGGGCGGCCAGAGCCTCCATAGCTTCTTCCTCCCGATCCAATACGGCATCGACCCGGGCGCTGTACATGGTTTCAGCTGCACCAAGGAGAGAGTTTTAGTTAGCATTAACAAACCTACAAACCGAATAAAGACTCACCGAGAGTGCTGGGTAACTCCGCCGGAACCTGACTCAGCCGGAAGAGATACAGCATGCCCTCGATCAGCAGTTTGCCCGCGTGATAGCGGGCTCCCCCAAGCTTGGAGAAGGCAGCTCGATAGCCTAGGTCCGAGCGAAGATTCTTGGGCAGCTGAGGGTGATTGGGCAGGTCTTCTACTCACTCGGTAGGCCAGCTCGGGGTAGGGGTCGATTGGATGTAGAAGAAATGGGACTTCCAACCTTTATTGGACGAAGGGACTTTCTCTAAGAAGGCGGAGTTAATGCGAGCTTGGAAGTAGAAGTTCCCGGGCTCTTGCTTCTTAAGATAGTAGAAGTAATGGAACACCCGAGGTTCCAAAGGGACTTTGTGGGCGGTGAAAATGATCACGGCGCCGCACAAGATTCTAATCGAGTTTGGGGCCAACTGGGACAAGGACACTTGGAAGTACCGACAGACTTCGCGGAAGAACGGATGGAGGGGAAAGCGTAGGCCGGCCAACAGTTGGTCGGAGAAGATAGTGTAATAATTTAAGGGGGCTTCGTGCGGCCGACCCCGACGGTCAGGAAGGGCCATTACGTGGTCTTCTGGAATTAGATAATCTATACGCAAAGTTTCTAACTGACCTAGGGTTAGTGAAGAACGGGTGGTTAGATACCACGGTTCGGGTGGCACGGACGACTCGGCCATCGAGGCGAACTCAGAAAAGGCACAGCAAAGACTCGGCAGAGAAAAGGAATACCTAAAAACGAAGTTCGCCGGAAACACTGCTCGCCGGAGTTGAGGGGGTCGG
This sequence comes from Boesenbergia rotunda, assembly GCA_024364735.1. Taxonomy (NCBI): domain Eukaryota; kingdom Viridiplantae; phylum Streptophyta; class Magnoliopsida; order Zingiberales; family Zingiberaceae; genus Boesenbergia; species Boesenbergia rotunda. The sequence goes on along the minus strand of JAGFNQ010001948.1, from coordinate 1,057,099 downwards.
GCTGCGGAGATCGGACAAAAGCCAAAGAGAAGGCCGAGGTCAGGATAAAAGGGGGTAAAATGAGGGGTTGGGCCTATTTATACTGCAGACGGAACCGGGAGGACCGTTCGATGGAGGAGAGGAAAATGGCGGGCTGGAATCCCCGCCGTCCGATCCCTGTCATATCCCAGACCTCGAAGTTTCGTCCGAACGCCACACGAGCCATACCGATGACGCTTCGCTGCCATAGGTCTCCAGTCGGGAAATGACACGTGGTTTCACATTAATGAGGATTTGATGGGGGATCCGGCATTTAAGGAAGAAGATTAAGAGTATGATGTGACGCGTAGGAAGGCAAGAAAGAGATACGCCGACCGGGCCAGGAGCCTAGTCAGTCGGACTAAGCGCCCTCCTTCGACTAGACTTGAGGGGGAGGCTTGTGATCCGGGTGTATGATTTTTTAGAAGGATCGGGGGCCCGGTCGGGTTCGATTTCCGCTCCGAACCAGGACCGGTTAAGCCGGGTCAAGGTTGACTCGTAGGATCGGCTGCGGGTCGGGCGCTCGAGGTCAGTCGCCCGAGGTCACCCACTCGAGACCGTCACTCGAGTCCGGGCCCGCGGATATCGTCCCCTCGGGGTCAGTCACCCGAGTTCGGGCACTCAGAGGCCGTCCACTCTGGATCAGCACTCGGGTCCAGGTACTCGGGATTAGTCGTCCAAGGGCAGCCACTCGGGACCGTCACCCGAGTCCGGGCACTCAGAGGTTGTCCACTCGGGAGCGTCACCCGAGTCAGGGCATTCGGGGTCCGTCGGTAATCCTCTGCCTAGTAACCTGAGTTTGTTCCGTGATCACAGACTTAAGATTTGAGTTCGCCCGACCGACTCTGCCTGTCAGCCGCATCGAGCCGACTAAATAACTAAGACTTGTTTTGTCAGTAGTGATGTAACAAACCTCTGACATAATTATCACCTGACAGAGTCGCCAAGAGTTAATAAGGAATAGAAGAGACAGTTTAAGCAGGATGTCAGGCGGCTGTGGCAGTCTCACAACATTAATAGAGCTGCCACTAGTATGGTTTATCAACTAATCATTCCTTAATGAGATAGGACAGCTCTGACACAGCAGAGAACTTCCCTTCCCCTATATAAACCCCCCGTTGGGCTCCAAAGAGGGGATTGCTGCTATTTTGCAACCACATCACTTCGTGAGCTACGTTTTGGTCCGAGCCGACGACTTGAGCCCTACTCCTGTTCAGCCCGAGTCCGACCCCCGAGCTACAGCAGACCGGGTCATCTTGGTCAGACCGAGTCGTCCAGGGGAGAACCGGTCTTCGCTTGTCGATAGGATCAAGCAGCATGAACAATGATGAGATTTTCTTATTGTTAAAGGAAATCGACAATGAAAATTCGAAAGATAATTGATACGCTTAGATTCCCAATAGTGTTTGTTGAATTAATAAGGCATATGTGAGATAGGTCGAATAAAAAAATTATGAATATTTTGTTGGAAGATAGTATATGTAAATTGTAGCATAAATGATAGTTGTTAGCATTCATAGATAAATTAATAATAATGTTTTTTTTCTTCTTTTATTAATTTCGTATTCTCAAATAGTAAAGCAACAGTACAATTACAACAACGAATGCAATTAATTAATATTAATTACGAGCGAGTGAGGGTGAGGGTTTATTGAGAAATTAAGTGAAAGTTGCTAGCTAGTTGTTGTTGTCCGTCCATTGTTGAGCTTGGAGCCAGTCAACGAGGTGTTTGTCCACCTGAAAAGCCTTGGCGAGCACATCATCGGAAATGGGCGGCGTTGATCCGAACACAGCCTTGGCGATGGTAACGACGCCCGGGTTTTGACTGCTGAGACCGGCGAGCGCAACCGCATTGTATTTGCCGGTGTTGAGTTGGAAGTGGATGAGGCCTTGGGGGAAGACAAAGACGTCACCCTTCTTCAAATTCTTAGTGAAGAGGCGGTTGGTTTGGCCGATGTTGGAGGTCACAAAGCCGACGTAGAGCTCTCCTTCAAGCACGACGAGGATCTCAGTGGCTCGAGGGTGGGTGTGAGGAGGGTTGAGCCCATTAGGCGCGAAGTCTATGCGAGCCAAGGAGATACCGAGGGTGTTCAGCCCGGGGATCTTATTCACGTTGACGGCGGTGACATTGGAGCGGACATTATTGACGGTGTTGCCGGGCTTGTCGAGGCCAGAAGTGTAGAAGTCGTCGGCTGTGACGTCGTTCATGTTCTTGCATACGAAGCCGTTGACGAACACTGCAAAAAGGTAAAGGTCTGATCGGTAAACATATGCATGCATGGGCATGGAAATGAAAGCGCTTAGCTTAGGTTGCTATATATGCAACGTACCTTTGGAGTAATCATCTTTCACGCAGAAGTCCTGAAGGGGACTAGGATCTGAAGCCAATACAGCAAGAGCGGAAGCCAAAGCGAGGAGTCCGACGAGGAGCAGTTTAACAGCTGCCATGTCGATCGTCTTTGATTAATTAATTGTGTAGCAAGCAAGCAATTCTGGTGGTGAATGCAATGCAATGCAATGCATGCATGAATAGGTTTATATAGAGAAGAAATAGCTAGCTAGGCTTGAAACATTCTTCATTTCATTTGGTACCGTGCGTGCGTGAGAAGAGAGATCACGAAATGGTAAAAGCGCGCATGACATGCTCGGTCTTCACCTGCTCCTTAATAATCAGATCGTAACTACTTGGTCTTATCTTATTAATTACTTGACCAATTAAAAATTTTCGCCTGAGACTTTGACCATGTTGCTACCAAATACAAGACAAGACGTATTGCACAAAGCTAATTGACTTAGTCCTCCGCGTCTTTTATATTAATTAATTAGCTAGTTTCCTTGGCCAACATAGAAGCTAGCAAAGTAGAATGGGCAACACAAAGCCTTTATAGTATTAATTATTTGATTGGCTTGTACTTTGCTAATCCACGTGCCTATTAATGTTCATCTTTGAACCATACAATATTTATAACAAGTCAAGGCAAGATTATTTCAAACCTTCTCTTCTCCCCTAGTTATGTATATATGTCTCCGTGATAGTCTATATATATATATATCCCTTTCCTCTAACCTATTCTGTATATCATAGCCATCGCAACTCTTTCTACTCTTTTATTATTTTCAACTTAATTAATCTCCTTGCTCTCCTAAGCAAGTTATTTAGCTAAGATGACAGCTAAAATTCTTCTGATATTATTGCTGCTCTCCTTGCTTTGTCTACCTCTCGTGTGGTATCCGCATCTGATCCTAGTCCACTTCAAGACTTTTGCGTCGCCGATAACAGCTCCAAAGGTTTAATTTATTATAACTTCTTCTCCCTTAGCTTGATAATTAACTTAATTTAGTTGACAATCTTTCGATCGAGTGGCCGGCCTGTCTAAATTTTATTCGTCGGTTCCTTGATTAACAGTGCTTGTCAATGGATTCGTTTGCAAGAGCATGGATGACGTGAAAGCCGAAGACTTCTTCACCTATGGCCTCGACAAGCCCGGCAACACCATCAACAAGCTAGGCTCCAACGTCCGTGCAGTCAATGTGAATACAATTCCTGGTCTCAACACCCTCGGCATCTCCATGGCTCGCATCGACTTCGCCCCTCGCGGACTCAACCCACCCCACACTCACCCTCGTGCCACTGAGATCCTCACCGTGCTAGAAGGAGAGCTCTATGTTGGCTTTGGGACATCCAACATCGGCCAAACCAACCGCCTTTTCACCAAGATTCTGAAAAAGGGTGATGTGTTTGTGTTCCCTCAAGGCCTTGTCCACTTCCAATTCAACCGTGGACATACAAGAGCTGTTGCAATCGCTGCTCTAAGTAGCCAAAACCCCGGTACCATAACCATTGCAAATGCAGTTTTTGGCTCAAAACCTTCCATATCTGATGAAGTTCTCGCTAAGGCATTCCAAGTAGATCAAAAGACCGTTGATCGACTTCAAGCTCAGTTCTGGATGGATAACAATAATTAGATAGGAGACGTGTGTGTGTTTTAATGTTTTATCAATATCGTTAATATGCATAGGTTATTATAACCAACAAAATAGACTTACTTAATAAAGTAATTTGTCATGTAATCATTTATTTTATTTGAATAATCATGATGATGATAAGAGATTTTATTTGAATAATTATGATATGAGACTTTGTTTGAAATCAAGGTTTAATCATCTAACAAAGACAAAAGTGTCAAATTTAATTATCGTATTTGTACCTTTTAAATTACAATTTAAGTTGCAATTATATGTTTGAACATGATTTAATCAATCAATGTAAATGTTTATATTGTATATCTAACGTACCTTATTTATTCAACATTCCTAGCTAGCTTTTTTGACTTGCCTAGTTCGATTGAGATTTGCATAGACAACTTATCCTTGTGGTCGGTGAAAAATTTCCATATAGCCGCATCAGTCGCCCTCAAAATTATTTGTTTCGAATAACTAAATATCTTGTGTCAACTAAAAAATATATTAAAAATATCTTAATTATAAATTCTAAAATATTATGGACTTTGTTTGCAAACGTGCCAAAATGAAAGAAAAACATGCACACGTACCCAATTTTTTTTATATGAATAAGCTCTTCATATTTTCTTCACTAGACCCTTCAAAGTTTAGGGTCGGCTCTGCTTAACTCAATATTGGCTTTCTTGATTGGTCTTGCACATATGTAGTCAATCGAACATGGCACGACTAGTCTTTTTGAGCCACCTAGCACAATGACAATTCCGTTTAGCTTGCTCGGCATACCTAACTTGATTTGTAAAAAAGACATTATTGGGTCATTTGTATATTCATATACTAAGAGATTAGATTCGAACTTGGATTTTGATATTTGAATAATGAGATTAAGTTAGGCCTCATATATGTGTTTCATATGTGTTTGAAGTTGAGCAAAAACTTGGCAAGACACATATTAAGCTCATAGAGTTTGTGACTTGATGAGGTCAAGTGTTGATGATGGCTTGGCTTGATAAAGGCTACACGTTCAATGACTTGGAAGTGCAATGGCGTTTGAAAAAGATTGCATAAGGTGTCTAAGCGACCGCAGAATAAGAAAAACATTGAGATAGTGTCGGACTAATTTATGGAGCTTGAGTTGGCACAGTCATGTTGGTTGACTTAGTGGCTTGAGGTTCCTTGCGATCAAATAAGGATAGTATGAGAAATTCGAAGAATTGAAGGATAAGGACCATCGAGGCATAGTGTTGATGGTAGCTACTTTTAGTTTTGCGGTCCACGTGCCACAATATAATTAGATATTTAATTAAGGGCTAATATATAATTTATGATTTAAATATATAATGTTTGTCTGATAAGGTTGATCAATTTGAAAAGGTGCCTACACATAATAGAACATCTAGTTATCTGAAAGAAGTTATTAGAATCGGTCATCTCTCTCCATATAGTAGTGGAATATAGAATTCATTATCTATCGATCAAGAAAAATAACTCTGTGAATTAAGAAAAAATAAGAGAGAGAAATCATTTCTTCATTCTTCTACAAAGAGAAATTTATAGCTACTTGAGATTAGTAGTTTAATTTTATCAGATATGAATAGGGGTGCGATTAGCATGATGTTCTAAGATCCATGCCTAAATTCATCAAGTTTTGTTATGAATTTTATAAAGCCTACATGTGGTATCAGTTGATGGTTTAAGAACTCATTATTTTTCATTAGTGTATGTTATAATTCATGAACCCTAAATTTCAATTAAGATTATGTTCCATTGTCATAGGGATAGCCTTTTGCCTTCATCATTATATATGTCGTGTGTGTGTGTGTGTGTGCGGTGTGTGTGTGTGTGACTCACCAGAATTTCTATTTTTGTTAACTAGTTGTACTGATAACGTATGATCATGTTTTTTCTGTACATGTATTATATTCTTAATTGTGACTTTTTGAAACTAATGATGATGACATAATATATTATTCCGTTGTTATATAAGTTGAATTCATTTTATGTTAGTTTGTTAATCACTAAAGTGATCTTACCATAAAGTTAATAAATTTTAAATTATATAATCAAACTTTATTACCTATAAGTATGTGATGCTTGGAAATGACTTATAGTTACAGGTAATTAAAATTCATAACTACAAGACATTTAAAGATCACCCAAAGGTTAATCATTTACTCTTACAGTTTATGAATATAAAATATGGTAATTAACATATTATGTTAGATATATTGTATATCTAAAGATAAGAAAATAATTTTGCTTAAATATTTTGATTACCAAATTATATTGAATCATTAAGCATCATAATGTTTATATACTGTTGGATCATCCAAAGGTGAACATCAGTACACACTAATATATATTGGTGTTGAATATGTAATTAACAAGTGTAATTAACGTCATTCATGTTAGGTTTCATGCTACAAATTCATGTTGCATATCATTTTTCTTCACTTTAATCACATGCTTTGTCTATTTTCATGTTTCATGGTCTCAACTTACCTATTGGTGTGAACAAATTCAATTTCACCTTGGTGTTTTGGGTCTTGATTTGTCACTTCGGGTTGAGAAACCTACTGCTATTACTAAAACTAGCAGAGATGACGAAAAGAGCATTATGATGCTTTGGAAAAATTGAAAAGACTAAGCTTAATGTTTATTGGAGAGTGTTCCCAAACTGCCGATAAGTATCTTGCTGGGACGTTAATGGCTACATTAACTACTATGAAGTTTGATGGTTCACGTAGCAACAACATGTTATTGAAATGACGAACATTGAAGTAAGATTTTAAATCCTTGGGAATGAATGTGGATGAGAATTTCTTTGTTCAGTGTTCCAGAAGGAATCTACGTCGACAACCAATCACCAGGGTTCAACCCACGAGGATGATGACGAGAGAGGAAGAGCTCCCACCCTGTGAGATTAACACGAGCGTTAAGGGTACACGCCGGAGGTTGTTCGGCGGAGCCCACTCCGACGCTCAAGTCAGTGCCTGAGTTCGTTAAATGGAAGGAGAATAATGACAAAAGCATGAGTTAGAATGTGCGTAACCCCCTTACCTGAGAGGTTGGGGTACCTTTTATACCTGAAGCGGCAGTCACACATGTCTCCACGATCTTCTCCAAGTCCCCTTAATTGTTAGTTACTGGATAACTCTTGTAACGATCCTCGCAGCCATTAAATCTGGGTCGTTCCGATAATTATGGCTTTAATGGCCGCGTATTATGGGTCATAATTATCCCGTAATAATTGGTAATGATTATCCATAGATCCAAAGAAATGGGACAGTTACTTGAGGTCGAGTGCTCCTTGGGCTCTGCAAACCTAAGGTGATCTCAGGGTCCTTTGGCCCTGGGGGTCCCGGGCGTTTACCTTCCTGAGGTGATCTCAGGAACCTGACCTCTCGAGGTGATCTCGGTCGCATGTCCTCCTGGATCAATCTCTAGAGTATATCTACCCAAGGTGGTCTCGGGCGTCAAGGAAACAGAGTCATCCAGACTCGGTAGATCTTGCCACATAACTTCTTCAATCTACGCATCAGCCACGGGGTACTCAACCCCATCATTAAGTTTATCATAAACTCATTACCGACTAAGTATGGTCCATTCCAAATGAACTATAATACCATGAAAGTCAAATGGAATGTGAATGAACTTCACAATATGCTAGTTTAGGAGGAAACAAGATAGAAGAATCAAGAAACTCATTCTATTCATCTCATGACCAACCAAAGAGCTGGAAAGAAAATTGGAAGAAAGGAAACTGGAAGAAAGAATGTAAAGGGAAAACAAAGACTACATAAAGTGAATGAGTCAGCTGCCCAAGTTAAAGAAAAGGAACATAACAATCTTAAGTGTCATTTTTGTGAAAAAACAAGGACACTTTCAGAAAGATTGCCTGAAACGTAAGACATAGTTTGAAAAGAAAGGTATGTTTCATGCTTTTGTATTGAATCAAATTTAGTTGAAGTTCCTAATAATACATGGTGGCTTGATTCTAGCTGTACTACTCATTTTTCAAATTTTATACAGGGATTCCTTATGACCCGAATCACAAAGCTAAATGAAAAATATATTTATATGAGAAATCAAGTCAATGTTCTAGTTGAAGCCATTGGAACTTATTGTTTAATTGTAGATACTCGGCATCATTTAGATTTGTTTGAAACTCATTATGCACCTCTTGTTTCTTGCAGTTTAGTTTCCTTGTCAAGACTTGATTCTGTTTGATATTGTTTTAAATTTGGAAATAATAGTTTCAGTTTATTCAAAACAAATCTTTGATATGGTTTTGGTGTTCTTAATTATGGTATTTACAATGTTAGGCTTGATAACCTCTTTGTTAAGACTCTTTTAACCTTGGATCATAATGTTAGAACTAAACATGGTTTAGTAAATGAATGGTCTGCTAACTTGTGGCATATACGTTTGTGGTATGTCTCCAAAGAATGTTTAAAAATATTGATAGAGAATGAAATCCTATCAGATTTAAATTTTACCGATCTTGGCATTTATGTGGATTATATTAAAGGAAAATAAACAAAACATACAAAGGAAGGAGCCACAAGAAGCACATGACTCCTAGAGATAATGCACACTTATATTTGTAGGCCTTTTGATATTTCATCTATAGGAAAGGACAAATATTTCATCACCTTCATTGACGACTTTTCACATTATGATTATGTCTGTCTCATACATGAAAAATCTCAGTCAGTAAATGCCTTAGAGGTATTTGTCAATCAGGTTTAGATAGAAAAGTGAAAATTATTCGATCTGATAGAGATGGTAATTATTATGAAAAGTATGATGATTCGGGACAATGTTCAGAACTATTTAATTTCTTGGGAAACATGACATTTATGCTCAATACATTATACCGGATACATCACAACAAAATTGTATAGTAGAAAAGTGTAATCATACTTTATAAAATATGATTAGGAGTATGATCACTGACTCATCATTACCAACGTCTTTGTGGATGCATGCATCAAAAATTACTACATATTATTGAACATAGTTCCTAGTAAGACAGTTTTTAAAACTCCTTTTGAACTATGAACTGGTAGGAAACCTAGTTTATGACACCTGTATGTTTGGGATTTCCAAGCAGAAATAAGAATTTACAATCCACATGAAAAGAAACTAGATTCAAGAACAATCAGTGGTTTCTTCATTGGTTATTCAGAAAAATCTAAAGGGTATAATTTTACTGTCCTAACCATAATACAAGAATTGTTTAAACTGAAAATGTTAGGTTTATTGAAAATGATAACATTAGTGGGAGTGAAGAGCCACGTAAAGTGTATATTGAAGAAGTAAAGGAGGATTCCTTTACCTAGGACTTTTCTCATATTGTTGTTCCTACAATTGTTGAAGCGTTAAACAACTCACAAGAAAAACATATAGACGATCAAACTTATATAAATGAAATTATTATCAATGAACTGTCAATAGATGAAACACATAAAATAGTATTAAGAAGGTCTAAAAGATAAAAGAAACCGACTATTTCTAATGATTATGTGGTTTATCTTCAAGAACATGAAATTCATATAGCAATCCATGAAGATCCAGTTTCCTTTTCACAAGCCATAAAAGGTACTAATTCTAATAAATGGTTAGATGCTATGAATGAAGAATTGGAATCAATGACTCATATTGGTTTGGGATCTTGTTGAATCACCAGAAGGTCGTAAGAATGTTAGAAGTAAATGACTCTTTAACACCAAATATGACTCTAATGGAAATATCAAAAGGCACAAAGCCAGACTTATTGCCACAAGATTCACTCACAAAAGTGATATTGATTACAAAGAGACTTTTTCGCCTATTGATTCATGCAAATGGCATGTGTACGATGTAGTCATCAAGTAATAAGATATCGAATCCATAGGGATCGACGAGTAAGTACCAACCTACTAATTAAACTCAATAGTCCGGACCCAAACAGGGGTTATGAGTTTAGAACCTAGAATTCCTAAGGAAGAGAAAGGAAAATAGAACAAAAGACAGAAAGATCACGAGAAGAAGGCAGAGTGTGATTGCAAGGTCAACGAAGAGAAAACAGGGTCAGAAGGTAGAGTCTAAGATTAGGAGTGAGAAAACAATAGTAGTATTTCTGGGTTTCCCTAATGTTAGTAAGCACTTGGGTCATGTTTCGACTCTTGTCATTAATGTTGATCTGTGTAAGTAGGTTATCGTAATTTATCCGGTGTAAACTTTTGGAACTACACGAGCGTACCATCTCAATTCGATGCCTATTTTGGAAGATATAAAACTAGAGTTCGCAACCTAGTGGGGACCTTATCACGAGATCCCGCTCCCCTAATTGACCCTCTCCCTTCTATTTGATATCATAATTGGATTGATCTATTCGGTTCTATGACAATCTAGGGACCCTCGCGGGTGGTCAGTTAGTAGTTTTGTGTCCCAATGCTCCTCTATGGACTTGATCCCGGGCGCTCGGGACCAATAGGGGCACCTGAAATTGAGGGTGCCTGAGTGAGTCTTGGGCTCCCCGATAACCTGGGCCCCCGTGAGCCACTCCTTAGGATTTCTTACTTCCTAGCTTCACTCACTAGGACTTTACCTTGCCAAGTTTCACTCACTAGGACTTTTACCGAACTTCACTCTCTAGGATTTCGTGCTCGTTCCACGGTCAAGCCTTCATGCCCAGTTTCACTCACCAGAACTTTGTTCACCTAGCTTCACTCACTGGGACCCAGCTTCACCCACTAGTATTTCATGCCGGACCCATGGTCAGGTTTTCGTGCCCAATTCCCTAAACCAGGACTTCAGTGCCCAACCCTACGCTAGGTCTTCATGCCCAATTCCTCGAACCAAAACTTTGTGCCTAGCTTAACTCATCATGTCTTCAGTGCTTTGACGAGCACATCTTTGCTTGTCATCTGATTCTGACTAGACTTCTTTCTACCAAACATCAAGTTCTGTTTGGCTTAGCCCTTTCTTTGACTAACCAGACCTGGGTTCTTTGCTGATCACTCTACCAAACATTAAATCCTATTTGGCTAACCCTTTATTCAAATTGATTGACTTGGGTTTACCCTACTAAACATCAAGTCCTGTTTAGCTTAACCCTTGGTCAGACTGACCAGACCTTGATATATTGTCAATCATCGAAGCAATAGAGGTTGACTGTTCTTGTCTGATGCTTTTGGCACCAACATCCATGACCAAGATGACTTGAATACCTCGATTCTAAAGAAACTTGCACTCGAGCTGCAATTAGATCATTATTGACATATAAAAGAACTACATGAAATTTCATAGCAGGTTACATCCAATGAACTATTTACCAATAACTAGCAATCACATGTTAACTCTTAACATTCCAATGTTTCTAGCCAGCAAGGATCGAGTGCTTAGACAAATAGAGGAGCATAACATATGTTAATCTCACAGAATTGATGATGTTCAATCTCATTAATTCATCGATTAGGGAAGGTTTCAATATCTGTATAATGACACATGATGAGATACTCACTAATTGCGATTTAATCATAATTTCTCTCATGCTATGTATTATATTGTGGACTTCATTAATTGAGTTTAAGATCAAATCACATATATAAAGAATGTATAGACAAATAGTGAATTTTATTAATCAAATAAAAAATATAACTTTTACGGTGATTGCCTAAGAATATCTTATAAATATAATATACTCCTACTTGGATGAAACAGAACATAAGGATTTTTGCTGAATTTAAACATCCAGGATGATTATCTAGTCACACAACGTATATGATCTCAATTTTGGGAGAATACATGTCAAGAAGCCTTTCAAGTTCTATAATATGTGGACTAAGCATAACATTTTCCTTCAGTTGGTTGAAGCAAATTGGACCTAGGATGGTTATGCTCGGGTAGTGACCAATTAATGTTGAAACGAAACTTGAAATCATTGAAAATTATATTGAAGCAACTTAATTGCATCCATTACCAACACATTAGTGAGAAGGCAACAAGGGCAATACAACAATTGAAAACTATACATCTTGACGACTTAACTTAGGTCACAATAGGAGAAGAATATAAATGCCTACAACAGGAGGCCTTTATACTTGCTAAAGTTGAATTCTCATTTTATCTGTAATAACCCAAGATCAAATATATCAAAGGAGTAGATAAGAACACAACCTTCTTTCATGGACTCGTGAAGATGAACAATAAGAGAAATAGAATAGTGACAATGGAGAAAAGTGATGGTGAATTCATAGTTTCCTTTGATGAAGTGGTGCACTAGTTTGTTAACTATTTTCACAACTAGCTTGGCATAAATTATTCAATTGTTGAATTACAGCAGGGATGCTTACAAAATGGGGGATACTCATAGCTAAACAACAAGCTAACCTCATTCAGAATCCATAGGGGAGGGAATTACAAAAGCACACTTTAGTATTAGAGATCAAATGGCTCTGAATCAAATGGATATGGCTATACATTTTTCAAACAAGAATGGATAGTAGCGAAAGATGATTTCGAGACAACTGCAATGGAGTTTTTAAATAGTGTAAAATTACTCAAGTAATGAAATCATACTTTGATTACTCTTATGCCCATGCAAAAAATGATGCAAGGATAGCAGTATTGTAGAGTATCTCCTATATCTAACTTAAATTGCCTTTGTAATGATAGAACGATCACAAAAATATACACTTAGCACAGGAGTTATTGTTGAATTATAATAGTAAGAGGATATCCCCAAGATGCATTTTAAAAGTAGACATTCAGAAGGTGTTTTTGTTGGTGTTTGTTCCGGATGGAATCGACGTCGATGTCCTGTCACCAAGGTTCATCCCAAGCAGACGCTGACACTGGAGGAAGAACTTCACACCCTGCGAGATTAACACGACCGTTAGGGGAACACGCCGGAGGTTATCCGGCACAACCCACTCCGACGCTCAAGTCAGTGCCTTGATGGAGGAGATGAAAAGAAGACAAGAAGATATGCGTGTAGTAGAGAATGTGTAACCCCCTTACCGGAGGGGTTGGAGTACCTTTTATACCTTTGGCGGTTGTCTCAAGGGTCTCCACGATCTTCGCCACGTCCCCCCCCCCCCCCGATTATCAGTTACTGGATCATCCTGGTAACGGTCTTCACGACTCTTCAATCTGGGGCCGTTGCGATGATTAAGGCTTTGATGGCCGCGAATCACGGGTTGTGATTACTCCCTAATAATGGATGATGATGATCCACCGATCCGAGGAAAACAGACTGCTACTTGAGGTTGAGTGCTCCTTGGGCTCCGCTATCCCGAGGTGATCTCGCGGTTGTTTGACCTGGGGGGTGTTTGCCTTCCCGAGGCGACCTCGGGGACCTGCCTCCGAGGTGAGCTCGGGAGTGTGTTCTTCTGGAGCTATCCTCAGGGTTATGCCTAGTCGAGTTAGTCTCGGGATTTCCCTTCCCAAGAGGGTCTCGGTCATCCCAGCCAGAGAGCCGTTCCGACTCGATAGCTCTTGCCACACAACTTCTTAAGTCCACGTGCCAGCCACGGGGTACTCAACCCCATCACAAGTCCCTCCCTTCAAGTCTGATCGAAGGAAGTGTGTCTAATTGATTAGACTAGTGTTGTGATGAAGAAGTTGTATCCAGGTGGCCCCTATATCTTTTACTACTTCGCTAGCGGCCTTCCAGGTCCGAGGAATCAACACATGCACCCCTGGACTATGGATAGTTCCTTGAATGTGCCCCCCATTTCCACGAATTTCAAGGCGACGCCCCGACGGCTGCCCAAGGTCCTTTAAAGGCGCATAGAGTTTCTTAATAGTGACCAGGTCGTCTGGCGAATGTGGCCTTACCAAGTGCCCCATCCTTTTTTGTGCGGCGATCTCCCGTTGATATGTGTCGTGAGCCATACGAAGCGATGGCAGTAAAGGATGGTGGCTCGTCGGGATGCCTAATCAGCTCCGCTGATGTGTTGCCCTCTCATTGTTTATAGATGGACGACTTCTCCCTATAAAAGCGGGTGCAACGACACCCTTCTGTCTCCTTGCCCTATCTGATTCCGAACACCTTCCTTCTCCTACTACTCGTCTTGCTAATGCACCCTGTCTCCGAGTGTAAGTCTTCTTCTATTTTCCACTTTCGTCAATCCCTATGGGTCCAGTAGAGAAGAAAAAGAAGACCCGCAGGGATAGCGAAAGTTCCTTGGGAGAGCCAGTCTATCATCTAGAGTGGTATAATACCATCTCCTCTAGGGTTAGGTTAGAATCCCTCCAAGCCTCCTGTCAGAGGTATGGGATCCCGGAGGGCTGGGCGATGAGAGTTTCGGCCTTAGGCCAATCACCCGTAGAGACTCCTGCGGGTTTTTTTTCACTATCTTCTTAGGGCAGGTAGAATTATGACTTCGTTTCTCTATCCCCCCCCCTTTTCATGAATGTCACTCAATACATTGGGATCCCTCTCCACCACATGACCCCAAACGCTTTTGCCTAGATGGTTAGGGTGATTGTCCTCTTCAGACTTTTTGACATCCCTCTGACCCCCCAATTTTTTCATTTTTTCTTTGTTCCAGTTGGCTCCCGAGGGGTATTTGGCTTTACTGGCTGCGCCGGTCATAGGTTCTTGGGAGGCCTTCCTTCCTCCCACAAGGGATGGATGGAACGGTTCTTCTATATCCAACTCCCTGAGCGTCCCTTCAGTCCTATCAACTGGACGGAGAGCCTGCCACCTATCCCAAACCTCGGCGACGTCCAACAGGACGCGGGATACCAGAGGGCCAGGGATATCCTAGCAGGGATGGAGTTTCATGGCCTCCAGCTGGTGCAATGCAAGGAGCTCCTTTACCGGGCCAAGCTCAACCCGAAAGTCACGAGCCTTAGCTCCAGTCTTCGTAAGTTACCCTTTGTTTTGAAAATTTCCTTGTTAATTGTAACTGATTCCATTTTGTCTCTATTTTGCAGACGATGTTATGATATCCTGAGCAATGACCTGACTCCTGAAGTGGGAACAGGCCAACGAGCAAGCGCTGGTTCCTACTTCCGCTTCTTCCGCTCCGATGGGTATTTAGGCCGAGGGCTGCGGGGAAGCGATTGCACCCTCAAAAGACCGGGAAATCCTGGAGGCCCCAAGGATCCCAGAGTAGATGAATTGCCTACCGACCCTGAGGGGGGTTCTCCTTCATCTCCCCTCAAGGTGGTAGAGGCAGAGGTTGCGCCCCCTCCCCCTGCCCTGTATGATGTGTATACTGAAAGACATGAGTTTCTTTATATGAACATCTTTATTATGAAAAGAGAATCACAACTACACTAGGTGTTTGTTTATATTAATAGTACATACACGAAGTCCAATTACTTTGTATTGTAGATAACATGGTGTGTGGTGTCACACGGAAGATCGTGTTATCAGTTCCTTGCTTAATATAAATAAGAGGCTCATAACCGAGATGGAATTGGACAAACCATCGGGATGGTTGTAGTGTAATTAGGTGTGGTTTATCTTGACCATAGAATTACACTAGTGTGCTATATGTACATTGGGCATGACCGAAACCCGAGGTTATCCAATTTGTACTGACTCGATAATTGGATAGGACCTCAAGTTATATTATAGAGTACGATCCCTTAATCTCGAAATAATATCGGGCATATATTATTAATTATTATTTCTTTGATTTGCCAATGGGTGAGATTTATTCTGTTAGATCGATAGGCCCGGTAAGTTGGGAGATAATATTAATAATATGATGTGCCGATGATTATTGACAGAATTCGTGTCCTGGTGAGTCAGGATGATGATGCCCCCTTGATGAGCTCAAGAGGTTCATCGTGCTAAACCCTGCAGGTGGATTTGATCCGGCACAATGATAAGGTTTAGTGGTACTAGTCAAGGATCCAGAAGTTAATTATTTTAAATTGTCAGTAATTTAATTAATTAACAGGCATTCGAGATCTTAAACACGGGTGGATGGACAACTCGTAATATGTGGAGCTCATATGAAAATATGGGGGTTGGTGAGGAAGTTCAATTAAGATCCTTTAGTGGAATGGATCTTAATTAATGGATCGAGTTTAGATCCATTAACGGGCCAAGATCCAACTCCTCCTCTTGGTCCCTACCTTAGCCCTATAAATACCCTATGAGATCAAGAAACCAAGACTAATCCAAGAGTTGATACCCTAGGCTTCCTTCCTCTCCTCTCTCTCTCTCTCTCTCCTACCCTCTTAGGGTTTCGGTCGGCGATTCCTTGGTTCTCTTTTCCTTCTCCACCAAACTCCGGCTGAGGATCACAGAAGCAAGGTAGAGGAGTCCTCTACCTTGCGTGGTGCTCGGCGTGGGTGAAGGAGGCGTCGGCGGCCGGTGGGAGGCGGCGCAACCAAGGGTTCTCGGCGGCGCCGCAACCTTGAGGGAGAAGGCTTTAAGGGGGATGTTTGGGTGAGGTCTTCTTCTTCTCCTTCCTCTCAAGGAGCTCTGCTGGTCCGGAGGCCTCACGACAGCTTCGGTGGGCGGCGGCGCAAAGGGAGAGGAAGAAGGGGCCGGCGGCGCAAGGACAACCCTAGGCTAGGGTTTCCTTTTTCGGCCAAGGTGAGAAGAAGAGCTTTTTGGAGGCTTTGGTGATCTCGGATCGTGGTAGATCATCGCCCACACGACGTCGACGAAGGGAGGATCATAAGGTAGAAGACCGCGAGGTGATCGGAAAGGTATATCTTTCCCTATGCTCCTTTGATTAATTGCATGTCAATTATGTGTCTTGTTGATTCGTCTCATCATTTCATGTTTAATAGTTTATTATTTTGATTCCAAATTTGGTGAATAAATTATTAACTGGCCCCCGACCATAAATACAAAAGTCGACGATCAACTCGTCACCTTTTCCGCGATCGAACGGTCGAGCAAATTACAAGGCCAGTTTTGGTAATTGGCTAAGTTGTAATGTGGACCGTTCGGTACGGCACGAGATGGTCGATTGGAGACGGCTCTCCATTCGGATTAAATTTTTAATCCGTAGGCATGGAGAGGTTTCTCGGATCGACCAAGTATTCGCTAGGGAAACCCGCCAAGCCATACCCATCAATTGGTATCAGAGCTGAGGTTTCCGGCTTTGTGTGTTTAGGATTGGTTAATTTTTGCAATTCATACATTCTATTTTGCTGGATGATGCGTGGATGTGCGTAGGCTAACTTTGTGTTGTAGGCACGAGATTCCAACTTCATGGCCAAAATTATGTTGTGTGATTGGTTTGCATATTTTTGTAATTAATTAATCCTCGAGGTTGACTAGGCTAGGTATTTAATTTTTTGTAATTAAATACGACGCATGTTTAGCCGAGTTATTTATTTACAGTTGATCTAGATCTCATGTACATTCCCTCGAGGAGTATAGGATCGATGATGTAAATAATTAGCTAGTCATTTCGGCGTGGAGATCCCTTGAGGTAGCTTGCGCAGAAGGAAGGGAGGAGCAGACGAAGTGACGACACGACTAGAGGCGCATTGAAGACCAAGGGCCATGAAAGTTGGAAAATCTAGGATTTTCTCTATGTTTTTTCATGTTGATTGGTTATGTACTTGGTTGTGTGGTAGTGCTATAAAATTCCTCAAGATAAATTACTAAGTGGGAGAGGGACCCTAAGGGTCCCACGACCTCCATTGCAATCTGATATGTGATGCGAACAAGCCCGCGCGTTGGCTCTGAGTACCTTCCTCCATAACGGATAGGCTTGTTCTACGGATCACAAGTTCAGAAAAGATTATAGGGGATTATTAAAGAGCGTGTGGACTTCCCCAACGGAAGGCACATAATCCTAAATAGATCCCTTAGTGTCGTGCAATGGTAAACACTTAGATACAATTATTAGTATCCTCCCCAACGGAGTCACTGCTAATTGTAGGGCCGAAGTTGACCAACTATTAGTCTTACTTGTCAAAAAGTTAGGTTGACAAGATAGTAAGACTGATGGGTAAAACCTTCTCTAATGAATGTAGATTTTGTATACGTCCACACTAACGTGGCATGCAAATTCTCGGTGTTTGAGATGTTGGTTGATTTCAAAAATTAATTGTTTTGAGGAATCAATTTACTTTCGATTTCTAAAGTAGAGTATTGTGATTCTCAGGATTTTCATAATGACTTTTACTCCACTAGCAACAATTCTTAAGGACAACAAACTTACTGGTCCAAACTATATAGACTGGAAGAGGAACCTTGACATTGTCCTCACTGCTGAAGAGTACAAATTTGTACTCTTCGAGGAATGTCCGGAAAAGCCTAGAGACGATTCTAGTGAAGGGCATAAGGAGCGTTACAAGAAGTGGGTCAAGGCAGATGAGATAGCGCGGTGCTACATTCTGGCATCTATGTCAAATGTGCTGCAACATCAGCATTAGACCATGCCCACTGCTGGTGACATAATGCTGAACCTTAAGAAGCTCTTCGGACACCAGAATCGGGCAGCTAGGCAGCTGGCAATGAAAAATCTGATGACGACCACTATGGTCGAAGGGACACCTGTTAGGGAGCATGTCCTGAAAATGATGGTCCACCTCAATGAGATTGAGGTACTTGGAGGAGCTATCGACGGGGAATCCCAGGTCGATATAATACTCCAATCTCTGCCTAGGAGTTTTGAGCAGTTCCGGCTCAACTATAACATGAACAAGCATGAGTATACGTTGGGGGAACTTCAGGGAGAACTCCAAGCGGCAGAGGGTCTCTTTCGTCAGAACTCACAGGCCTTAGTTACTCAAAACGTTTCTACTTCTATGCCGAAAGGCCAGAAGAAGAAGAAACAAGGTGGGTTCAAGAAGGCAGCAACATTGCAAGGACCCCGGACTGGCGTGAAGAAGCCGAAAGGCAATTGCTTCACGTGCAAGAAAACTAGGCACTGGAAGGCGGACTACCCCCGTCGACAAAACAAAGGTATTTCTTCAGCCTTAGTCATTGAAACATGTTTAGCGGTGCTATCTACCAGTACCTGGTGCATAGATACAGGAGCCACTGACCATGTCTGCAATACTCTGCAGGGGTTCCAGGAAACCCGACGGCTAGCTAATGAAGAAATCGTGGTCTACATGGGTGATGCTACAAGAGTGGCAGCGGTTGCAGTGAGAGTTTTTTATTTGTCTTTTGAGAGAAATAAAGTGTTAGTTTTGAGAGATTGCCTTTATGTACCTTTATTTAGAAAGAATTTAATTTTAGTTTCTAAGTTGTTTAAGGGTGGATATTCTGTTACTTTTGATAATAAAGTTGTTATTAAAAGAAATAGAGAGATTATTTGTTCGGGTACAATGGTCGGCAATCTGTATACTCTAGAATCAAAACCTCCCACGATACATACTGAAATAAATAGCTCATCATCTAACTCGAATAAGAGAAAAGAGCTTTCTAAGATGGGCCCCTGGGTTCATTGGTGGTGGAGGATCTCCCGACCTGTGAGTCTTTCTTGGAAGGTAAAATGACTAAGAGGCCTTTCAAGGCTAAGGGGTATAGGGCCAAAGATGTGTTAGAACTGATTCATTCTGATCTTGTGGTCCTATGTCAATCGAGGCTAGAGGTAACTTTGAATACTTCGTCACCTTCATTGACGATTATTCAAGGTATGAATACATTTACCTGATGCGCCGCAAGTCTGAATACTTTGATAAGTTCAAAGAGTTCAAGGCTGATGTGGAGAAGCGTAAAGGTAAAGGTATCAAGACACTACGATCGGATCGTGGTGGCGAGTACCTTTTTGGAGAGTTTAGGACCTTCCTATCAGCAGCTGGGATTCAGTCCCAGCTGTCTGCACCCAGTACACCCCAACAGAACGGTGTTGCAGAGAGAAGGAATAAGACTCTTTTGGAAATGGTTAGGTCAATGATGAGCTATTCAGACTTACCTGATTCATTCTGGGGATATGCTCTAGATACGACTGCGTATATTCTGAATATGGTACCATCTAAGTTAGTCCCTTCTACTCCAATAGAATTGTGGACTGGGTGAAAGCCTAGTCTAGGACATATTCGGATTTGGGGTAGTCCAGCACATGTGCTGAAGGGAGATAATGATAAGTTAGAATCTCAGATAGAAGTACGCTTGTTTGTAGGCTATCCTAAGGGAACGAAGGGTGGTCTGTTCTATATTCCTAAGGATCAGAAGGTGATCGTAAGCATGAATGCCAGATTCTTAGAAGAGGACTATGTGATGAACCATAAACCCAAGAGTAGACTAGTGCTTGAAGAGTTAAAGGGGGATGTTCCGACTTTAGGACCAGTTGTACAAGAGGATACACCACAAGTCACTGCACCGCGTGTCACTGAGGATACACAGGAAGTACCTCGTCGCAGTGGGAGGGTTGTCAGACAGCCTGAAAGGTTCATGTTTTTAGGAGAGTCTTCGGATTTGGTCCCTGGTAAAAATGAACCGGATCCCTGGATCTATGACGAGGCCCTCCAAATTTCATGTTTTGTTGATTCGTCTGAATGATTCAGCCTGAAAGATTAATTGCATGTCAATTATGTGTCTTGTTGATTCGTCTCGTCATTTCATGTTTAATAGTTTATTATTTTGATTCCAAATTTGGTGAATAAATTATTAACTGGACCCCGACCATAAACATAAAAGTCGGCGATCAACTCGTCGCCTTTTCCACGGTCGAACGGTCGAGAAAATTACAAGGCCAGCTTTGGTAATTGGCTAAGTTGTAATTTGGACCGTTCGATACGGCACAAGATGGTCGATGGGAGACGGCTCTCCATTTGGATTAAATTTTTAATCCGTAGGCATAGAGAGGTTTCTCAGATCGACCAAGTATTCGCTAGGGAAACCCGCCAAGCCATACCCATCATGCCCAACAACCAGAGACCCAGGTTACCGAGATGAGACGCCGGAAACGGTTGGTCCCGAAGCCCTGCCCCTTAAGAGGTTGAAAAGAGCCAGCCTCAGAGCTTCCGCCGTCCATTGATGAAGAGGACACGGTGCCCCTGTCCCAGAGAGTTCAGAAGAACTTTCTTCTCCTGTGGGGCGACCACCGTTCCTATTGCTCATGACTTGGCCACTCCGACCGACTCTCCTGCTGCTCACCACGGCAAGGAGGTTTCACTCGGCGTACCCAGCTCCTGCCGGAAGGTCCTTGTGGTGAAGAGAATGGAGACAAGGGGCTCCCAATCCATCCGAATAAAGGGGACCCCCTCAGATGGCTTGCAGATAGCGTCTAGCATGGAAGAGGACGTCCCCGATCCGAGAGACGTCCCCAACCAGTCAGGACGCCCTACTGAGGAAATTCTCTCTCCACCTGTTCAGTTGGGATGGTTAGCTGACTCAGCCCGATCCTTGGGCATGCTACACCAGTCCCTACTAATGGTAATTGTGCTTGAGCTCTTCCTCTTTGTTTGTTGTTTTTCCCTGACCTTCCTTGTTCTGCCTCGTAGGTTGCCTCCAACTATGCGGCTATGAGCCGGTTGTTGTGCTCCGGAGGAGTCACTGAAGACCTTCTCCAGCGAGCGGCAACAACAAAGGCAGAGGCTGGCCGTGCCCACGAGGCGGGCCTCCTGTAGTTGGAGGTCAGCCGGGCTCTGAGGGTGAAGGTCGAGAATTGTCTCAGTACTTTGCTAGCCTCTGAAGAGACCTTGCACGGTTATCGGCTCTGGGAATGCCTTGGTTCCGAGAAGAACCAAGCTCTCGCCGAGGACTTGCAGAAGTTATCCAAAGAGTGGGAGCAGCTCCAGGCTCAGACGAAGGAGTTGTCTGATCACATCCGGCTCTTGGAATCCTCAAAGAAAGCTCTGGAGGATCGGAATGAAGAATGGGAGCGTCTGCTGGCTCTAAAAGAATATGACCTGGAGCTATCGGCCTCTTATGCCTCCGACCTCTAGGACAAAGTCACTCGAGCCCAGGACCAGGCTACTGCCACTGCTCAGAAGCTCCAAGAAATATTGGAGGCTCAGGATCGCCTGTCCTGGGAGGTGGCAGAGCTGAATGCTGCTAAGGAGGAGGTTGAGGTTGAGCTACAGAAGCAGAAGGTTGACCCTGCAGCCCAACTGTCCAAGGCCGAGGCGGAGTTCAAGGCTATGTTCCTGCAGTATGATGAGTACGGTGATATTTTAGCTGGGCATGCATTGCAGTGCCTCAAATAGGGCTTCAATGGTGCCATCAACCAGTTGAAGAAGGATCAATTGCTGAAACTCGACTCAGATTTGAGCGTCGTGAGTGTCAGCCGGGTTTGGAACGAGCTCACTCCTAAAGAGAAGGAACTATAGGATTATTCCTCGTCCTGGCCTTGTTTCCTTGGTCTCTCCTCGTTTTCTGTGCCTTCTTT
Source organism: Boesenbergia rotunda (assembly GCA_024364735.1). Classification (NCBI taxonomy): domain Eukaryota; kingdom Viridiplantae; phylum Streptophyta; class Magnoliopsida; order Zingiberales; family Zingiberaceae; genus Boesenbergia; species Boesenbergia rotunda. Next base: position 1,034,858 of record JAGFNQ010001948.1, on the reverse strand, counting down.
AATTTTTCTAGTTTTTCCCCTTTCCTGGTCGGTCAGATATATAATCGTTTGAACCGTGCATGAAAGCATCTCTTGGCTTCCTGTGTCCTGAGTAATTTCATGTCCCATTTTCTTATTCTTAAAAGGTTTGCCCCCGGCCCAAAGGAGCCAGTAGCATAAGGAACCAGCGGCCAGTTCAAAGTGAGGAGCCCAGGTTCCTTCCTGACTTAAAGGGGTGAAGTGGCAAACAAAACCGCCTGAAGAACAAGTGTTCTTGCGGAGGTAGGAGGGTTTTGCAGCTCTTGGCCGGGTATGTGCAGCACCGAGGCCAAGCCTACACACCGCGGAGGTAGCAGAGTTTTGCCTCTCTTGGCCGGGCATACGCAGCCCCGAGGCCAAGCCTACTCACAACGGAGGTAGTAGGATATTGCAGCTCTTGGCTGGGCATGTGTAGCACCGAGGCCAAGCCTACTCACCACGGATGTAGTAGCGTTTTATAGCTCTTGATTAGGCATGTGCAGCACTGAGGCCAAGCCTACTCTCCGCGGAGGTAGTAGGGTTTTGCAGCTCTTAGTTGGGCATGTGCAGCACCGAGGCCAAGCCTACTCACCGCAGAGGTAGTAGGGTTTTGCATCTCTTGGCCGGGCATGTGCATCCCCGAGGTCAAGCCTACTCACCGCGGAGGTAGTAGGGTTTTGAAGCTCTTGGTCGGGCATGTACAGCACCGAGGCCAAGCCTACTCACCGCGGAGGTAGTAGGGTTTTGTAGCTCTTGGTCGGGCATGTGCAGCACCGAGGCCAAGCCTACTCACTGCCGTGGAGGTAGTAGCGTTTTGCAGCTCTTGGCAGGGCATGTGCAGCACCGAGGCCAAGCCTACTCACCGTCGCGGAGGTAGTAGCATTTTGTAGCTCTTGGCCGGGCATGTGCAGCACCGAGGCCAATGTTGATGCAGTCTGGCCCGATTGTTGTTTTGGTGTTGACAACGATTTAAGTTTGGTTGAATGAATTCGGGTGAAGTCCAGGTGGATCGGGAGATTGCACGCTAGCATGGGAAAAGACCTAGTGGGACTAGGCACACCTAGTGGGACTAGGTGAAGTCCCGGTGAGTGAAGCTGGGCACGGAGTCTTGGTCCGGGGGACTGAGCACGAGTCAGAGAAGGCTGGGAGCCCGTTCTCTTGACTTAGGGTGGAATTGGTCTTGGCTGGATCGGTCTGGTGACCGATCAGGGAGTTGGCACGAACTCCCTGTTGTGGATCGGTCTGGTGACCGATCCAGAGAAGTCTAATCGGTCTAGTGACCGATCAGGGAGAGAACAGAAACATTGGTTGGCTTCTGTTCGGCTCCTGATCGGTCTGGTGACCGATCAGGGAGAGCTCCTGATCGTTTTGGTGAACGATCAGAGGGATTTCAGAGCCACACTGTGAGGACTATGATCGGTCTGGCTGACCGATCAAATATCACGAGTTCCCCCTTAAGACTGATCAGGAGGGCTCCTGATCGGTCAGGGAGTGACTTGATCGGTCACCAGACCGATCAGGGCACAACCTGATCGGTCAGGTGACCAATCAGGGGGCGTGGGATGCGAAAGCTGAAGGTTCTGTCCTCAGCTGTTGGATCGGTCTGGTGACCGATCCCCAGTACTTGATCGGTCAGTTTGACCGATCATAAATGAGTTCGCGATCCTAGGTTTCTCACTGTGTACCGATCAGGCTAGAGCCTGATCGGTTCGGTGACCGATCAGGGTCCTCTCTGATCGGTCGCGTGACCGATCAGAAGCTGAACTTTAATTCAAAATGCGCTGTTAGAGTTCTGATCGCGATCTGATTTCCTCTGATACACTGCTTATATTGTTTGATACCCATTTGCTAAGCCTCTGATCAGTGTGTAGGTTAGACAGGAAGGATTCAAACACTCAAGGAGAGTCAACTGGTGTCTTTTGCTACATCAGGTTTGGCAGTTTTCCATCGCAGGTTACAACGGGCGCTACTGGCAACGGCTGGAAGCTGACCTGGGGCTGACTGGGGCTCGGCTGAGGAGAGCTCAGGGAGTCCAGGAGAGGTCAGGGTAGTTGGGCAGTTGCAGATGAGCAGTTGGGAGCTACAGAGGAGCGTCTGTGACCTGGTGTTGGGCAGCTAGGTTAAGTGTTGGCTGGCGATGAAGAGAAAGGGAGGTTCTCGGTTGCGACAACACTCACTGATTCTGAAGCTCAAGCGACAACTTTGATACTACACCTTGAAGCATACTCTTGAGCATCCTTTGAAGCTTCTGCAACTTGAGCACCCTGAAGCAGAGGAGAACTTGGCGAGTCCATCAGCAAGCAGACACGAAGAGCTGGGAGCTCTTGCGTGAGAGTTGTGCTGAGTGAGCTTGGTGAAGTGTTTCTGTCTGTGTCCATTGTGCTCTGTAAGTGTGTTTATTGTCTCCTTGTTTCTCATTTCATATCTGTTGAGACATTGTGTGGAGAGGTTTCTCCACCGAGAAGGAGGATTCATTTATCCGGATTTCCCGGGGCTTGATCTGCCGACGATCAAGGGATCGCCCACCTCACGGGCACGCCAAGGAGTAGGGGCAAGTTATCCCCGAACCTTGTACATCGCTGCGTCGTCTGGTTTGCCTCCTTTGTTTTGATTTTTGTTCTTCATTTTGTTTCTACATTTTCTCTTCCGCTGCCTAACCCTAAGTGCAGAAAAGTCAAGAAGTTTTCAAAGAGAGCAAATAAGCTGTGTCTGGCTACATTCACCCCCCTCTAGCCATCCAAGCACCAACAACCAAGCCTTCTCACCGCCGCGGAGGTAGTAGCGTTTTGTATCTCTTGGCCGGGCATGTGCAGCACCGAGGCCAAGCCTACTCGTCGCGGAGATAGTAGCCGTGCATGTGCAGCACTGAGGCCAAGCCTACTCACCGCGGAGGTAGTAGGGTTTTGCAGCTCTTGGCCGGGCATGTGCAGCACCGAGGCCAAGTCTACTCGCCGCGGAGGTAATAGGGTTTTGCAGCTCTTGGTCGGGCATGTGCATCACTGTGGCCATGCCTACTCACCGCGGAGGTAGTAGGGTTTTGTAGCTCTTGGCCGGGCATGTGCAGCACCGAGGCCAAGCCTACTCACCGCGTAGGTAGTAGGGTTTTATAGCTCTTGGCCGGGCATGTGCACCACCGAAGCCAAGCCTACTCGCCGCGGAGGTAGTAGGGTTTTATAGCTCTTGGTCGGGCATGTGCAGCACCGAGGCCAAGCCTACTCACCGTGGAGGTAATAGGGTTTTGCAACTCCTGACCGGGCATGTGCAGCCCCGAGGCTTGGCCAAGCCTACTCACCGTGGAGGTAGTAGGGTTTTGCAGCTCTTGGCCGGGCATGTACAGAACCGAGGGCAAGCCTACTCACCGCGGAGGTAGTAGGGTTTTGTAGTTCTTGTCTAAGCATATGCAGCACCGAGGCCAAGCCTACTCATCGCGGAGGTAGTAGGGTTTTTCTCAGCTAAGGATTCAACGATCTTCGAGTAATATTCTGTTTACTCTTTTTATTTATTGAACTGTAAGGCAGTGCAAACAATGAATACAGAAGGTAAGCAAACAACTCAACACCTCACCGAGTGCGATAAGGGCGGAGATGGTTGGTGTGTCATGGCCTTTCCAGCCCCTTGCCTTTGTTATCTTTTAGATAGTAGCTTCCCCCTGTGAGCTTTTTGGTGATAACATATAGTCCGTCCCACTGCGGCTCCAGCTTCCCCGGGTCTCCGACTGGTTTGATCCTCTTCCAGACCTTGTCACCGACCTCAAATCTGTGGGTGATCACCCGGTGATTATAGGCTTGCTGCATTCTTCGTCGATACGCTTCCAACCGAGCCACGACTCTATCCCGCACCTCTGAGATGAGGTCTAGGTCAATCAGCCGCTCTTGATCATTGCTCTCCTTGTTATAGTGTTGTCGTCGGGCGAACTCTTCCCCGATCTCCATCGGATGACGGCCTCAGCCCTATACACCAGCTGGAAAGGGCTCTGGCCTGTTCCTTCTCGCGGGGTGGTACGGTAGGACCACAAGATGCTGGGGAGTTCATCGACCCAGCTGCCTTCGACGTGATCTAGCTTTATCCTGAGTCCCTGGAGGATTTTACGATTGACAACCTCGGCCTGTCCATTACCCCCCCCCCCCCGATTATCGGTTACTGGATCATCCTGGTAACGGTCTTCACGACTCTTCAATCTGGGGTTGTTGCAATGATTAAGGCTTTGATGGTCGTGAATCACGGGTTGTGATTACTCCGTAATAATGGATGATGATGATCCACCGATCCGAGGAAAACGGACTGCTACATGAGGTTGAGTGCTCCTTGGGCTCCGCTACCCCAAGGTGATCTCGCGGTTGTTTGGCCCGGGGGGGGGTGTTCACTTTCCCGAGGTGACCTCGGGGAATTGCCTCCGAGGTGAGCTCGGGGGTGTGTCCTTTTGGAGTTATCCTCAGGGCTATGCCTATTCGAGTTAGTCTCGGGATTCCCCTTCCCGAGAGGGTCTCGGTCATCCCGACCAGAGAGCCATTTTGACTCGATAGCTCTTGCTGCACGATAAGTACTATTTTATTGATTATTTGAGTTGCTAAAATCCATGTTGGACCTATGTTTTTATTGCTTAATTGTGAAATTGCCCTAGGTTTTAGAACTTACTCTTATTTTGGACTTAATTGCAAATTTATACATATTTGGATTAATTGGCCACTAAATTTTGGATCTATTTTTTTGTAGGCATGAAAGGTTCATGGACCTAGGGCATACTGGGTCAAACTTGAGTCGGAAGTGGAACCGGATCGAATTATCAAGCTTACGATTAATCCGGGCCGTCCGATTCAAAAGCGGCTAGATCTGAGCCATTCGGGACCATCTGAAGCAATCCGAGCTAGGGTTAGGGTTGATCAAGCATTCTGATCAAGATCTGAAGGTTTCATCCCAATTAGAGCTAAATCAACCGTTGGATCAAGCTCGGAGGGTTCTAGATCGTCCATTCAAAGATTAGGTTGATCTGGACCATCCGTTGCACATCTGGAGGATCCGAGCTACCACGAGGCAGATCCTGACCCCTGATCAACATCCTCAAAGTTTGGCTCAAATCAGAGCAAGATCAGCCGTTGGATTCATCCAATTCAATCTGGACCGTCCAATGCAAATTACTTAAGGAAAATTTCTGCGCAGCTCACCCTCATCGCGTCTTTGCCGTTCTTCGCGTTCTTAGTTTTGTTCTTCATCGCTTCTTCAGATTTTTCTTCCAAGAAGGCGTGACCACCTCAACTTCAATCCTAGATCAAGAATTGAATCCTTGGTGATAGTTTCCTTGAAGAATTCAGCTCCATTTGCGCCGGAACAAGGATTGTTTGAGGGTTTCGGCAATTCTTCAGTCCGATCACTTGCTTCTCATCCACGATCCATTTCCAAGCGTCTGAGCACTTGTAGGGGTTCTCAGGTGAGCTCAGACGATTCTCAAATCATCATCGCAGCTCCATCAGTTGAGATAGAGTGGATCGGATTGTAAATTCCAGCTAAGCGCAGATTTGAGCAGAGTCGACTTCAGAAATGATTCTCCACTAATTTGCTGAGCCTAGGGGTTCGAAGCCAGCTCTTGCTTGACGACCAAGAAGCTCTTGAGCTGAGGAAGGGTTGAGGATTAGTTTCATCTAGTTAATTTCAGTTTCTTAGCTGTAATTTTCAATTCTTGCATTGTTCTGTTCTTAAAGTTTGTTTCAGCTACCTTAGTTTAAGTTTTGAATTGTGTTTGGTTTCTATTGCGTGTAGTTCTGCAAGTGTGATAGTTAAGGAATATTTGTAGTGGATAATTGCTTTTAATTCTAGTTGACTTGTAGTTTAATCCTTGCGTATCAGCTGTGTTCCTGTTTTTCAGCTTGCGTATCAACAATTTCTGCAGTTTCAGTTTGTTATGCAAATTCAGTTCAGTTACTCATGCGTGTTGTGTCAATTAATGTGAGTTTCACTTAAGCCTTGCTGATCTTTAGAATAGTGAACCCATTCTAGTTCATTTGCTTGTTTTGTGGCCAAGTTAGTGGCTGAAATTCTGCATTTGGTTAAATTTCTGCCACTTTGGTTTTAGTTTTGAAATGTTTCAGTTTTAATTCTTGATTTGCATTCAGTGAATTCAGTTCTTAGGAATCTTATGTGACATTAGCTTGGAGCAATCAACTTTAGCTATTTGTTTGGTTTAGCATCCAAATCATTTTTATTTCAAAACCTGCAGTTTATTTCTGAATTTGGCAGTTTTGTTGTGTCAAGGTTTTTCCACTTGCTGTTTTGTTCAGTTGTTGCATTCTGCAACTTTTTATCCCTTCCTGCATATTGATGCCTTCTTAGCTGTTCCTTCCAAGCTTAATCGATCATGCTCAATCCTTAGTTTTTAGAACTAGATTTTGGCACGAAAAAAAATCAGCCTTTGCACAAGAGTTTCATCTTGCGTGCCAAGTTGTTAGAGCACTGATTTGCATCAGATTTTCACTAGTTTTTTTGGTGTAGGACAGCTTTTGAAGTCTATTGATATAACCTTTAGAATCCCTGAATTTTCTTTGCATTGGTTAGCTTCCAAAATTTGTAGTTAGTTTGAGTTAATATTGTTGCTTGTTTAATTTCCGACTACCATAGTTAGCACTTGTTTTAAGCTTGATTTGCTTGCCGAAAACTCCCATCATTGCCTCTACTTCATTGCTTAGCATTTCTTTTGTTTTTGAAATCAGAAATCAGTTTCCAAAAATTTTGTAAGTGCTTTGATTAGGTTTCTCATAGGTTGAGTTATTAAGTGTCGTCTCTTTGTTTAGTTCATGAGTTGAGTTTCTTTAATTTCCATTGTGATTTCATCTCTGAATTACATCCCAAAACCCAATTACTTATTTGAAACCCAAAAACACAAACGACACATAAACCAAGCTCGAATCAAACACGACAACTAGATCCGAGAAAAATACGACCTGTGGCCCCTTTGCTACATTTTCAGATTTTGATTGCAAAAAGGGTTTCCAGCATTTTATTCATATCTAAATTTGAGACCCACATTCGTGACAGTCTATTTTGGGTCCGTCAAATTTTTGGCGCCGTTGCCGGGGAAGCACTAGTTGATTTGTTTGATTTTTGCTTGTGCACTTATTTCATATCATTCTTGATTTATTTTTGTGCTTATTGTTATATCTGTTGATTTGATTTAATTTGTTTTATCTCTTTATCCACTTTTACTACGAGTTGTTTTGTTTTATGACCAGGTCTTCAGGTGGTGATTTAGAAGAATTCGACCCTGAGATTGAGAGGACTTTCAGAGCTAGGAGGAGCCAGGGCATCCTTTCTGAGACTACAGATATCCCTCCTATTCAGACTATTTTCACTCACTCAGGGAGTAACATGGCAAATCACCAAAGAATTATGAAGGAGCTTGCAGCACCAGATGCTTCATTTCAGTACTCCAACATAGCTTATCCAGAGCTGGCGGGAGATTTTGAGCTAAGATCTGGACTCATCAATTTGCTGCCCAATTTTCAGGGATTAACTGGAGAGGATCCAAACAGACACCTGCACGAATTCCATGTTGTATGCTCTACTATGAAGCCTCAGGGCATTTCTGAAGAAGATATCAAGCTGAGAGCTTTCCCCTTCACACTGACAGGAGCAGCAAAAGACTGGTTTTATTATCTACCTACAGGGCATGTGTCTAGTTGGATCGCTATGAAGAAGGCATTTTTGGAAAAGTATTTCCCAACCTCCAGAACAGCTATAATCAGAAAAAGCATCTGTGGAATTCAACAAGTGGTTGGTGAGACGCTCTATGATTACTGGGAAAGATTCAATAAGTTGTGTTCAAGTTGCCCCCAGCATCAGATCAGCGAGCAACTGTTGATTCAATACTTTTATGAGGGATTACTGCAGATGGATAGAATAATGATAGATGCTGCAGCTGGAGGGGCCCTAGTGAACAAAACGCCAATTCAAGCTAGGGAGCTCATTTCAAATATGGCTGAGAATTCCCAACAATTTGGAAGCAGAGCCTTGACCACCAGAGGAGTGGGTGAAGTTCAGGTAGTTCCTACTGATCAGAAGGAGGTTAAGACTGCATTGATGGAGCTCACCTCGGCTGTTAAGCAAATTGAACTAACTGTTGCAAGGCAAAATTCAACTCCTTCAGTACCTCCACAGTCAAGTCAAGTGATGAGTGTGTGTGGCATTTGCTCTAGTCAAGAGCACACTTCAGATTCATGTCCCACCCTCCAACAGGACGAGACAGTAGCAGCATTGGTAAGAGGACAATTTCAAGCAAGAAACAATCCTTACTCCTCTACTTATAACCCCGGTTGGAGGAATCATCCAAATTTGAGGTACGGGAACGCTTTCTGCCAACAAAACCCTCAACCGCAGCCCTCACAGCAGCCTCTACAGAATTTCCAGCAGCCCCAGCAAACTCAGAATAATCAGCAAGTTTTTCAGCCGTCGAACCAAAATTTTCAGCCTCCATTTCAGCCTAATTTCCAACAAACTCAGCAGCAATTTCAGCAACAATTTCAGCAATTCGAACCTCAATTCCAGCAATATCATCAAGGGCAGCAAGGTTTTCAATCATTTCCAGCTTTCCAAACTCAAAACCAACAAAATTTTCAGCCTTCCCAGCCCTATAACCAGATTTCACAGCCCTACAATCAAGGGTTTCAAAGTCAGAATTTTCAGTCCTCATCACCGAATTTTCCACTTCAAAATCAGAACTTTCAAGGATACAACTCCCAGCAAGGTTTCCAAGCATATCAGCTCGCTAATCAGCCCTACCAACAGCAACTTCCATCCTCTTATCAGCCCCAACAGCCATGTTTTCAAGGATCTCAGCAAGCTCAACCAATTCAACCGACTACTTCATCATTTCAAGGTCAGTAAAGGAGCTATGCTAACCAAGGAGGGTATGGGAGCTCAAGTGGAGGAAATGCGCAGCATCAACAAATGATGGAAATGTTTCAACAAATGTTCCAACAACAACAACAACATAATCACAACATTGAGAGGCAATTGGGTCAATTGGCTAGTGGAATTAATCAAAATCAAGCTCAAGGATCAAGTCAACTCCCTTCCCAAACTGTCCCTAATCCTAAAGGAAATGTGAGTGCTATTACTTTGAGAAGTGGGAATGTTACATCATCTCCAAAGAGTCCAAGAGCAGATTTTTCAGAAAACCTGACAGCAACTTCAAGTCCAGCCCAAAACAGCCATGAAATGACTTCAAATTCAGCTGATTCCACCCCTAGCCCGTTCCCAACCCCTTCCTCAAGTAACCCTCCAAATTTGGTGGAAAATGGAGAAGAAATCAGTGCGAGACGCAAGGGACAGCAGCCACTTCGCAGGGACAACAACCAAAATTTCAGCCTCTCCACTTCCGGCCAAAGAAGATGATTTTAGGGTTCCCTTACCCTTTCCACAGCAGAAAACACATGCCAAAAAGCAAGTGGAGGAGGAGAAGGCTAAGGAATTCAATGAGTTAGTGGAACTTTTCAGTAAGGTAGAGATCAATGTACCTTTGTTGACCATGATCAAGCAAATTCCAAAGTATGCTAAGTTTTTGAAAGATCTTTGTGTTCACAAAAAGAAACTTAAGAGAAATGAGTTGGTCAGCTTTGGGAAGAATATCTCAGCACTTATCCACACCATTCCTCAGAAGTGTGAAGACCCAGGGGTATTTACTGTTTCTTGTGAGATAGGGAGCACCATATTCCATGATGCTATGTTAGATTTAGGAGCTTCCATAAATGTGATGCCTAGGTCAGTATTTCAGATGCTCGGCATAGGCCCTTTACAGCCCACTGGTGTGGTGATACAGCTAGCAGACAGGAGTCAGACCCACCCAGCAGGTATGATTGAAGATGTTTTGGTGAAGGTAAACGAGCTAATATTTCCTGCAGATTTTTATATTTTGGATATGGAGGGAGATTATTTAGCGCACCGTTCTCCACTTATTCTAGGCAGACCTTTTCTGAAGACGGCCAGAACAAAGATTGATGTATATGCTGGTACACTTTCCATGGAGATTGGGGACACGGTGGTTCAGTTTAGCCTTTTCGATGCTATGAAGCACCCGAGGGAGGACCACTCTGTTATGAGCATGGACATTCTTGAGGAGCTGGAGCAGACAGAGTTAGAGGACTGAGGGATTTTTATCTGATTTTTCTGGAGGAGCTATTGATTCAGAGGAGGCTGAGAGAGTACTTACTGCTGAGACTGAGGATTTTTCAGAAGATTTTTCAGACACATTTCCAGCTAGAGAGATTTTTCTAGGTGTAGGGGATTGCACAAGGCCCCAAGGATCACCTATTTCTGTTGAGATTCAAAGTGTAGGGGATTGCACAAAGCCCCAAGGATCACCCACTTTTACGGAGGAAGACCAGAGTGAACTGAAGCCATTACCAGACCATTTGAAGTATGCATACCTAGGAGAGGAGCAGACTTTTCCTGTGATTATTGCACAGCATTTGGAGTCAGAACAAGAGGAAAAATTATTGCAAGTCCTGAGGCACTACAAGAAAGCAATTGGGTGGACATTATCAGATATACCAGGTATCAGCCCAGCTATCTGCATGCACAGGATATTTTTGGAGGAAAATGTCAAACCTGTGAGGCAACCACAAAGGAGGCTCAACCCACTTATTTTGGATGTTGTAAAGAAAGAGGTGACTAGACTTCTACAGGCAGGTATCATTTACCCTATTTCTGACAGTCAGTGGGTTAGTCCTATTCACGTGGTGCCCAAGAAATCTGGAGTGACCGTGGTGGCGGATGAAAGCAATGAACTAGTGCCCACCAGAGTTAAGAATTCCTGGAGAGTCTGCATTGATTATAGGAAGCTCAACAAGGTCACAAGGAAAGATACTTCCCTCTACCTTCATTGATCAGATGCTTGAGAGATTGGCAGGGAAGTCGCACTATTGTTTCTTGGATGGATTTTCAGGCTATTTTCAGATTTGCATAGATCCAGAGGACCAGGAGAAGACCACCTTCACTTGCCCCTTTGGCACTTTTGCCTACAGACGTATGCCCTTCGGACTCTGCAACGCACCCGGTACATTTCAGAGATGCATGGTGAGTATATTCGGTGAGTTGCTAGAGGACTGTATGGAGGTATTCATGGATGATTTTTCAGTTTATGGCACGTCTTTTGATTCATGTTTAAATAACTTGTCTAGGGTTTTACATCGTTGCATTGAAACTAACCTTGTTCTTAATTTTGAGAAATGCCACTTTATGGTAGAGCACGGGATAGTACTTGGACACATAGTCTCTCGGAAAGGTATTGAGGTAGATCCTGCTAAAATCAGTGTTATTTCTTCTTTATCTTACCCCGTATGCGTACGGGATGTTCGTGCTTTTCTTGGACATGCAGGATTTTACCGCAGATTTATTAGAGACTTCAGCTTGATTGCTCGACCCTTGACACGACTTTTGCAGAAAGATGTTGAGTTCCATTTTGATGAAAAATGCAAGAAAGCTTTTCATAGACTCAGGGAGGCTCTTACCTCAGCTCCTATTATTACATCACCTGATTGGACTCTACCATTTGAATTAATGTGTGATGCTTCTAATTTTGCAGTGGGAGCTGTTTTAGCACAGAGGGTTGATGGAGCACCACATGTCATTTGCTACGCCTCCAAAACCCTAGATGCCGCCCAAGCCAACTACACCACGACTGAAAAGGAGCTTCTTGCCATTGTTTTTGCTTTAGATAGATTCAGATCTTATTTATTATGCTCACATGTGATTATTTTTTCTGATCATGCAGCTCTCAAATATCTGTTGAAAAAGCCTGATGCAAAACCTAGATTGATCAGATGGATGCTCCTACTCCAAGAATTCGACCTGGAGATCAGAGATAGAAGTGGAAAAGAGAACTTAGTTGCAGATCATTTGAGCAGACTTGAAGGAGATGGATCTCCTACCACCATTGATGATGATTTCAGAGATGAGCACTTGATTGCAGTGCATGGTGAGACACCGTGGTATGCAAACCTAGTTAACTTTCTTGTTGCACATGTATTTCCCACTCAATTTTCTAAGGCTCAAAAAGATAAATTAAAAAGTGATGCAAAGTTTTATGTGTGGGATGATCCTTATTTGTGGAAATTTTGTAATGACCAAATAATTAGGAGATGCGTACCAGATCATGAATTTTCGTCTGTTCTTACTTTTTGTCATTCATCAGCTTGTGGGGGGCATTTTGGACCCCAGAGGACTGCCAGGAAAGTATTAGAGTGTGGATTATACTGGCCCACCCTTTTTCATGATTCACATGTTTTTTATAAAAATTGTGATAGATGTCAGCGAACTGGGAACATAGGAGCGAGACATGAGATGCCCCAAAACACTATGCTTTACTGTGAGATTTTTGATGTTTGGGGGATAGATTTTATGGGACCTTTTCCTGCATCTTATGGTAATCTGTATATTTTACTTGCTGTGGATTATGTTTCAAAATGGGTGGAGGTCATTCCCTCCAAGACTGATGATTCTTCTGTTGTTTATAGTTTTGTTAGGTCACACATTTTCTGCAGGTTTGGAATTCCAAGAGCAATAATTAGTGACCAAGGATCTCATTTCTGTAACAAACACATGAAGGCACTGCTGAGCAAATATGGGGTGGTACATAAAATCTCTACATCCTATCATCCCCAAACAAATGGACAGGCTAAGATTTCCAACAGAGAGATAAAATCCATTCTAGAGAAAATAGTTGGGCCCACTAGAAAAGACTGGAGCAAAAGGTTAGATGACGCACTCTGGGCCTACAGAACAGCATACAAGACACCGATTGGCATGTCACCCTACCGCTTGGTTTATGGTAAGGTTTGTCACCTCCCCGTGGAAATAGAGCACAAGGCGTTTTGGGCGGTGAAAGCTTGTAATTTCGATGCTACCAAGGCGGGGGAAGAGAGAAAATTGCAACTCCAAGAACTTGAAGAAATTCGGTTAGAAGCATTTGAAAATTCAAGGATCTACAAGGAGAAGACAAAGAACTTCCATGACAAGCACATTGTGAAGAAAGATTTCAAAGTTGGTGACAAGGTACTATTGTACAAATCAAGGCTCAAATTGATAAAAGGTAAATTAAGGTCAAGGTGGGATGGTCCATTTATTGTAACCAATATTTTTCCCTATGGTGTTGTGGAAATTCAAGATACATCTAATGGTTTTATTTGGAAAGTAAATGGCCACCGGCTCAAAAGGTACTTTGAAGAGCTAAAGGAGCTAGAGGTGGATGGGTTGGACATGAACGAAGCTATCTACCCAACTTAAGGGGAGTTCACTTTCTCTACCATTTATTGTACATATCATTTTCATGTTTCTAGGAATAAATGTTTCTCTAAGAAACATGACATGAATAAAAATCATTGTAAATACCATGTCTTTTGTTTTAGCACTTTTTCTTGCATGATTAGGAATAAATGTATCCCTCTAGGTTAACTTATTGTCATTTTAGAGTCTTTTGAAAATAAATTAAATTTGGTTGTTAAAACTTAGGGTTTGAGTTCATGGATGAAATCTTGGATGCTTGAGTACTACTTTGCTTTAGATTCTTAATTGAGGACTTGAGATGAATTATTTTTGCCTAGTGAGATTAGCCTTATATTTGTGATACACATATGTTATTGTACTCTAGAACTTGCTTAGGTTCTTTTAAAATCATATTTCAATGATTGGATCACATCTATAGAGACTAATCACTTTGTTTACCTTTCCATATCAATTTTGGCAAAAATCATGTCTATTCTATTTGTCTTTCCTTATTCCTAATCTTAACCCCAATTTTTCTATGGATTTGTTGCTTGGGATGTTTTCTTAGTGCTACTTTGCCCGAGACGGACAAAGATTTAAGTGTGGGGGAGTGATTAGTGTTTTCGAAAACATTTTGTATCAAGGAAGCATTTGGATCCAAAAGAAAAAAAATTCTGAAATTTCAAGGATCAAAGTGAGTTAAGTATTGTATCAAGATCAAGTGGGAAGAAGTGAGCAAGGATTGAAAACAATTGAAGACTCTTGATCATCATTTGAAGATCCAAGGAAGTTGCACCTCAAGTTGAATTCGGGTGAGGCAAATGAAATGAAAAGAAAAAAAATAAGCCAAGTGGCACGCACATGAAAAGAAAAAAATCTGTGCCAAAATTTTTTGTACCAACTTGAGATGAATCCGGGTTTTCCAAGGCTGCAAATTAGCAATTGCAGAGCACCTCCACTGCTGATAAAAGGAAAAATGGCTGCTAAGAATTTCGGATCAGAATGTGCCAAGGTGAGAAAGCTGTGCTAAGGTTCTAAAAGGGAATGCAATAGCAGAATTGCAGCTATATATTGGCTGTAATTTCAGAAACTTCTTGAGAGAAGCTGGAACATAGTTGTGTAGAACTGAATTAGTGCAAAGTTTGCTAGTAATTGAAGAAAACATCAAGGTATCAAGCTGCTGAATTGATTGAAGCCGAATCCAACTTGAAGCTAAGATACTTCGACTTTGAGTTGCTGAAATGATATGAACTGAAAGGGAGTAAGCTGAGAGTTCTGAATTTATTGAAGGAATGTTTGTGAAGCTGATTTGGAGGAAGCAGATTTGAATGTGAAGATGAACAAATCTGAATGGAAGCTGAGCACATTGTTGCAGCTGCAAAAAGAAAAGATAAAAGCTGTGTCGAGTGCTGGAATCTGAAGATGTATCAACTTGGAAACGGATTCATTGAAGCTGAATTGAATTTGAGCAGAAGCAGAAAAATTGCAGCAGGTTCAGTAATGCAGGGATGATCATAGAAGCTGCCGAGTGCTGAATCACTGAAAAATTCAGCACTACATTACAGTGGATAGAACTAAAAATTGCAGTGCTGGAATTTTTACTTTCCATTCGATGCAAGCTCTTATTGATGTTAATTTGTTTGTGAGATCAGAGAATGGCAAGGAATCTGCAGTGGATGCAAAAACTTTGAGCAGGAAAAGGTTGTGCCGAAGTGGAAAAGAAGTGACCAGTTGAGTATCAAGAGATGGAATCCAAAAGCCAATAATTCAAAGAAGAACAAATTATTTCAGTAGCAATAGGTTGCAATGGATATCTCCTGCCACTTATCAAATCTGAGAAGAAGCTGAGAAGCAGGAGGAAATTCTAAGCTGCTGAGAGGAGATAAAAAGCTGGAAAGAAATCAGGAAGTGGTAAAGGTTATTGCCAAAGTTGAGTTTTATGAACTTAAGAGAATTGAAGGAAATCATTATGCCAAGTTTCGGGTAGAGGTTCTATTTAAATGCAACAAATTTAAGAGCTGTGCCATTACAAATCAAGATGAACTGCAGTTGTAGCAAATTTAAGAGCTGAAACAAACTGCATTGCAAGCTATCAAAACAAATCTGAGAGAAAAAAAATTTTGAAATCTGCCAACAGTGATTTGGAGTTGCTGAATGACAAAAATTAAATACAAGCAGAAGGTGAAGCAAGCTGCAAAGTGCTATGAAAATTCTGTGAAGAGCTGTTGTGGAATCGGCAAGAAAAGATTTACAAGTGAAGAAAAGTTGTGTGTTAAAATAGTTTGTGCAGATCAGAAATGGGAATGAGATGAACTGATCTGAATTGAAACCAATGCAAGGAATGCTGAAAAGGACTCAGAACAAACCCACTCGAAGCCCAAGAGGTTTTGGAGAGCAGCAAGTTGCTACTTAAGCTGAAAATTCAGTTATGAAAGAAGAAAAATCAGTAGAAATGTGATGAAGACAGTTTTGTACCAACTTGCAACCGAATTTGAGTTTTTGAGGCTATGAATCAAGGCAGTAGGTATAGGAATGTATTCAGTTCTGTTCCCATGGTGCTCGGCAGAATGTAAACTAAAAAAAAAAATTACAACTAAGAAGAAAAAAAAATAAGGAAGAAACAAAAGGGGCACACAAAGGAGTTTCGGCCTCATGAATTTAGTGGAATGCTTCTCATCCGAATTACATCTTTGTTCACTAGTACAAAAAAGACCTTTAACAACGGCTTTTAACACCGGTTGTATTAAAATCGGTGTTAAAAAAAAAGGCGGTGGCATTTTTGTAATTATTTGAACTTTAAAATACTTTTAACACCGGTTCTTTTAACAACCGGTGTTAAAAATATATTTAACTACGGTTTTATAAATAACCGGGGTCATATGTTATAATTATTTGAACTTTAAAATACTTTTAACACCGGTTCTTTTAACAACCCGTGTTAAAAATATATTTGACTATGGTTTTGTAAATAACCGTGGTCATATGTTTTAAAAAAAACTAAAAAAGTAAAAAACAAAAAATTAAAAGATAAAAAAAGGTAAAAATTAAAACTTAAAAGTTAAAAGTTAAAATATTAATTAAAGTATTAAACCTACTTTTTAATCGAATTCACGATTTCTCAGCCGCCATCGCCTCGTCTTCTCGACTCGCACCGACGCACCGCTTCTCGACTCGCGCCGTCTTCTCTGAGCTTTGCCAACGTCGTCGCGCCTCCGCCAACGTCGCCAGCCGCCGCACCTCCGCCAGCGCCGCCGCATCACATCGCCTCCGCCAGCGTCGCCAGCGTCAGCCGCCGCACCTCTGCCAGCGCCGCCGCATCACATCGCCTCCGCCAGCGTCCAGCGTCGCCAGCGTCGCCAGCCACCGCGTCTCCGCCAGCGTCGCCTGCCTCCGCCAACATCGCGCATCGCGTCGGCTCCAGCCTCCATCGCGTGCTCCTGCCATGAGGACTATGTAGCAGGAGCAGCCGTCAGTGACCGCGATGATCAGAGACTCTCCGCTTTCTGGTCTTCTCATCGGACGCGAATATTTCCTAGGTGAAGGCATAGCGCCCCTCGCGGCTATTTCGACCTTGCACCGAGACACATCTTTCACTTTCGCTCAGTGAATCGAGAAGAGGGGCAAAGGCAAACCCTATCCAAACCTCAGTCCAGTCTGCAGCTATGAGCGACTCGCGCGAAGGATCACCCGACTGGTTGCGATTGTTCCAGGTGCTCTTATTTCTTTCGCCACCAATATCTCTTCACGCTATCGCTCATGAATAGGTTTGGTTCTTGTTTTCTAGACGAAGGTTAGCGGATGTGAAATGAGGGTTTTAAAAAATCCGTATTTTCCTACCATTTTGTTTATTTTGCTTACCTTTTGAATGTTTGAAAGCATAGCAAGACCTTTATGTTACTATCTCAGAATCTCATAAATTTGTTCAATTTTGAGTTAAAATTCATGTATAAGACCCCTGTTAACTGGGAATTCAAACACAGTTTTTTGTTTTACAATCGGTTACCCTTTCTTTGGGTATAAACTGTACCCAGTCAGATTTAACACGTAGGAAAAGTAATATTGAGCTGAATGTTGGAGCCTCGACTCCTATGCTTCTAAGTCTGTACAAGATTTTAAAAGCATTCAATGCGCATTAGCCGGGATGACAATTATTCTAGTTTGACACCTTGAAAAATTTGAGCAGCCTCCAAGCATGGATGTTGTAACAGTATCTTCTGGGTCGGACTCCTCTCCAGTAAACAACCCCAAAAGGTCTGCTCATGCAAAACAAAAGCCAAAGGGAAGGAAGAATGAGCAATATTCCATCAAAATTGATAATGGTGAAGAAAGCCTTCTAATCAAGACTGAGGAACCAACAGAAGCAAAACAAGAGCCAAAGGGAAGGAAGAATAAGCGAGATTCCATCAAAATTGATATTGGTGAAGAAAGCCTTCTAACCATGCCTGAGGAACCAACAGATGCAAAACATGAGAATAATCAAATTTCGAGCCAAGGTAAAACAAATATTTATGAACCTATTAAATGAACCATCTTATTTTTTTTTGTCTCGATTTTCTACTACTGCTGTTTCATTTAATGTTTAAATTTGATGAATATTGTTTGAGATAGATACTTTGAGTCCCAATAAGAAGGAACCAATTGAAGAAAGCGCACAAGAGAAAACTGCAGGATCTTTGTAAGACACCACATCCTACCAATAATTTTGCTCAGCTGAATGATTTTAAGAAATGTTTTCTTTCTTCCCTTTGCTGTCAACATTGCTCACATAACCAAATGTGAATTTGAGTTGCAAGTTAGGTTGTTCCCTTTCTAAACAGCAAATGGTATGGGATTTGATATACTCGTAATGTATTACTGCTTCTCCTTGCCACTCTTTTTTTGTTGCCGGCTTGCTTATTATAGTATAATGGATAACCCTTCTGTATTTCAGGTATCCAGGTTACCTTTAGTGTTCACAGACAAAGTACAACGTTCCAAGGTATTTCTTGTTTTATTTACATCTCTATTTCCCTTTAATATATCATATATTACCAGAGTAGAATAACATTTGATCCTTCCAGTTCATGCTTGCCATTTTGTTAATAGGCAATGCATTCCTTTATGAAAAGTTATCCATGCATTAGTTGTTTAACGCTTGAGTCAAATGTTGACCAAAGAACGTAGAAAATATTAATTAATTTTCTCCTTGGATATTTTTTGCCTTTTTGGTCACACGTATTTCTTATTGTTTTGTTAATAGTACCATACATGATATTGAGTTCGGTGCAGTAATATTATTCGTGTTTAATAAATTTGTTTTATTGCACTTACTCAGGCACTTGTTGAATGTGATGGGGACTCCATAGATCTTAGAGGAGATGTAGGTGCTGTTGGACGAATTGTAATTTCAAATGGTCCTACTGGGAGCAATGAATTGCTCTTAGACCTAAAAGGTTACTTTTATTTAACTCTTCGGAATTTTTATTCTTTCTTTCTTCTCTTCTTCATTCATCATAGTGTGGAATTGAATGCAGCTCCATTCCCTTTTTTTCCTATTTTATTTTGTTATTTAAATCTTACTGAGTTAATTAACTAAGTATCACATTCTTACAATTTGCATTTATTTATTATCTTAGGTATTTGCATCAACTCTGCAAACTAAGAGGGAACATGGATACATATGGATTTATTGATCCTGTTCACATTCAAAGTATATGGATTTATCCTTTTCTGCTAATGTGTCATTTTGATATTTATTTGTAGTGCCAAAAACAAACTGGCAATACAGAGTGTGGATATTATGTAATGAGACATATGCTCAACATTGTCTCGGCGATCATAGTTGATTCATGGGACAAGGTAATTGAAGTTTTTTTAATTTTATAGATTTAATTATGTCTGGTTGAGTTGATAAGCTATTTTTTTATATAAATGTACCTTGCAGAGATTCACAAATAAGGATCCATTCTCCGAAGATGAGATTGATGACATCAAAAGATGTTGGGCAACTTATTTGTTAGAGGTTGCTAATGTGTCAAATAAGGATCTATCTGCCTCTAGCTAGTTCTTTGGTTAAATCTCAAATGGCATCTGACTCCTGAATCATTTACTTGGTTTTGCTGGCCAGACCTTGTTATGTGGTCTTATTGGAGTTCCACCTTCAAATGGTGTCATCCCACAATCTCCAATGCACACGAAAAGTTTGGCCACCCTCAAACACCAAGTAAGCTCCAAATTGTGAATGATTGATTATATTGCTTCTCTCTCCGTAGCATTATTTGATATTTTTTCATTGGAATTTTCTCACAGTTGCTTCGCAATTGACTGGTAGCCACTGCACGCCAAAGCATGAAAAGAAATTCAAGCTTGACTCAAGTACTGTATGGAAATATGCAAGACGCTTATAAGAGATGGAATGCTAAGCTGGTCGAAGTTCTGCAACGTACTCCTCACTATTTGATCTTGGACTAGACCGTTTACTTGCAAACTCGTGTGGCAAGCTTCTACATTGTCTTTGCTTGGAAAATCACATAGCGAGTAGGAGTATAATGTGTTATTTGATTTACATTTTGCTTTTGTTGAAAGAAAAATGGATAGTTGTAAAATACATGGATTGTTTTGTTTTTGAAACTAATTGGATGTTGCATTTACTTAATTCATAGTGTGTTATTGATTATGGATAAACTATTATATTATTGTGTTCTTTTATATGTCTAGAAAAATTATAAATAAAAATAAATATGAAATTTATATAAAAAATTAAGACTTTTGACACCGGTTGTTTCTAGAACCGGTGTTAAAACATCATTTTTAACACCGGTTGTTTCCAGAACCGGTGTTAAAAATGATGTTTTAACACCGGTTGTTTCCAGAATCGGTGTTAAAAATGATGTTTTAACACCGGTTGTTTCCAGAACTGGTGTTAAAAATGATGTTTTAACGCCGGTTATTTAAAATAACCGGTGTCTAAAATGGCTTTCCCGCCTCATAATTGAACTTTTAACAACGGTTATTAACCGGTGTTAAATCTATATATTACACCGGTTTGTTAACCGGTGTTAAAAGTCTATACTTACAATGCCGGCTGGATCAACACCGGTTCCGGAATCGGTGTTAAAAGTCAAAAATAACCGGTGTTAAAAGCCTTTTTTCCACTAGTGGTTCCACTACCTTTTTGACTCCACTAGAGGAAAAGAAAGCAGAAAATGAATTTAGTAGCTGACCAAGAGAAAGAGAAAAGAAAAGGAAGAAATTAGCACGCAAATGGCAAAATTGGCACAAAAGGACTAGTGAGGACTTTTTATCAAATTCTTAAAGGGCAATGCCATAGTTTTACTCCATCACACTTTTGATATCACTAGAGGACTGACAAGAGGGCAAGGCACATTGGAAACATTTTTGAGCAATCAAGTCTTCCACTCCATCAATTTTCTATTTCCTTGACTTTTACTCCATTTCTTACCATTTTCTATGTTTTCATTTGTTTTTGTAGATGTTGATCCTAATCATGAATAATGGTGGAGATTAGATAATAAGCAAGCCTATGGTAGTGCAAGAAGCATGTGTGTTTGAGTGAGCTCCACTTCCATCATCAACTTAGAACTTAAGGAGAGAGCCACCAAAATTTTCCTTGAAAGGCTAGTGAGTTGAATTCATCTCAATGACTCATGATGGATGAAAAGGCTAAGTTGTTGATTTAAGGACAAGATACTAATCCATAGAGCTTAGATTTTTGAGAATTGACAATCTTAGGTAATTTCTTTTCATTTGCTTCTAATTATGCTTTAGAAAACCTAAGGGATACATACTTAGTGGTTTCGCGAGACGCTCAAGTTCAAGTGTGGGGGAGTTGATAAGTACTATTTTATTGATTATTTGAGTTGCTAAAATCCATGTTGGACCTATGTTTTTATTGCTTAATTGTGAAATTGCCCTAGGTTTTAGAACTTATTCTTATTTTGGACTTAATTGCAAATTTACACATATTTGGATTAATTGGTCACTAAATTTCTGATCTATTTTTGTAGGTATGAAAGGTTCATGGAGCTAGGGCATATTGGGTCAAACTTGAGTCGGAAGAGGACCCGGATCGAGTTATCAAGTTTCGGATTAATCCGGGCCGTCCGATTCAAAAGCGACTAGATCTGAGCCATCCGGGACCATCTGAAGCAATCCGAGCTAGGGTTAGGGTTGATCAAGCATTCTGATCAAGATCTGAAGGTTTCATCCCAATCAGAGCTAAATCAACCGTTGGATCAAGCTCGGAGGGTTCTAGATCGTCCATTCAAAGATTAGGTTGATCTGGACCATCCGTTGCACATCTGGAGGATCCGAGCTACCACGAGGCAGATCCTGACCCCTGATCAACATCCTTAAAGTTTGGCTCAAATCAGAGCAAGATTAGTCGTTGGATTCATCCAATTCAATCTGGACCGTCCAATGCAAATTACTTAAGGAAAATTTCTGCGCAGCTCACCCTCGTCGCGTCTTCACCGTTCTTCGCGTTCTTAGTTTTGTTCTTCATCGCTTCTTCATATTTTTCTTCCAAGAAGGCGTGACCACCTCAACTTCTATTCTAGATCAAGAATTGAATCCTTGGTGATAGTTTCCTTGAAGAATTCAGCTCCATTTGCGCCGGAACAAGGATTGTTTGAGGGTTTCGGCAATTCTTCAGTCCGATCACTTGCTTCTCATCCACGATCCATTTCCAAGCGTCTGAGCCACTTGTAGGGGGTTCTCAGGTGAGCTCAGACGATTCTCAAATCATCATTGCAGCTTCATCAGTTGAGATAGAGTGGATCGGATTGTAAATTCCAGCTAAGCGCAGATTTGAGCAGAGTCGACTTCAGAAATGATTCTCCACTGATTTGCTGAGCCTAGGGGTTCGAAGCCAGCTCTTGCTTGACGACCAAGAAGCTCTTGAGCTGAGGAAGGGTTGAGGATTAGTTTCATCTAGTTAATTTCAGTTTCTTAGCTGTAATTTTCAATTCTTGCGTTGTTCTGTTCTTAAAGTTTGTTTCAGCTACCTTAGTTTAAGTTTTGAATTGTGTTTGGTTTCTATTGCGTGTAGTTCTGCAAGTGTGATAGTTAAGGAATGTTTGTAGTGGATAATTGCTTTTAATTCTAGTTTACTTGTAGTTTAATCCTTGCGTATCAGCTGTGTTCCTATTTTTCAGCTTGCGTATCAACAATTTCTGCAGTTTCAGTTTGTTATGCAAATTCAGTTCAGTTACTCATGCGTGTTGTGTCAATTAATGTGAGTTTCACTTAAGCCTTGCTGATCTTTAGAATAGTGAACCCATTCTAGTTCATTTGCTTGTTTTGTGGCCAAGTTAGTGGCTGAAATTCTGCATTTGGTTAAATTTCTGCCACTTTGGTTTTAGTTTTGAAATGTTTCAGTTTTAATTCTTGATTTGCATTCAGTGAATTCAGTTCTTAGGAATCTTATGTGACATTAGCTTGGAGCAATCAACTTCAGCTATTTGTTTGGTTTAGCATCCAAATCATTTTTATTTCAAAACCTGCAGTTTATTTCTGAATTTGGCAGTTTTGTTGTGTCAAGGTTTTTCCACTTGCTGTTTTGTTCAGTTGTTGCATTCTGAAACTTTTTATCCCTTCCTGCATATTGATGCCTTCTTAGCTGTTCTTCCAAGCTTAATCGATCATGCTCAATCCTTAGTTTTTAGAACTAGATTTTGGCACGAAAAAAAATCAGCCTTTGCACAAGAGTTTCATCTTGCGTGCCAAGTTGTTGGAGCACTGATTTGCATCAGATTTTCACTAGTTTTTTTGGTGTAGGACAGCTTTTGAAGTCTATTCATGATATCACCTTTAGAATCCCTAAATTTTCTTTGCATTGGTTAGCTTCCAAAATTTGTAGTTAGTTTGAGTTAATATTGTTGCTTGTTTAATTTCCGACTTCCATAGTTAGCACTTGTTTTAAACTTGATTTGCTTGCCGAAAACTCCCATCATTGCCTCTACTTCATTGCTTAGCATTTCTTTTGTTTTTGAAATCAGAAATCAGTTTCCAAAAATTTTGTAAGTGCTTTGATTAGGTTTCTCATAGGTTGAGTTATTAAGTGTCATCTCTTTGTTTAGTTCATGAGTTGAGTTTCTTTAATTTCCATTGTGATTTCATCTCTGAATTACATCCCAAAACCCAATTACTTATTTGAAACCCAAAAACACAAACGACACATAAACCAAGCTCGAATCAAACATGACAACTAGTCCCCAGGAAAAATACGACCTGTGACCCCTTTGCTACATTTTCAGATTTTTTATTGCAAAAAGGGTTTCAGCATTTCATTCATATATATTCTAAATTCTGATGGTCCCACAATTTGTGACAACTTTAACCTAGTATTTCGGGCCGTCAAATTTTTGTCACTCTGGGCCGACCATCCTGGGTCTGTCACTCTAGGTCGCTCACCGCGGGTCTGTCACTCTGGGTCGGTCACACTGGGTCTGTCACTCTGGGTCTGCCACCCTGGGTCTGTCACTCTGGGTCTGTCACTCTAGCCACCCTGGGTCTGTCACTCTGGGTCGCCCACTGTGGGTCTGTCACTCTGGGTCGGCCACCCTGGGTCTGTCACTTTGGGTCAGCCACCGCGGGTCTGTCACTCTGGATCGGTCACTCTGGGTCTGTCACTCTGGGTCGGCCATCCTAGGTCGCCCACCCTTGGTCTGTCACCCTTGGTCTGTCACTTTGGGTCGGCCACCCTGGATTTGTCACTCTGGGTCGACCACCGTGGGTCTGCCACTCTGGGTCAGCCATCCTGAGTCTGTCACTCTGGGTCGGTCACACTGGGTCTGTCACTCTGGGTCGGCCACCCTGGGTCTGTCACTCTGGGTCGGCCACCCTGGGTCTGTCACTCTGGGTCTGTCACTCTGGATCACCCACCCTGGGTCTGTCACTCTGGGTCGGCCATCCTGGGTCTGTCACTCTGGGTCGGCCACCCTGGGTCGGCCACCTTGGGTCTGTCACCCTGGGTTTGTCGCTCTGGGTCGGCCACCCTGGGTCTGTCACTCTGGGACTGCCGCCTTGGGTCTGTCACTCCGGGTAACCCCGACCGGGAGACCTCGCCTGGGAGGCCTATTGCTTACCGAACACTCATGAAGAGATCCGACAAAATGCTTCTGCTTTATCCCGACTAAATTTTCCCGATCGGTGATCCCCGACCGCTAAAGTTCTCGGCCGGGAACGTCTGCTCGGGTGCCACTGATTGGGACCCGTCTCAAGTTGCTTCGAATGCTGATCCTCTTAGCCAGATCAGTATCTAGCGCACTAATCCGTTACTGAATCCGACCCACTTCGTCTAACCCAGACCCAATCCGGTCGGGCCCCTAATCAGCTCCAAAAACTTACCCGACCGGATCATCACTCTTCTATTTTTTAACCATGTAAAATTATTATGTCTTGTTATTTTGATGTAATAGTTTTGTTCAAAATTACTACATTGCTCTATATTGATAGAAAAAATACTCTTAAGGTGCTCCACTTTGATTTTTATTTGATATATACTTTTTTTTTTTATCAAAATGCCACTTCACCCTGATATAAAATGATACAATTATATATTTTTCAGTATTTTTTATTATTATCCTGCCTATATTTTTTTACATAAATCTTGAATTGGTCAAACGTGTTATAGCAAATTACAGCTAATACAACTATAACAATTATAGCAACTATGGGTTTATAAATCCTACAATTATAATAATTCTAGCAACTAGGATTTTGTAGTTGCTATAACTACAATAGTTGTAGTAATTATAATTTCGTAACTACTACAATATAGAAAATAATCTTAATAGAAGAGAATTAAAATTCTTCGGAGTCTCTAAAAAAAACTTTAAATGATGTTTTTGGGGTTTAAAATTGGGCAGTTATGGGTTACACCTCAAAATAAATGTAGATCTCTGAATGAGATTTGATTTGATATATTATATGTCTCATGATTCAATCTTAGTTAAAAGTTATGATTTCTAAAATTTACTTATATTCATGTTATAACAGTTACAGTTTCATAGCTACTACAATTGTTAATAGTTGTTGATGCAGTCTGACCCGATTGTTGTTTTGGTGTTGGCACCGATTTAAGTTTGGTTGAGTAAATTCGTATTAAGTCCTGGTCAGGGACTGGGCACGAAGTGAAGGAAGTCCCGGTGAGTGAAGGCGGGTCCCGATGAGTGAAGCCGGGTCCCGGTGAGTGAAGTCGGGTGATGGAAACCCCGGTGAGTGAAGCCGGGTCCCTGTGAGTGAAGCCGGGTGATGAAAACCTCGGTGAGTGAAGCCGGGTCCTAGCGAGTGAAGCTAGGTGGAAAGAAATCCCGGTGAGTGAAGCGGGGTCCTAGCGAGTGAAGCTAGGTGAAGGAAACCCCGGTGAGTGAAGCCGGGTCCTAGTGAGTGAAGCCGGGTCCTAGCGAGTGATGCTAGGTTGAACAAAGTCCTGGTGAGTGAAGCTGGGCATGAAGTCTTGATCCGGGGGACTGAGCGTGAGTTAGCCAAGTGTCTGGATCGGTCTGGAGTCCGATCAGAAATTGGCACGAGCTCCCTTGTTAATGGATCGGTCTGGTGACCGATCTAGGGAGTCTGATCGTTCTGGTGAACAATCAGAGAGAGAACAGAAACATTCTGTATGATTTCTGTGTAGTTTCTAATCGTTTCGGTGAACGATCAGAGAGAGATCAGAAGATTTCTGGAGAAAACCCTGATCGATCAAAGGGACCGATCAGGGTCCTCCTGGACCGATCAGGATGGGTCCTGATCGGTCCAGAGGTGAACTGATCGGTCACTGTGACCGATCAGGGCACAACCTGATCGGTCATGCGACCGATCAGGTGCCTTTGGTTGGTGGAAGCTGGAGGAAACTCAAGTAAGCTGGTGGATCGGTCTGGTAACCGATCCCCTATCTCTGATCGGTCAGTGTAATCGATCAGAGGTTCCCTGGATCGATTAGGAGTGAGCCTGGTCGATCAGAACCATCACTGATCGGTCAGGGTGACCGATCAGTGTCTGATAACTTTAATTTGAATGTTGTCAGACGTCTGATTTCACACTGAATCCTTCTGATACCTGCTGATTTCCTTTTGATTTGCTGTGCTAATCCTCTGATGAGTATGCAGGTGATACAGGGATGACACAAATTAAGAAGGAGGGTCAATGAGCGACTTTCACTTCGGTCAGGTTTGTTTGTTTTCCATTCGCAGGATTCAACGACTTCTGGCGCGGGCTGGCAATTGTCTGGCGAAGCTGGCGACTGACCTAAGGCTCGACTTAAGAGATTTCAGTGGACTGAGCCCAGTAAAGGTCAGTGGGTCAGTGATGACGGAGCTGATCAGTGGTTGGAGACGCGCCGGGCGAGCAGAGGCTTAAGAAGAAGCTGGAGAAGCAAAGGAGCAAGTAGAACAGACAGAAAACAAGCAAAGGGTTTTTGCTGGGTTGTTTAGCTCTCTGTATAGGCTTCTTGCTTGAGCGCTTATGTTGCATCTGTGTGAGCTATCTTTCTTCTCGAGTCTCTGTGTGCTTAATCTGATATCATTCTTGAGACGGTTATGGAGAGGTTACTCTACCGAGACGGAGAAGATTCTTATTCGGAGTTCCGGGGCTTGATCTGCCGACGATTAAGGGATCACCACCTCACGGGCACGCCAAGGAGTAGGGGCAAGTTATCCCCGAACCTTCTACATCTCTGAGTTAGCGTCTCTGGTTTGTGTTTAGTTTGTTTCTGTATTTCTGTTCCATTTTTTCTTTCTGTGTTTGTTTCCGTTGCTAACTTGATCACAGAAAGAAAGAAAGTTCAAAGAAGCCAAAGTTTCTGTGTCTGACTATTCACACCCTCCTCTTTAGCCATCCAAGGTCCAACAATAGTTACAAGACCATAGTTGCTACAACTATATATCAGTTCAATTGTAATAGTTACGAAATTGTAGCCGCTACAACTGTGTCGTAGCTATGAGTTCGTAGCTGCTATAATTATGTCGTAATTACATGTTCGTAGATGCTACAATACAATCTTAGTTCAGGATTTAGATGGGAAATGTATGCGAGAGATAATATTGAGAATAATATAGTAGAGGATAATTTGATAATTGTATATAGCATGAAATACACTTTTAATAAAAAATCAAAGAGGTAGGGAGCCTTTTTTTTCCAATATATATATATATATATATATATAAAAAAGTGAGGAAAATGATTTACCTGTTTTTATAGATTTTTGTAGGTAGAAAAGTATATTTGAATATATACGAAAATGGATTAAAATTAGAAATACTTGAATATAATATTAATGGAGAAATTTATCCACCACGGGTAAACTAAATATTATTGTTAGGATGGTAAATAAATTAAATATTCATGATAAAATTTATTTATATTCGATTAATAGTAAAAAAACATATACAAAATAAACAAGTTTAAATATTAATAAATTTGATTTATTAAGATTTATAAATAAACTTATATAATTTTTAATTATAAGTTTAATTTTTATTTTTCATTAAATATATAAAACCTATAGTAGTAATTATTATAAATTTGGAATTATTTATACTATTCTAAAAATGAGAAAATGAAATAAGCGCAGGCCCAAGCTCAAGCTCAAGCCCAAACCCAAACCCAAACCCAAACCCAAACCCATACTTTGAAAAGAATGCCGTCAATTTTTGTTTCTATTTTTTTCCCAGCTACCCGTCCAACACACGCGACCCGATCCCTGACTTCCCTCCTTCACCAAACCCTCCCAACGTCCTCTCCTCCTCCCTCGTCTCCCTCGATCCCTGACCACGTGAGATCGCACGACTCCTTCGCCTCGCCGCCGCGTCATTGAGGTCAATTAGCAGCCGAAGCCTCGCCGCCAGAGCCCTGACCTCATCGCCACGTCTCCGATCTTCCACGTCCCTATCCAATCACCTCTCCACTCTTTCCCTCAATTCCTAGCTCCGTGTGAGACGAGCGCAGACTTAATCTAAGATTCATCTGTATTCTTGTTGGACCGTTCTAATATTTTTCGAGGCAGGTTTATTTTCGGATTTGGCAGAGTATTAGTTGGTCGGAAGGCATATCTGCCACGCTAGGAAGGTATGAGTGGATGATGATGATTCAATACATAAACAATATATAATTTGCAGTATAAAATCAAGGTCCCAAATTTATTCTTATGGTCATATACTCATTTTTGGATGTCACTGCTTCATGCACTTGAGCTTGCTGTATTTTAACTAACTAGCAAATTTTACCTGCACTTCAATTGGGCTTAAGTTAAATTTCCTTTTATTTTTCCAATTCAAACTTAATTGAATCTGCAGTGTTACTCCTGATTTTGATCAATTCAAGATGGCTGCACTACAATAGATTGCAATCTCTTACGATTGTTAGGCTTACAATTAGGTTTTAAGGAACTGCTACACCACAGAGCAGTAAATTTTGCATGCTAACGTGGGTATGAAAAACTAAATCCTCAAAATGCCAGAGCGAGTGTTCCAATAGTTCAAGTGAAAATAGGTTTTCTGATTGCCTTAGGCTGAGAAGAGACTTGCTTCTTAGAATGACTGCTAAAGGTGCCTATCAGTTCAAGCTGAGATGAACTCATTTAAAAATGAATATAGTTGAATGAATGTGCCTTCCATATGTGTGCCACTTGTTGATTAATACATCTGATAGTTTTACTTTCATTGTTGTTTTCTGAGTTGCTGATTGATAATAGCAATGGGATTGCCATCTACGATGGATACTAATGAAGGCATCCAGTTATGCGTTTTTGACTCGAGAAGGGGACAACACGAAGGGCAAGAGCTTGATAAAATATTGTTCTTTTATCCTCCAGATTGCCCTTATTCTGTGCAGTTATCTGTCATTGGGCTTTCAGGTGGAATGATTACATTCACAAGGTTTGTCTCTTCTTGTGCATCAGGAATATGGATTTCAATTCATTTCCCTAATTTGTGGTTTCACAATCTCTGCTTCATACACTTAATGTTTATCTTATCTGTCAACTTCTTATTTTAGGAATAACAATTTAGCGCATTGAGTCTCGAATTTGGTTGTTTCTTTACTTTCTTTAATCTTTTGCAGACTTTTTTCTCCTGATGCAGCTTGTGAGGTCATTGAAGCCGACAGACACTCACATGTGTTCTATCAAGCAGAGCCAGATATATGGATGGTTTTGGTATGCATTCTATTATCATGTTGATGTTGTTAAGTTTCATATGATAGTGAGCTAGTGTGAAGTAGTCTCATATGTAAGTTTAAGCACTACCGAATCACAAATGCTCTTTTAATTGTGGCTGAAGTGGATGATGCATTAATGACATGCATGACGGTATAAGAAGGAAAAATTAACTTTCTTCTTTCTTGTCAATTCATTCTTATTACTTATTGGAATGTTAAAAAATTTGAAAACTGAAGATACATTCTGTATTTTGCAGATATATGAATAATTATTTCTTGTGCTCTTTCATATGGGATCGTTAAGAATGCCCAGTAGAAATCACTTCACAAGCAACATGCCAACATCATTGTTCATTACAGTTGAAAAAGATAATTAAATTTTAGGGCCCTTTCTAAGATACCTTTTGTTTGATATTTTTGTCTTTATTCATGCGACTTATGTTCAATAATATAATGAGCTATACAAAATTGTTTGCTGCTAAGCTGCCTATATTATATTGATTACGTCATTTACCTTCATGGAGGGAAAATCTTTTTTGTTTTTTAAAAAAAAAGTTGCCAAAGTTGCATTAGAGGAACTATCATGATCTTAGATTAAATGACATTTATATTCCACAAACAAATGTTACCATTGATACTGTTGAAATTTTTTCTGGTAGTGCAGATAGTGGAGAAAATTAAGGACAGTGAGTCTATATGGAGGTGTGATGCCTTACAAGACATACTCAAGGAAATACATTCTCTCTTCACGATGTTTAATGGATCCTTGC
Organism: Boesenbergia rotunda; assembly: GCA_024364735.1. Classification (NCBI taxonomy): domain Eukaryota; kingdom Viridiplantae; phylum Streptophyta; class Magnoliopsida; order Zingiberales; family Zingiberaceae; genus Boesenbergia; species Boesenbergia rotunda. The sequence goes on along the minus strand of JAGFNQ010001948.1, from coordinate 1,004,688 downwards.
AAAATATACTCGATAAACAACCCAGTGGTGCACTTGCTCGCAGCTGTTTGTACACGTTTATCACTGACTATTTAACAGGTGATATTTGTGCTCAGTGTCATTGAAATCTCCTAAGTTCTATCACCAGCATTCAGTGAATGAGGTCAATTTCTGTACCTTATTAGAGCTTCTATATTACATCTTGCTAAAACAGACTTTCGCATTGGCAAGAAAATCAAAGTGCCAACCTTTCGTGACTGTCTCAAGGAACGGAGAACGGTCCAAATGTTAACAATTTCCCGTGAAGTGGCTATTGAAGTTCAGGTATGCAATGATCTTAGGAGTTAGAACGCCATGGCATATAACAAGGAAATAATTTAGGTGCTACCTGATTGTAAGTTAATTTTTGATGATTCTTTCATTATTTTATGTGCTTTGTCCAACATACCCATTTCATCTTGAATAATTCATATTGCTTAGTATACAAATGCTTGTCTTAGAACTTTAATCGGTATTACACTATTTTTTGGATTACAATTGTCATGCCCAACCAAAGTTCAGTCTACTAAAAGGTGTACTTTGTTCGGCACACATGACATATAGTAATTTCAAACCAAACAACTTAACCATGTATTGCAAATGAGAAATCACCATCAAAGGCACAACCACCTCAATAATTAACTTACAACTGTTGGTAAAAAAACATTAGAAATTGAGCACAATGTGCATGCGGGGTTCAGAATATATGTGCATAAATCATATATCTTTAGAAGAATTCAAATAACAATAGCAAGTTAAAAGTTATCTCCATTTTATCTAACTTTGAATTAATGAACTGACTTTATATTATCACCATTTATCAAGCTTTTAGTTATCAGCAATTAACCAAGCTTTGTATTATCACTATCTATTACCTTAAGATTATCAACAACTAATCAAGTTTAAGGGAATCAACATAGTACCTTCTTGTAAGTTAGATGAATGCACCCTATATGTAGCCAAGATTATGAATTTACAAAGTGTATCATTGGATACATTGGTCAAAGCCCTAACATATAATATAAACGGATGAAACCCTACTTAAGTGCGAATAGGCCAATGCCTCATCTACTGCACTTTGCTGAAGTAAAAAAAGAAAGAAAGAAAGAAATGGGCTGAAGACCTACCTGAGTGTCAATAGAATGAAGTCCCACTTAGCTTACATTGAGCTAATGACAAAGATAAGATAGTCTGACTAGTAGTCTTCACCGTTCCAATTATTTCTTCTTTAATACTAGTCACCATTAGAAAATCCTTCGCTCTTGTTACTTGGAGTTTTAGTCCACTTAAACTTGTTCCGTCTATTCTCAGTTTTGATAATTAAATCAGGACTAATCGAAGTTATCCATTCTTGGATTTCAGAAATTTAACCAATTCTTCGTGAATATGTTTCATAATCTAATATAGATGCATCCACAAAGGTGGTCCATCAATATTCAACTTGACAGGAAAAAGTAAAGCAAGAAATTGATTATCAACAAGGAAAAGAGTTAGTAAAGATAATAGATATTCAGGAATTACATACTCATGTAAATCCCTCCAAAATATTTTGAAATAAAATCCTCCCTAAATATATTTCCGCATATGAAATCCCATAGAATTACATGTTCATAAAATAAAGTAGTCTTCCTAGATAATCATTCTTTCACATAATATTTACAACTATCATTTCAGGTCTCTTTCTAAAATAGGATCACAAATGAAATTTGTAATTTACATCATGTATCAAACATTAGTCATGCATAAGAACATCTTATAAAAGAAGACAAACAAGTGACAACCACCTTGATGAAGGACCGTTAAGCTCACTTATTGTGAACTAAGAATTCCCCTTAACAATTCCGCACAACAAATCTAAAATATGGCCGAACTTCAGTATTGAATTTTGGTTCATCAAACCAAAAATCACAAACACTTACCTTGCTTTGGATTTGTAGGTAGGGACGTTTAGCTAATTCCAAAGCCTTCTTAATTATTCAACAAGATCCTACACAACAGGTAACCTTTTCTACTCTAACACGAACAATTATTGACTTCCTAGAATTCCTAACATCCCACTACTCGAAAGGGTTACTAGAATACCATATTACTGCAGCCCTAAGTGAAAAAGAGTCATCAAACAGCTAAGGGTTTAAAACCTTCTCACCTTCTCTACTAGAAAGGGAATCTTGAGGGCACAACACGGGTCTACAATACCTGTTGTAAAGAGAAGCAAATGAAAAAAAAATCACCTAAAATTGGAGAAGAAAACTCCCAATGGAGGTCCTTGCTCATCCACAATGGCTACTACAAGGGTGAGGCTGCTGCCTACTTGGATGGTCTTAGGGAGGGTTTGCGGGGAGGGAGAAGAAGCTTGTCACCCAAGGGGTGGAAGCAATTGAGTAAAAATCAGGAGATGGAGGAAGTTCAGCACTGCCAAGAATCCAATTCAAGCCGAATCTACCATTCAAACCCCACTTACCCACAACTTAAAAGAACCAAAGGACCACCCAAATTGAATCATAATCGAGCTAATATATAAAAAAGGTGACTAAACATTTCAAACCAGCGTTATCTAAATTATTTCAACTTCAACTTCAACCTTTAAACCTAATTAATCTCTCTAATGCATGATGAATGTTTGATTAAACTTCAACCTAATTAATCTCTCTAATGCATGATGAACGTTTGATTAATGCCTTGTTACATCATTGTAAATGTCTTAAGAATTGGTTCTATATCAATGATGATTAGAAAGAGATTAGCGACAGATTGGAATGACACAATCCCTTTAGATCTTTAGAGGCAATACAATAATGGTGAAGGTGCCATAGTTGGAGCTTCTATAGAGATGGTTGAGATTGATGGAATTTCTTCTATGCCATTGCAGGGTTGGGTAGATGCATTGGCTATTGTCGAGTTGTAAATTGTACAAAGAAGGAAGTAAACAGTTGTGTACATAGTAGGAAATCCCTTAAATTAAGGGGGTTTAGTAAGAAAGATATCTTATATTTAGGAATAAGTTAGGGAGTGTTTCGTTTGAGAGTTTTCCCTTTTCATTTTCTACAAAATTGCATTTTTCCATTTTTTGGAAAATGACTTTTAGATATTCTCTAGTTTCTAGAAAATAATATCTCTTTTTTTTAAAAAAAAGCAGAGATGGAAAATGTAAACCAAACATCGTTTTTTAGAAAAACCGCATTTTCTCAAAAAAAGAAAACAAAAAATGCTTAAACCAAATGCAACCTTAGCTTCCTATTCTATCTCCTAATTTCCTATTTTATTTATTATAATTTTGTATATAATACTGTGTATTTCTATTGTGAAGGGAAAAGAGAAATCAATTTTTCCACATTGTATCAGAGCACTAGCCTTCATTGCTAATTCTATTTCATTTTTCTCCTGCCTTTCGTCATCATGCCCAATTCTCAAACAACCATTTCCAGTAATCCTAGCTAATCTATTGTGTTTGATGACTGTAGTTCAGTTAGAAAAATGGCAATCAGTAGAATATTTGAGCTTCTAAAAGACTTAACGGGAAGAATTACATGAAATGGTCGCAGGTTGTCTGTACTTACCTTAAGGGCAAAGGGAAACTTAGCCATATCCTTGGGATGAGACTCGTTACGATTCATCTAGCCTTTGATGCATGAGATGAAGAAGAATCTATGATTATGTCTTGGTTATGGGATTCCATGAAACCATCCATCAGTGATACATGTATGTTTCTCACTACTGCTAACGAAATTTAGGACTGCATTACCAGCACTTACTCAAAAGCCCGTATGCTGCCCAAGTTTATGAACTTAAAGTCAAAGCGAGTGCTACTAAGCAGGGAGATAAAACCGCCACTGTTGTTTTGCAAAATATGTGGCAAGAACTGGATTAATACCAAGTAATTGAGATGAAATGTACTACATATGCTGTTGTTTTGAAGAATTTTATTGAAAAGGATCGTGTATATGATATTTTGGCAGGTTTAAATCCTGAATTTGATCAGGTTTGAATCCAATTCATTGGCAAAGAGTGCATACCGTCCCTAGTAAAGACGATCTCCCTTCTTCGGGCCGAGGATGACGAAGTGTGATGCTTGAGCCCCAACCCATGGCTGGATCAACCCTTGCTGCCAAAGCTGATTCGCAGGAGAAAGATAAGGGTGGTTTGCCTCCAATTAAATACAATAAAGCCTATCTTTGGTGCAACTATGGTTAGAAACTACGCCACACCGAAGGGACAAGTTGAAAACTACTTGGTAAACCACCAAGCCAAAATGTGGAAGTCGTGGGGGCAGCACAGACCTTAGGCACACCTGACCGAGCAATCCCATACTAAGACAACCCAATCCTAGGCAGATTCAACAATGTAGAAATTGTGAAACTTCGAGGATTATTGGGTTCTCTTGATAAACCGTCTGGCGTGTGCTCTATGACTCTCTTACGTATCCCCACTCCCTTTTTGTATGAATACCTCAAATAATTTCTTTGATAACTCATAGATAATAGACTGCCCACATGACTCCCAATTCCCATTTTTTTCACACTTATAACCCCAACCCAAGTAATAGAAAAATTGTAAGTAGCCAATGGATCTTTAGCGTGGATGTTTAGCTACTGTTGCTGGTTTTGGAGATGTTCACCTTACCCCTAGCATTATTCTTAAAAACGTCTTCTACGTACCAAAACTGTCTACCAACCTTGTTTTCATTCAAAAATTAACTATTGAACTTTACTAACATGCCATCCCCCCCCTCTCTTATTGTGTTTTCGAAGATCAGGACTCGGGGAGGAGGATTGGACTTGCTAAGGAACATAACGATCTTTACTACCTTAAATCTACTAAGAAGATTAGGAATAATTTGTCTGTCTTTTCACAGTTCTTCCAATAAAGACAACATTTGATTGTATCACAAATGTCTTGTCATCCCTCTTTCAGGTTTGAAAAGTTAAGTTTCCTTATTGTTTTCAAGGATTGGATGTTTCTGAGTTTTAGTTTGATGTTTACGAATTGGCAAAACATTCTCGCATACCCTTTCCTATTAGCAATAAAAGAAGTTCTACTCCCTTTCATTTGATTCATAGTGAAATATAAGATCCTTCTAATGTTCCCAATGTTTCTGGGGCTTGATGGTTTGTTTCCTTAATTGATGATTGCAGTCGGGTTACATTGTTGTTTCTTCTCAAATAAAAATCTGATATTAGCATTGTTGTTCCTAATTTCCACTCAATGATTCAAAATCAATTTGGAGTGAAAATCAAAAGCTTTAGGACCGACAATGCTAGAGATTGCTTCAACCAAATCTTGCTATTTCCAATCCTATGGTTTATTCATCACTCGTCTTGGGTTTATAAGGAAAAATAGACATTTACTCAACATTACTCGGGTAATTCTCTTCCATAACAATGCCCCTAAATCATATTGGGGAGAGGCTGCCCGTAATGCCACATACATGATAAACATACTTCTTTTACCTGTCTTAGACAACAAGAGTCCCATGTAACTTCTCAATAATTTCTATCCTCATTTCCTAACCATAAATGAGCTTACTCCTAGGATTTTTAGGTGCACTGCCTTTATCCATATCCACGGTCCACTACGAGGTAAACTAGACCCTTGTGCCATGTCTTCCTTGGATACTCATCCAGTCAAAAAGGTTACAAGTGTTACCACCCTTCATCTCAAAAGTTTTACACCTCGGCCGAGTTATCTTCTTTGAACATACCCTGTTCTTTAGCCAAATCTTATTCTCAGGGGGAGATTTCAATGACAGAGGATGTCACTTGTGAGTCATTTGAACCCATTAATGCTCTTGATCTTTCTTCTACTCAAATCTGTACCGGGTCACCTCCATCTTCCTTTCCATCCAGTGTCCCTCGTGATACTTCAAGGATTCCTCAAGTGTATTCAAGGAGAAAGGTTGCTCTAGAAGTGATACGGGTCCAAGGACCTTACTCACTAACCTTTGACCCTAATACTGGGATCATAATAAGATTTGACCATCTTTACAATCTATTGAACCATCCATCAACCTAACAGACAACTTTTACATTCTCATTGCGGATAGAAAAGGTACCAGATAATGCACCCAGCCAAAATCAAGAAGCGCTTGCGGAGGCCCATCCAAGCGGTTAATGTTCTTAGAGTTGTCATCCCACTATAGGAAAATCCCTGTACTGCGCCGCAGCTAAGATTCAACCTTTAGATGTCTAGTTAACTGCTTGAAGGGCCTAACCGCTTTACCATTGCCCCTGTGCCTTTATATTTCTAGAATTTAGGGATAATGTTCAATTGCTTCCACTAATTGATTATATGGATATATGTAGAATTATAATTAAAAAAAAACTCACAATGGTGCCACTAACGTGTGACTAAGTTTCAAAAGAGGAGTAGAGCAAGCTACCATGTGATAGAAGATATTTCTAAAGAGATTCAATTCAGTGCATTTATGTCTAACTTGTTACATAAACTAGAGAAATTCTCATAAGCAAAATATGAACTAGATTGATAATAATAAAATTAGAAACACACTTGTATCCATGTGGGTGTATTCCTTCATCACCAATCTCTCTAGTCATGAGTCAAAGTTAGTAGAAGTCATGCTTGCATCCCTCTTAAGGCTTCATAGCAATCAGAGGCAGATGTTTACATTACGACCAAAGGCTAGTAGTGGCAATGCTTCCCTCTGCCAAGTTCTAGCATTGCTTTTAGTCCTCGAAAGGAGAGTTTCTACTCCTCTCTTGCATTTGCATGAACTCTAAGATTGAGAGTGAGAAGAACAAATACTTTGCATGATAAGTTAACCAATTCGAAGGTGAGGTTGGATTTGGAGGCTTGTTTTGCGGGAGAATGATCGAGAGCAAGAGGAATTCCCTATGATAGCTTCTACATTGGGCAGAGGCTAAGCGCCACACAGGACACACTCATGGATATGGTAACAATGGCCACCTATGCACGAAGGGTGGCTGTAGCTTGTTGCGTGTGGAGGAAATCTCAAGCGGAGGCTCTTATCTTTATCTACCCTTAGAATATGGAAGCAAATATGTGAGAGAGGACATAGAGCTAGAAGAGGCATAAACGATTGAAGGCTACAAAGCTTTATAGGATTTGTGTGCATAAAGAGGCACGTGGATGAAGAGGGACCTACCTCTATTGGTTAAGTGAACTTGTACAATAGTCTTGTCAAAGCTATTCTAGTAAGAGGGAGAGAGAGGCCTACAATTTTTCTTTGAAAGGCGGCTATAATGTCATGTAGAAAATTAGGGATAGGAAGACATTCCATTGCTTCCATTAATGAGATAACTATTACATGGGTATATATAGACTCATGCTAAAAACCTAAAACCAGAATTACTAATGTGAAACTAAATCCATACACCAATAATTCTTAATCTAATACCTCTCATAATATTAGACTTGTGGCTTCCCTCCAAGGGGATAGATGAAAGAAAGCTTAAACCTAGTAGAAATGCTCACTCTGACACCATGTTGAGTGGGATGAAATCTTGCATTATTGATTTATAGGGTTCATATGCAATGTGGTACTAAACGTATTCAACATGTAATCATATCTCTGATAACAGCTAATACTAATTCTAACAAATGGATATGTTTTATTCATTATATAATATATTATTACTTGGTATTTTTTTTCTCATATCGTGATCATAAAAACTAATGGTTGTACTTGACTTGAAGCTTCATAACAACTGACTGTAAATGAACATCTAATACATTAGGTTCTATTTGTTACTTATACATATGCATGTGTTTTTTGCAGTCACTTGCGACAGTCATAGGGTCTTCATGCATCGGAGGCATAATGTGCAACTCAATTATACTATTTCAAGATCTGCTAGTGTCAACAACGCTTTCCCCGGTATGTTTTTGTTTCTCATTTACTTTTCTGAGAGTCCATTTGTTAAGTTTGTGGTAATCATGGATGATGTGTGTGGTCAAAGTTTATCAATCTTTTATGTCTTGGGAAACTTACTTGCTTGGTTTTTCTTTTAGGGTGACACTGCCAACATGTTTACTTATGCTGTTTTGAGGTTAACACCTCATGCTCTATCCTCCAAGACAAGTTCTTGGTCCTATTTAAGGAAAGGAGTTTCTTCCTCAAATGTTACTGTTAGATCTGCTTCACTAAATACTGGTTCTTCACTAGAAGATTATCAGGATGGATCTTGTAATACTTCCTCTAGAAGGCAAGGTCAGACATACCACACAGCGAGGCTTCTTCAAATTGATAAATGGTCTAAAGGAAAAGATGGTTTTCTTGTCAGTGGCATTCATGGTGAAGTTGGTAATTTAGTTGATATGCCCCCAATAGTGTGGCTCCAACAAACGGAAGAGCAAGTGTATCTTTGTGTCTTTCAGCATCGGAACCTCACAATTATTTTCCTCATACCTGTATGCACATTGATAGACGGAGAGACAGGGATATCTCACACTAAAAAACAGTTTTTGGAAAATGTTAGTTCAATCTACCTTCGGTAGCATGTTATATATTGTACTAATTAGCTTTGTTTTTGGCTTCATTATCTCATTGTCACTTGTCCATTTGAATGGATACTAATCTATTTAGTTTCCAATATTTGAATATTCTTTCTAATTTCTCTGCCTCTTCAAAACTAAAATATAAGGAAAAAAGTAGTTATTCAAGAATTGACTTTGGGTTTTCATAGCATAAATTAAAAAAACAAAGGAATACTGAATAATGACTCAGGTAACTTGAAGTTTAGATTCATCTCCTTATTTCTTAGAATGTTTTAGACAATACCAGTTCCATTATATGTGTTATGATTTCTCACCGTTGGAATCTACCTATCACTGAAAGAAAGTGATCAGCCTTGCATCTACTGACACAGTATTTAGAAAATCCTGATTCCAATGTACAATTCTGATTTTGAGGAGGTATACTGCTGATGCCAACATATAATTTTTGTTAGATAATAGATCATATTCTTTTAGGTGCATGTTTACAGCTGACAATCATTAATTGTATGCTTGCAGTATTCTTATGTGGGTACAGACTTAATATTGTTGTTGACTTATATATGCTATTCTTATGTGTATTGGGACAATATTATCGTTGACTTGTTGCTCCTTTGACATTTGTGTATATAGATTTAGGTTGTCTTGAAAAGCTCATAATACATCTATAGCGTTGGATCTGTAAAACTGGTTTATAAAATCATGTTCCTTTTAGCCATTGTTATTTATATCATAAATTCTTGGCATTTCTTTCCTTGCTTGATATTGCCTTTGCTAGTACATGACTGTATAATTGTCCTGCAGATGATAAATTTGATCTTGTATTTACTTGTTTCTCGCAGGCTTCAGATAAGATTGTATATGTTGAAGAGAAACTATCTAAAGGATTTGGTGGTGAAAATGCTTATCATGTTAGTGGATATCGCTACTTGCTGGTTGACAGGGATAGGAGCATATCAAGGGCTTCTCCCCCAGGAAAAGTGACAACTCTTGCAAAAGTTAGCACCACTTGAAATAAACTTATGCTTACATGTGCCCCCTCGGGACGGGCAGTTGGCTAATGCATGGGGTATTGCCACCCTGAGGTCTAGGATCAAATCCTGGCTAGTAGTCAGGTTCTTGCCTTTTCTCATGCACTAGTCATTACTTGGGCTAGTAGCCACCCGTGATTTACCTCCCTTCACAATAGCTAGGGACGGGCTGTGAGGGTATCTGGGATGAGCGTTATCACCTATTGCCACCATGATATGCTTACATGTGCATGTGCTATGGTTTTCTTGTTTCATTACATGTTTCAGCTCTCCTGTTTGCTTTTATTATATCTGAGAGAAGTGTTGGAGAGGAGGTTATGAGCCCTATCAAAACTTAGCTACTGAAGATTTTACATGGACATGAACTTCTAACCACCATTTTAAACAACTGGCGCATTCAACCTAGCTTAAGAATTAGTTAACCAAAGGACTTTGGCTAGAACTCGAGAACAGTTGGAGTCAGTTCCTTGCTAGAAGACTTCTTTCTAATATTTGTGTGGTGTTTTCCCGCAGGATTCATTGCTCGCTTTTAATAATCTAAGAGAAGAGGTTGATTTGAAAAAGGCTCGCGCAAATAGAGAAAAGCCAGACTGTGAAAATAATTTTGAGATGTGCATTAGAGCCAAGAACAATGCATGGCTAATTGCTAAAATAGCACGAGGGAGGGAATTGTACATGGTGTTGGAGAAGGCAAATGAGACGCTTCTTTATGCATCTGATGCTGTTGAGAAGTTCAGCAACAGGTGCTTTGTGATTCATGTTTTTCTTTTCTCACTGTTTACGAAGCCTTAGTAAACGTTCATCGATAATTTTCTGCAGAATCATTTCATAAGCCACATATTCTTATGGTTGGTCCGTGCACAATTTTTCACAACTAAACTGGAGATTCATATCTAATGCTTCACTCTGAAATTAGTCCTAAATTCTGTTACTCCTAGTTGAATCGACCCTCCAATTTGGCGTGGGTTTTAATGAAAACACGATGAGGCACATAGTTAAATGACAATATAATTATCACGTCAAAGGAAAAAAAAATCATTTGTTGGGCTTGAAGAATGGCATACCAGATGATTCATTCTTTGAAACAAGGAACTTAGGTTGATTCCCCTACTTGTAATTTCTATTTTTTCTTGTTAACTATGACAATTTTGAGCTAGTTACATTCTTCACTGTTGCGTGGTTTTCAGTTTTTCCAATGTTTAGAAATCAATTTCTAATGCTTTCTCCTTATATGTTGTTAACAGGTATTGTGATGGAGCGTTTTCCTTGGACTAGTAGAAACTTCAAGTCTTGTTCCAAAGTTGCATTGCATCTTTCTTTGTTTTACAGGCTTATAAATGTCTACCTGTTAAGATTCAGAACGTTAAAGAATTCTTCAGTGAGATAATACAGCGAAAGTGGACTTGCTCGGTAAGCCGCACTAGCTTAAGAATATCGATTGCAGGGTTATTTTTAATTATTGAACATCTAGACTAAGTCTGTTATAGATCAAATTGAACATCTGCGACCACCTACGATTATTATACAAAGAATGGTTTAGTTGCATTTCCGATCCAGGAAATTTAAACACTTACTCATAGAATTTGCAAAATCCGTTCCATGTAAGCTCCTTTTGTGCTTTCAGTTATAGGTTAATCAAAATCTAGAAGCTGTTTTTTAAGCTTTTGCTCAACTCTATGGTAATATGGATGCAAGATAGGAGAGGGGGAGAGATTGTGTTTGTGCATGCTGAAGGAACCATTCATCAAATGTAATCTAGCGTCATACGGCATCCGGATGGAAGCCATGTTTGTGCTAAAAATAATTACTTTTAAATTATACATTTTTTGAATGAGCTATGATAGGGAGAGTAAAAATGAGAGAGAGTGAATGGTAGAGTGAATGACGTAACATTTTATATGCACACGTCCGATTATCGTTTGGACACCATCGGTTCGGCCGTCGTCTCGAATCAAATTATACCCTAGGAGGTACGGTGAATCCGTCGAAGATCATTGCATGTAAAGTGTCACGTCATTCATTTTACCATTCACTCTTCTATTTTCACTCTCCCTATCATTTTTCTTTTGAATGTAAGCTAATTATATGATATTAATTACATGATTAAATTTTACTCATTTAAATCTAAATGCTTGGCAAAGTATAATGAATTAGATATAAAAGTTTTAGTAGGATTAGGATGAATATTTTTATTATTAATCTTCCATGTATTGTTAATCCCTCTATTAGTATTTCAAGTCAAGAGTAAAGGAATCATAATTATGATATAAAAAGTTGTCGCCCATCAAAAGTTGTCGCCCATCAATATGCGATTACTTGTCAAGGTTGTCGAGAGGATATTAGTGAAGGGCTTGCTGAAATTAACTACAATAAAGATAAAATATGTGATGCATATAACTAAAGGTAGGTAATTCCAAATCTTCTTATAAAGGTAAATCTATTATTTCGACAAAGTTTATTATTGTATATTGATCTATTTCATAATCATCAAATTCTCTTAGTAGTAATAAGTATTGTCTTGTAGTTGTATATGAAGTCCACTTCATCGGGTCAGAGGACACGACTAAAAGGGGTGAATACATTTGCTGTTTTTATGATTTTATTCTGTCATGTTAGTCTATAAAATATTAATACCATTACAAAAATATAAACATATATAAATCAAGATATATATAGTTCAAAATCTTTAATTCTTGCCCTAGGATAATAGTGCATCAGCAAGATATTTGATATATTAATAAAACATCATGATTTGATTCTCATTTATGATGTATTATAGGACATTTTAGGGGAGGAGTCGTGTGCATTTCTCATCGATCATTTTTAAAATTTAATTGATTTGGAGGATTGAATATTTAAATTATATAAAAAATTATTTTTAAGAACTACTCCAGCTGTTATTCTTCTACCTTTTAAAAATAAAAAAACTCTTACAATAATTTATGCTTTTACATCAACAATTTTTTTAAAAAATATATACAATGTATAGATTTTTCATTTTTAAAATTTTTAATCTTTAATCTTTAATTTTTAAAATTTTAATTTTTATATTTTATATTACTTTTAGCCACAGGGTTAGCCTGTGCTAAGCACAGAGTATGGCATGCCCAACACAATGTGACATGCTATGTCCAACCAAGCACATTGGAGCACCTTGCCCAGTCAGACCAGCTCGGGCTTCTATCGTGCCTTGCTTGATACAACCTGTTTAGGGCTTGTTCGGTATGACATATCAAATTTTATCTATCATATCAATATCATATAGAAATTTTTGGTATAAAAAAATTATATTGATATCATATTGAAAATTTGATATATCGATTTTTGATATGATATGAATTTCATATCATTCATATCAGAAATTTTGATATATACGATATCGTTTTACAATACTGTATATATCGAAAAATCATGGACCCAAAAACTAAATACAATCAATTCAGAAGCCACATGCAATACTCCCTTGCATAATAATACGACATCACAACATGGATAGAAAACAAACAATAACAACCACTAGAGTATTGACTACAAAAGGAAGAACTAAAATATTGATTAAAAAGGAAGTATTTTTTTTATAAAAAATAAAAGCAAGCGCTTTGTAATTTGCGTTAGGTCATATTAAGCCCCAGAATGGAAGTAACATCTGCTGCATCTCCACTTCCAAATGTAGATACACTCGTAGAATTAGATGCAAGATGAGGATAATGTGATTGATTGATTGTTAATAAATTTTATCAGATAATTAAGGATGATTCATTTTAGTTATTAAGATGAATGATTTTTAAAGTCATACCAATTATGAATATATGCTGATCCTCATCTTCTTACCTCTGAATTAATAATAGGATATCATTTGGTTTTATGGTAGTTGACTGAGCGGGTGGTGGAAAGGACTTAACTTGCCAGTCCTACAGCAGCAAAAATTTAAAACGAGCATCAAGCATTTGACCATGAATAATACATGAGGTAGAGCATGCATAAGATGTTAATATCGAAATGTGAAAAATCAAAACCATTTTACATTAAATGCATCAGTGAACAAAACAAAAAACTGCTTGCAATCAATATGGTGAGATCATCAAATTAGATATCATTTAATAAGGATTTCAATTTTCTAATAACTCTTGATGTTGTATGGTCTCAAAAAAAGTTGAAGTACTTCAGCGTCTGATTACTAAGATGGAAGATATGAGAGAAAGGAGGGGAATTGACTTTGTGAGCGTTTCCCTCCTTTTCCACACATCTTCTATCTAGGGTGATTCTCATAATATGATAATTAGCAACAACAAATAATAAGCAAAGCATTATGTCAAAATGCAAAGTTAAAACATGGTTCTTGCATAAACATGTTTTCATGGACAATAAAAAATGTCTAGCTAAAAGCAATTTAAGAATTCAAAGTTAGCCAAAATTAAGCCCTAAGAAGAAAAACAAAAACATAGCAACAAAGAAAACATATTGTGCCAAAATAAGCTCAATCCTATAGAAAGCATTGTGTGTAAAAACTTGATGTCAAGATAACAATAGTGGTTCCATTTCAAAAAATAATATATGGATAGAAAGAGAAAGAGTTATTATACATAATCTAATATTTTATATATAATCTTGCCATCTAAGCGAAGTGACACTTTCAATGAAAATATAGTGGTTCCATGGAGTGACTCTTTCACTATTCTTATAACTCTTTTGTGCTTCCACATCATCAAAGAATTCATCACAAAGACAACCATCACCACCACTAGTACCACCATCTCAACCATCACACTCTCTATTTACATACTTTGACTCTCAACATTCAATATATCATTTATTCCCTTGTATTCCGTCCGCAAAGTTACCAAGTTTTGTTTGACCTTATCAACGAACTCTTGAACTCTTGGATCCTTGTAGGAGTACCTCCAAATTTTTTTACATTGACTTTGATCATCTGAAACTTGTTCCTCGGGTTCAAAATATTCCCAATAAATATCAAAGGGTTCATATTATACCAATTCTCCCAATACTTGTCAAACTTTAACTTCATTGCACATGCTACTTTTTGAAGAGTTGGATCCGAATCATCAATTCTCTTTCTATCAATCTCAATTTGTAATGCAATCATTGATTGTTAAATTAATTGGAATTTAGGACTCTTTGATGCACTCATCTCCAAAGTGACATCATGAAACTTTTTTAGAAAGTGTACAAAAGCCATTCTCCCAATCATCATCAATTGGAGGCCCCATCCTTTCTTTACCCTTTTCATCTTTTCCAAGAAAATAATTAATAAAAGGCAACCACTCTTCGACCATCCTTTCGAACACCCTTCAATACTTTAATGCAACTTCGAGCATTTTATAAGTTATATTCCACCTTGTTTTGACATCCATAGGTATTATTGACATCCTAGAAAACTGGTTAGCATGCCAAACTCTCTAAATTTATTCAACCTTGATGGGGAAGAATGACATGAATAAAAAACAACTGCATTCCTTATAGCTTTAATTGAAACATTAATTTGTCGGTCGAGGTGGACCGGCAAGAGGGGGAGGGAGGGAGTGAATTGCCGCTGTAAAATAAAACTAAATCTTTTGTGCGATCTCACAAAGAATTCAGATTAGTTACAATAATTAGTTAAAACAAACATAAATAAATTAAACTAGTAAAAGACTCAGGCACAGAAATTTACTTGGTTGCAATCTAGGTGGTTGCTAATCCAAGACGATTGAAGCTCACTCTCAAAATCTCCTTTTGGCGGAGAAGCCTTTTACAGACTTTGAAGCACAAGACAGAAGAAAACTAAGAAATGAATTGTATGCAATTGATGGATGAATTGAAACTGAGCTCTAGGGCTTATTTATAGCCCCAGTCAAACTTATCCATTTGCTGACGTGGTAGTACTGGGGCGCCTGAGTGCTCCAGGGCGCCTAACACATGACCTGAGAATTATCCGCAGCGCAATGGTCGCAAACGGTAGATTGACTGATAACTATGGACTCTCGGGCGCCTGTATGCACAGGGCGCCCGAATGCTCAAGCACCGAGATCATCCATACGGGCGCCCGAGAAGCCTTTGGTCAGCAGCTTGCTGACCAAATTTCAGCGGATCTTCTTTGGGTGATTTCTGGCCAATGGAGTTAGGCTCACCCGAATCCGATTCCGACCTTTCGCCCCTCGAGCGTCCTTCCTTCCGGTTTCTCGTCCCTTGGACGTCGCGCACGTCCTTCTTGCTCCATCGGTGTACTTTTCTGCAGCTTCCGCGTCCCTCGGATGCAACGAGCCTGTCGGCTCGCTTCCCCGTGCAATCCTTTTCGTCCACTGCGTCTTACGCTCGACTTCCTCTGCTCCTAAGTTCTTGCACACTTAGAGGGATAAAAATCAACAGGACCTAACTTAACTTGATTGATCACATCAAAACTAACCAGGGTACCAACATAATTTTCTTCAAGTCATCCTTAACAATTAAGTTAAGTATATGCCACACACACCTCAAGTGCAAGTATTTCCGTTTAAATAACAATGAATTTTCACTTTTCATTCTTCTTTTCAAGTAATCAATTGTAGTGTCATTAGAGGAAGCATTGTTGACTATAATTGAAAAGACTTTTTCTATCCCCCACGTCTATCCCCTACTCTCTGAGACAAACTTCAACCATCTTGCCAATTTCTTTCCTTACATGACTAGTGATTTTTGTGAAGTTAATTATTCTTTTATGTAACTTCTAATCACTATCCAAACAGTGAGCTGTCATTACCATATAATTTATGTTTTGAATGGATGCCCAATTATCAGTCATTTCAGTTGTGATACTAAACCTTTGGTTGTCAAGGACACTTTGTATCTTAGCTTTCTCAACTAAGAATAGATCATAAACCATACTTGCAACTTTCTTTTGATCAAGAATTATGAATCTCGGTTGTAATTCATGCAATAACTCTACAAACCCTTTCCCTTCGACAACCCTAAAAGACACTTCATCGGCAATCACATACCTTGTCAATTTGAATTCATATCTTTTCTGATTATAAGCATGAGAAACCAGGATACTTCCTTGTCCAATAGTTTCATTCGTCAATGTAGGTTGATTTTTATTATTCTCACTCGTTTCATAGATTAAACCCACTAGCACTTTTATAAACTGCTAAAATCTTAACTTTGTAATATTTGCATATCCCTATTTGTTGTTCGCTCCCATCACACTACTTTTTTCCCTTTTCAGAATGCTCTCAAAATATACCCTTGGATTGCTTAGGAGCTATAGGAGACTTAGACTTCTGTATTTCAGATTATGTTGCGTTTGATGTTTGGGATGAACTTGGCAACTTATTAGACTCGATTTTAGAAAAGGTAATACTTCATATGATGCACTGTACATGTAAACAAAGAATTTGTGATCCGAAACATAACCATTAAATATAATGCTAAATCCAAAAAAGAGAGGAAAAAGTTGAAAAATTAAAGTCAAATCAAACCTTTGGTTTTCTTGTTGAAATTTGAGAACAGATTTGGTGAAGATGATGAATACTTCAACAAATACTTCAAGTAAATTGAGGAGTGTATAGGTTAGAGCAAAGATTTCTAGAAGATAGTTTTGGGTTAGGGTTTAAAGAGAATTATGTCATGTGTAAAGTTTTCGAAAAGAGAGAAGGAGAAAGATAAGGAAGGGAGTCAGCCATGTAGGGGACGTTGACGAGCTCGAGGTGGGGAGGGAGAGTGGCTTGGTTTGCTGTCGGAGTGGGCGATGATGGAAAACAGAGTTTGAAAGGAGGAACTTTTATCTCACTGATCCAATCGTTTTAGGGCAATATAACTTTTAGATCTAATTAGAATAATAGATAATTTATATTTTATATCAATTCCTAAGAGGAGCCAGAGTTGGCTCCCAATATAACTTTTAGACCAGAATATAATATAAATATATATAGGGTAACGGCCAGCCGCTCGCGGTATTCGGTCTCGTTATAAACTCGATTTAAAAAGTTAATATAAGAAAAAAAAATACCTCACCTAAACTTTAATAAGTGAGCAGCGTAAAAAAAAATTAATAAACATAAAATAAAACACTACATTAATAAATATAAAAATAATAAAACAGTATGAAAAAATATAGATTTATAAATATTTTATATTTTTTAAATATATAATTTATTTTTTAATAATAATAATATTTAATTAATTTATATTTGGTAATTCGTTTAGCTCGATTAGCTCGAATATGCTCGACCATCACTATATCATAAATTAAGCTCAGCTCGGCTCGATAATAAAAGCCAAACTCAATCTTAGGTATTCGCTCGTTCGTTCATACAGTCTATATATATATATCAAAATATTGAAAAATAATAATTTTACATTGATATTAAAAATTTATTACAATATTATATCATATCAAATTTTTTAATATAATATAATTTTTAATATGAACGGTAAATATCGATATAATACGTGGATAGTACATCTTAGGAACAATAAATAAATTTCCTAAACATCTTAACTTGACAAATTAATAAATAAATTTTCTTTCCTAAACATCTCACTTTGACAAATTAATAAATAAATTTTTTTTAATGAATCGTTGACCTTAAAATACTAGACTAATAGTTTTCGATATATTTTAATAGTTGATAAAAAATTTCTATTAGACCAAATCGACCCCTCTTAAAATTAATTCGTATAAATTAGATAACTAATGCCAATTAAAAAATTAAAATAAAAGATTGAAAAAAAAGGACTAATTACATTACTTTATTTTTGTTAAATGCCCTCATTGGAGCGGGGCTCTCCGTTAAATAAGAAGAGCTCCAAATTCTTCCATGTGAGCATATCAAGACGATTTTTTCCCTGTAGACTCTTTATATTGATAAAATCTTTTATCTACATGGATCAAAAGCCTATTCAAAATGTAAACTGTATTCTTGTAAACTTATACGAGATGAAGAGAACCACATAACAAATTCAATAACAAAAGGAATCTAAAACTTAATGAAAAGAAAAAAGAACAGATTAATCCTCGCCATCTGCTACTAAAACAACTCATGTTCTATGTTCTCTAAATATCAGAATTGGGAATATCTCATACGAAATCTAGCTGGTGGACTTTAGTGGTCGCCGTGTTTGCGTTTCGTACTGCAGAAAAAGGTGGGCAAGAAATAAAAGGATAAGGATATGAATGAACTGATGTAAGGCAAACAGAACGTACCTTTTTGAGGAAAGCATCAATCTCCTCCTGTGTCAAAGCTTCTTCACCAGCATTTTTATCCCACCCAAGTGATCGTAAGAAAGCTTCTTCTTCCGGATCAGGAACAGAGTCTAAATATGAGTTAGCTTCTTTATTGTCAACATATGGTCTATCAGGTTCATCAGTACTAAGATTTCTATTTTCTGCTGAAAAATCCAAGCTAGGTTGGCAGTTCTGTACACTGACTGAGGAAGCATTTTGCAGGTCCTCCGGTGGTCCATGAGAGCCTGGCTCCCGAATAGAACCTGAAGGATTTAATGATTTCTTCCTCAATAAATTGAAGAAATCATTCCTATCCTGGGTGTGAGAAAGGAGTTTTCTTTCCCCAACGGATACAACTCGCTTTAACACTCCATTTTTGCCCTCACCTTTATTCTTTTGGTCAGATTGGGTTTTTGAAGGAACGCTTGCAGTGGATGGAACAAGTCCAAGATGGACAGTGGCTTTGCTAACACTCGAACTGTCTTCAGCAGTAGGTGATATGATGTTCTTCTCTCGGTTAAGAACTTGAAAGTTTCCCACTTGATATGCCTTTGCAATATCAGATCTTACTGGTCTTCGCCCAGCAAGGTTTATCTGCTGGCCACCCTTTGCAAAAGAACTAAAATCTACACCTCCACCCTTTGCACTTTTTGTTTTGGCCTTTTCTGCTAAGTTGCAAGTCTGAGAGTAACAGATGATCCTCAGAATGCAGAAGATGAATAAATCAAGCATTCAAACATAATTTCCTCAGAAAATAAATGAGATGATAATAGGGAATGAATAACTGGAAAATCAGCACAAGCAATGTATTTAATAGTAACAGATATCTTTTCATCTCACAGCTTCAGATTGCAATTTCATGATAGAAGATAGGTGTGTCGCAAATATTAAACAAAATTAAACATCAGTGTATCTTTAAGTCATTTCTGATCATAATCTAACATATATATCATAAAATAAAAAAAAAAAAAAAAAAAAAAAAAAAAAAAAAAAAAAAAAAAAAAAAAAAAAAAAAAAAAAAAAAAAAAAAAAAAAAAAAAAAAAAAAAAAAAAAAAAAAAAAAAAAAAAAAAAAAAATAGATATCATGACAAATGGTAACTCTAACCACACTATTTCACAAAGGGATCTCTGGCATTCATATGATAGTTTTGCAATGCGTATTTAGACATTATTCAGCTATTGCAGTAATCACTCAAAATCTTATAATATATGACTATGTGAAGATTCTTTGTGATAATTAAGATCTAGCCAATAATACGCTTTATGAGAACAAGATTCCCACCACATGAAATAAGATGTTTGATGGGGATTTGTATTCAGCACCAACACTAGTCACAGATGACACCTCTTTTTAAAGGTTCTAATACTTTCTCTATACTTATTTTGCATTACTTTGGTAAAAAGTTTTTTTTTGCCCTAAGGTGAGGACTAATTATATTTGTGCACAGATCATTTTTATTTGACTAACATTACAACACCGAATCGAAATAACTGAAGTTTCATTTGAATAGACACTGCAAAGAGAATCATTAAGGATTTATCATATCAAACAAAACGTAAGAAACTGATGTCATTTTAACTTTGTTTAATTGAGTTTGAAGATTCTCCATTTTGAAACCTTCAAAGTTTAAATTAGGTTTGAAGCCCTTATGCTACAAATCAGCTGGGATAAGACATGAAAATTTGCCAAGGAAACAAGCAAACTGATACTAGGTCACCGTCACGTGTGACGTAGCATTACATGGAGCTTAATGGTTAATGGAGGAATAAGATCTACGAGTTGATCCCAGTAGTTGGAACAAACAACCAAAAAATTGAATTTCCGAAATATTCAATAAATAAGTGATAACCAAATTTTCTCAAGGTGCTGTTACAATGGTGCATAAGTGCATTGTGGAGTGAGGAGGTAAATGGAAACCAAAAAAATCTAATTAGTAAAATGAAATGATATACATGAGCTCAGCATTACCCGGTGGGCGTTACCCAGTGACAGAATCTTCCAACACTTAATGGAGATAAATGACAAGACAAATCCTCATATAGCCAACTCCAAATAGTTGGCACACAACTACAACGGCAACAACAACTAAAGTCTTCAGGAATGGGTTAACCAAACAATGGGTGGACAACGAGAGATTTTGGTGTGATTAGATAACGGCGAGGGAGATTCCATCATTGTTTTTGCATAATAAATGTGTAGTTTCATTAATTCATATATAGTAACATGTTCTGGGAAAAATAGAAAAATAAGAGGGAAAGCTTTTCATCCTATCCTTAGGAGAGAGGTTATGGGTATATTTTGAGGTAGAAATTCATTCCTCAAATGGAGACAAGCTTAACTGTCGAAAATTTGAGTGTCGTACTGCATTATAACTCTTCTCAAACACTAACATAGTGGGATTTTGCTGGACCCTATTTTAGCTCTTTCTTTGGTTATTATGTCCCTTTATGTATGCTAGACTCTTTATATATATATATATATATATATATATATATATATATATAAACTTTTATTATTTTTGTCTTACTTAAAGTATTTATTTTATTAGAGTATGCATTATTGCTCATTTAGTTGTAAACTTGTTATTAAAAAAAGGACAACCCGGTGCACGATACTCCTGCCAATGCAAGTTATGGGGAAGAGTCTATTGTTTGCAACCTTACCCAACATTGCAAGATATTGTATCACACGATAGCAACTTTACCATTGCACCAAGAATCCCCTTCGGAATATACTTGTTATTAATTATAAATTTACTTGTTATGTCATATGAATAGTAAAGAGATGTTATGTTAGAGAACTCAAGCTAAGGATATGATAGTATTTGTGTCAGAAATGAATTATAGTATGTTAGAGAAACCACTTGTAGAAACTTGCTCTAAGATTGGATTTGTGACAATTGGGTTCAACTTGACCTAAGTGTGTATGATATAAAGAGTCGAGAATCCAAAGTACCTTAGGTTCAAAATAGTTCTCTAGGCTTGGCGATCAAAGTGATGACTATAGTCAAGAGAGATTTTAAGAACTTCTGACCAAAACAACCCTCTTGGATCAAGAAATATATATGGGTATTGTCCCCTTGAATCCATTGTAATTCATCTTAGAGATTATAACTTTTATATTCTTTGATCTTGCATGACTTGCTTATATTTTTGTTTGGCCTCTTAGGAGGCTCTCCTACATATTTATACCTTTTTCAAATTGCAATTAGGTTTGGAATTCACACATTTTATGAAAAATCACTGTTAGTTTCGTTCTGTTTTTGCACAATTGTTTAATGGTTTCCAATAATTGTCAAGTTCCTCTTTATTAACTTAGATCAATTTAAATATGGAGTATATTTAATTATATTGAATTGTTATTGTTATTCTTATTTGATGTAATGCTTATGTATTCCTATGACTGTGGCGTGCAATTATGTTATTAATATTGTCTACAATAGGCATATCCTTTGATTGGCATGAGGGGCATGCCGATTGGGTCATTCCATCATCTACATGGTCAACGTGGTCATTCCCATCCATGAGAATGGGTTCAATTAGAGTGCGGCACCAATAGTTTCAAGATTGAAATCACACTCCAATGCTAGTTTTAAAGTCAAGCGGAACTAAGATAGTGCAAATGCTAAAAAATTAAGTTGAATAAATTATGACATTAAAGAAGCAAAAGGTCACATTTCAACCATCTAACAACAAGATCCATTAAAGCCACATACATCATTGATACTCTGACGCTAATCTAGTCCCAGATCAACCTGCCATGCCCAAAGTGACATTATTTGAGAACAACTCATTGCTTATGTGTTATTTGCGAACCTCCAAGACTAGGTCAACGTGTCATCATCCCTTGGTGCCAAAGGGCTTGGAGCCAAAGGGGTAATATCAGCCGAGCTTCCTTAGCTCTCCCCTCTGAATATATGCAGAATTACCAAAGTAGTCACCCCCACGGGCTTAGCTGGAGTGGTTAGTGCGTAGAAGCTTGCCACTTGAGAGCATGGGTTCGAACCTCGGGGTAGTCAGTGCGTAATTCCTTGGTCCTTGTGTACCTCTTCCCACTGCACACTAGCTTCTCCAGTCATCATGATTTATCTTCTTCGTGTTGGTCCTGGGGCGGGTTGGCGGGGGCGTTGAAGGCGAGCGAATCAGCCTTTTGCCACCAAAATTACCAAAGTAGTCAACACACCCCAAACTCTTCTCTAACGTGAGCTCCCTAAGCTTCCCTATTTGATGCTCTGAGCTCCTACTAACCAGGCTCTCTTCTTCGAGTTCTCCAAACTCTCTACCCTGAGCTCTCGATGTTGCTCTCCTAGCCATCCCTAGGTATGGTTCTCCATATCACCCATCATTGCATGCCTAAGACATGGTTCCTCTCTAATATGGGTCATATTTGGAAATGATCACCTATGTCATTTGTCACTACGAACCAAGCCATGCTTAAATATGACACCCTACAATTACATGTCATCCCTAGGCATGATTTCTCACCTACCTCCACCTATAAATACTCAGGTTCGATGTTACCTAGTTCACTATTTTTTCCCCCCAAGTATATCCACTATAAACTCTCTAGTGTCTTTACAATCTTTCTACATCCACCTCGGTGTGGCTTAAGCATTAAAGGGGCTTTACTAGACAAATTCAGCTCCCTTTGACGCTCTTTCTAATGTGTGTGAGTTGGACATATGCTACTTGGGCTCAGCAATCTCCACCTCAATCGTTTCCACATTATTCAAACTTTGCATCATTGTCATCCATTTCAGCATCCCACTTCAGCAGTTGATTTCCACCACATCAATCAATGGTAGTATTACTTGTTACACCATAGGAACAAATTGAGTGCTTGATCAACTAAGGAAGCATCAAAAGGATGTTGCGCAAATTAAGGGCATAGGGATGGCAGCTCAATTACAACAAAAATTAAGGGTAAAAAATAAGCAATTTTAACATAGAACCAAAGCAAACTTAAGGTTTTATGTGTGTATCATCATAAAAAGTATATATGTATACAATATGTAGAACAAGGATTAAGAAATAGGTTGATTTTTTAGGAAACCCTGAAACTCAAATTCTAATAAATAAAATAATTAAAGCCACCAGAAACCCAAAATCAGGTAAATTTGAATCAATTTATAGGTCAGTGATGATAAAAAGTATATATGTATACAATATGTAGAACAAGGATTAAGAAATAGGTTGATTTTTTAGGAAACCCTGAAACTCAAATTCTAATAAATAAAATAATTAAACACACCAGAAACCCAAAATCAGGTAAATTTGAATCAATTTATAGGTCAGTTCAAGGCGAAAAGCTTTTTTTGCCTAGCCTTGTATGGATATAGGATGTTTGTCCCAGCTTTCCAAGTGATCTGATAAAACCATTTGAACAGTTTGAGCTATGCTATTCTAACTTGTCATATGTGTTGCTTTTAAGATACAACACTCTATTCTAAAGAGAATAATTTGATTTTCAAGTAGAGCTAAAAGTTTCGATTGATGTTAGATCCAAGGATGCCGGAAGATCACAAAAACCTTCAATTCCCTTTCCACTTAATCACTCATTCACAATTTACAAATCAATGCGTGCAAATTAATTTCTTATCCTATGTTAAAGCTTTCTAACAGATTTCCTAATTATATTTATCACATTTTACTTAGTTGTTTGTCTCATAAGAATCTGCACAAGCTGGCAAAATCAAACTTATTATCCTACATGGTCTCTACAATGATTACTCTATACTTAGTATCCAAACCCTAGATGTATAATCATTTTATTAGAGGAGAAAATCATTTAGCAATGTGGATAGAAATTGTACACAGGATCAATCAAAGTCTAAATAGAAGAAGACAATGAAGGACAGGATCATACATTCATCGTTGTTGTGAAAATAGGAAATATATTTCAACAAGAAAAAAAAATGTCAGGAAGTTATACCAAGACTTTAGGCAGTACAGGAGTCACAGGTATCAGCTGTTTGCTTTTTTTTAGAATAAGTTCTTCAATCCTCTGAGTGTCAACAGAGGACTACATAACATATAAATGCCAAGTTAATGGAAACCACATGCCTGTAGTAAAACAACAAAAGGCAACAATGCTAGATTTTAAAAATTACCTGGCGACCGTTATCAGCTAGGGAAGGTCTTTGTGCTAGTGCCTCTGCCATTGTGTTTCCAGTTGCAGATGAAAGCAAACTTCCATCGGTTTCAACTTGTACAGGTATTTCAGCTAAAGCTGAAGTTCCATTGATGATGGCAGTTGCAACAGGAAGACTTTGGACAGCAGTCTTAGGACAAGGAGACAATGCATCAATAGAATCTGAGAAGTTTTGCCTGCCTTCAGCTTGAAGGGATGGAAAATCCTTCTCAAATTTTCTGTCAATGCTTCTAATCACACTTCCCACAGAACCAATGTTATTCCCACTATTTACAGGTCGTTTAAGACAGGATTCAAGTTGTCTTCCTGCTACCGTAGATTGGGACGGTCTCAACGCATCTTTTTCAGCCCTAACTCTTAAAAATGGGTCATGATAGCCAAATCCATTCTCAACCAACAATGGCCTACTTTGCCTATTACAGGTATCAAAATCCCTCTCTTGGTTTTTGTCACGAGACCTACGGAAACTACTGTAATCCTGCAGTTTGGCAGAGCTACCTCTATCCAAAGCAATAGACCAATTAGAGCTTAAACTCCTCCTGAAATTCTTATCGTGGTGACTGAGTAATCTACTCCTTGAGCCACACTCCACGCCATTTTCATCTACAGGAAACCAAGAAATAGGATCAGCTTAGAAATATGTAGTGCCAATACAGGAACATTAAACATAAGAATAAGTGTCATAAGGAAGGAATAACAGCAACTACCAGAACGTTTGGAAGTGCTGATGTGCAGGGTATTGCTGGAATTGCTCCCATTTGCTAACTTATACCATTGTGGAACCAATGCAGGCTCACTTCTGTCCATTTGCAGTATAGATCATTATCTATATACAGCTAATGCTCTCTACCTCTGGACAATCTATAACAAATTTATTCAACGAATCTATTTCCTATACTAAGTGTCCTATCAGAAGAATCCAACCGTACTACTCGGATGAGGACAACTGTGATTTTTTTTTTTTCAAAACGCCATCGCCATGGGCACTAAATTAGCATCGTAGGAAAGTTAATCTACCAAATCCACTAATTCGGCATACAAAGCTCCTCCAGGGACGCACTTCTCTCAAAAGGAGCAGGATTCAAATATCTCAAACAATCAGCGAAAGATCACCGCCGAAAAACCATCAAAGAAGAATAACAAAAGGTCAAACTCCAAAAAACGGTAACTGCAAGGCAAACCGTAGGATAAAAATGGAAATGAGAACAAAAAGGGGACAAGGGTAAGGAAACAAAAGAGGGAAATTCCACCCTCTCCTCCAAGATTACGGGAAGAATTGGGGAGACCTCCGAACCCTAAAGGGCCGTTCAGATTGATGAGAACGGAACAGAAATTTTACGGCGGGTAAGGAGTCCGACCACGTCGTGGCAGATTGGATTAGGTTGCGCGCCGGCGGTGAGTGTGCGACCAATTACGGCGACGAATCGGAGGAGCGCCGTCTTCTTGCCTGCTTCGATCTCACTCGCTCTCGCTCAGAATCGCAATCGAATCAAAACGGAAACGCTCGCTGTGGCTCTTGTTCCCTTGTGGCGTTTGTGTCTGTGAGGGGAGGAGGCGGGGAAGAAAGGCGTGGTTCTCTCGCTCGCTCTCCGCTCCGCTCTTGCCTTTTATCATCTGTTTGGTTCGCCACCGGTTCGGTCGCTATCACGGTTTTCAGCGGATGGTGAACCGGTCTAGGGCTGGCAATTAATGTCGATTATCTGCTATGCACGTGGAAAAGGAAGATAACGGGCTTGCTTTTATATTTGCTTATGCTTTTTGTTTTTAAAGCAAATTAGTTTATTTTCCACTGCATACTTTGTATTCAGGCCAAATTGAACCTGGGATGATGCACAGAAATTTTATTGTCAAGATAATCGGAAAGGCTCGTCTAGAAAGCATCCAGAGTTGGACATTGATCGAATGTGAGTATCTTTAACCAATTTAAATCATTTTTTAGTTAATATTAGTGTTGAAAGCACAAGTGAATCTAATTTATTTTTGATATTGACATATGATTCAAAATTAAATTATATTATGATTTAATGATGTTGACCAAATGTTCATGTAGCTCAATCATAAAGTTTTAGTAGAAACTAGGCAAAAGGAAAAATCCTAATTATGATAGGTAAGTGGAAGTCTTAGTTGAGATTAGGCAAAGAAGTTTTAGTCGGTGAGACTTGAGCAGAAAGACTTGGTAAATCAAGTACACCAGACGGGAAATTTAGACGGTCTAAAGGATTAGACGTCTAGCAGGTTGATGAGTCTAGAGAATTGTATATCGAGATGAAGTTTTGGAGGTCGGAGGATCGGATGTCAAGTAGAAAGTCCAAATAGGTATGGAAGATCAGATATTTTCAAATCAGGTAAATGAGGAGTAGGTGAAGATGAGTTCACTTGAATGGAACAGTAGACGTCAGTTCAACCTACGATTTCACTTGAAATTCAAAAGTCAAGACTAGATAATCCCGAGATTGTTAAATTATTTCTTTTTTTATATTATACTTATTGTGTTAACTCTGAATTGTAAGAAAGTAATTGGAGTTAGAGGATTTCAAGTGCCCGCAAGGGATTCAGGCGTCGAAAGGTCCGGGCGACCAAATGGATTCAGGTGTCCAAAATGGCCTGAACTTGGTAAAAAAAAAATTCTAAACTTGATGAATTAATTTTTCTACTAACACAAGTTATATAAAATTGGAAGCAAAAAAATAAGAATGACCACAACATATACTCAGTACAACACACGATGCCTAAAGAGGAAGGTAGTAAAGGAGAAGACGTCAAAGAAAGTGCGAAAGAATATGAGGTTCAAATCAAGGGCGAAATCCAAAGCTAAAAGAGAAGGTATTGTTAGAACTATTGACGTTGCTATAGGAGGGTGTATAACAATTTGTGATTTCATTGATCGTGTTCGTCATTGATATGTTCGCCTAAAAAAGTTAAACATGTAGTGAAAATAACACAAATCAAAACACAAGTAAAATATCAAAATTTTCCATGGTTTGGAACCCCGATTCTATTCTACGACCTAGTCCTATTGATACTCTGCTAACTTTCTCCTTATCGATCGAGACCTATCAAAGACAGAAAAACCTATTACAATCAGTTCTTTACAAAGAAATACAAAATAAAGCAAAGATATAAATAAAAATATGAGCAACATAAATGAAATACTTTATAATAATGGATCTTTGCTTTAAGTATTGTTGGTTGTTTTAAATTGCTTTTTAAAGGTCTAGAATGTAATAATACTTCCCCCTCAAAGTCAGTAAGGATCGATAGTGAAAACCTTCATAATACTCTTCCTTTATAACCTTAACATTGGGGTTGCCTTTCTCCTATCAATCAACTAATAGCGCCCATCAATTGATTACACTGTTGAATTCAAACGTTATATCTATAAAATGACTTTTCAAACTTAGCTTTACTATCAATAATCAACTATTATTATTTATCAATTGATTGATGCCCAAATAATCAAGTATTGTAGCTAAGTTTAGAATATTCTATTTGTTGCAATACTGATAACAATCAATTGTTAATGTTCATCAATCGACTAATGTCAATTCGTCGAGTTATTAAACCGAGTTCTAAATAATATATTTGTTGCAATAGTGCCAGAGTTGGTTGATCAACCCTAACAATTGTCTAATCTACTATAAACCCACTTAAACCTCAAATTTGAGGTTTAGAGGTTTATCAGTCGATTATCACTACCTAGCAGTTGATTGATACCTCTATTTCAACCTTACCATGACTAAATTCTCATCTTGCCTAGTATCTTATTGACCTCAACCTATCAGGTTGTTCTTTTTCTCAACATTTAGTCAACCTTAACCTATCAGGACTTCTCGTTACCTAGCATTAGATCAACCTTAATCTGTTAGGACTTCATTATTGCCTAGCATCCGGTCAATCTTGATCTATCGGGATTTCATCACTGCCTAATATTTGGTCAACCATGACATACTCAGACTTCACCTTCACCAAACATCAGTTCTTCTTGACTTATTTAGACTTCCCTCATTGCTAAGTATCTGATCAACTTTAATCCACTTAGACTTCATGTTTTATGCTAGGTATCTGGTCATTTATGACTTACTTCGACTTCGTCTCTCATGCCAACTCTCAGTTGGATTTTCAACTGCCAAGTGCCCAATCAATCATGACCTACTTGGAGCCCCAATAGCATAGTTGGTAACTATATGAGTGGTTGCTCTAATAGGTCTTGAGGTAAATTCCCAGCATGTTCAAAATGTCTCTTTGATTGCCTGACCTCCCCCATGCAAAGGGTCGCTATGCTAGGGTAAAATGCTCCTAGTGATTTACATGCCAATATCTAATTGGGGGGCCAATGATACTGTGCCCTTGGGGTGAGCATTTATCACCTTTTGCTCAAATTATGACTCACTTGGACTTTACTTCTCATGCTTCTCCCTGTTAGACTTTCAACTGCTAAGTGTACAATTAACCTTAACTCATTTAGATTTTTCTACTGTCAAGTATTTTATCAACTTTGACCTACTTGACTTTGTAGGATTGAGATCGACACTGGGAGGGAGGGATGAATAGTATTTAAGAATTTTTGTAATAAAAATAATGAGCATATAAAAACTTAATTAGTCATAGCACAGCGAAAATAATAAATTAACTTTAAATAATTCTATCCTGAAGACAAAAACAATAATCATGACTAGCAGTTAAGCATACAAATTAATCAACCAAACCAGAAGTATAAACACATAGTAGTTTAAAAAACTTTGATTCTTATTTCTAATTTCTCCTAGGTGGAGAACTTTTATAGAAAAGAATCTAAAAAATATTAAGCACAATAACAAATTTAGACAACACTAAAACAATATGAAAATATTACTCTAGATTTGCTGTTCAGAAATAAAGCATGAGTTACAACATGTCATAGCACAGAAGATGAAAGAACACTCAAAGTACTAGAACATAACTAGACAATTGATTAAGGGATGATTTTAAAGCTCTACCTTGAAGCTCTTTATATAATACTCTCCCGATCTTTTGGAGCCTTCTCGGTCGCCTATATAGGTGCTGATATGGTTGCAACTTCTATCCATAAGATAATGTTAACATCGCTTCTCGATCGCTCGTGTACCACCTGGTCACTTGGGCAAAGGTCACACTTCATCTTGATCTTCATGTTCGGGTTGTTGATAACGTTATTTCTCAGTCGTCTGAAAGCTGCTTGATCACCTATGTGGCCAATCTCTCGGACCCACACAGTCGCATGGATCCTCTGAAATCATTTATTTGAGAGTTATCACTAGCCAATTACCTCCGAACTCCATCCAGTTGTCTATAACCATCTAGCATGCTTTCCTACAGTTCTTATACATAATGAGTATATGATATAAAATATGAAGTTACTCGCACGTACTTGACTAGATTAACCTGTATAGTTTAGTTTTGCTAAACAATCACCCTCTAGTTGATTCCACACACTTGGACTTATGCCAAACAATCAGCCTCCAGTTGATTCCACACACTTGAAGTTTTACCAAGCAATCAGCTTCAAGCTGATTCCACATACTTGGACTTGAGTCATCTAGCACTCATATAGGAATTTGTTTGCTAAGCCTTAACTACTTGTACTTAATTCACTTAGCTTTCAACTAGGAATTTATTTGTCAAGCTTTAACCACTTGGACTTGATTCACCTATCCTCCAGTTAAGAATTTATCTACCAAACATTAACCAGTTGAACCTGATTCACCTAGCCTCCTCCAAGTAGGAATTTGTTTACTTGGTCTTTAACCAAGACTTAGCTTATGTTTGATTCCCAACCAGGAATTGATCATTACTTGATTTATAATCAGGACTTTAATACCTGACAAGTATTCTACACTTGCAAACTTGATACAACTGGTTAGATCATAACTAACCTATCTTTAACCTTAGTCATATACCAAAACCCTAGGTGACATATAATCAAGAATGAGTAAAGATGAATTTAAGTTAGATCAGATTTAAAATGTAAACCAAGTTAAGAATTCTAACTCAAACTAATCGTAAGTTAGAGCCTACTGAATTCTTCACCAAACTATAAACAAAGTATAATAGATTAAACTCTAATTGAATTTGGCTACACAATTCGGCTCTAACTGAAGAATTCTAAACATAGTAGGCTCTAACCTATTGAATTCGGCTTCAACTAGCATAGTATTGTGAATAAATCTATTATGTTTGATTTGGACTCGAGTTCAATGTTACTATTCGATATATGTTCTCCAATGAAATAATGTTTAATTTCTATGTGTTTGGTTCTACAAGGATGGATGAGATTTTTGGACAAATTGATGGAACTGATGTTATCAATCATTACTTTGACCTTTCATAGTTAAGTTCATAGTATTTTAATGTGTTCAACATTCATAGTAATTGAGCGGCACATCCTCTTATAACAATATACTCATCTTTAGTAGTGGATAAGGATACACAATGTGTAGGATTGTTGCACGTGGGAAAGGGGGGGTTAATCACGTAACTTTTGAAAAACAACGTCGCTTTTTCGAATTAAAGAAAGTGTGTGCGAAGAGAAAATTAAAGTGATAAATGAAAACACAATACAAGAAAAATACCATGGGTTTTACTTGCTTCGGAGGCTTTGGCGACTCCTATTGCAAGGCCCAGGTCCCTTGGACCTTTCCGACGGGCAATCTACTAATATCCTCTACCGGTAAAATCCCGGTAGAGTGATCGAGGATAGATGAATAATCGAGAAATGTAACAACCCTACACTTCTCTTTTAATAATATTGAAAGTACACAAATAAAATTTACCCACTACAGTAGTAGATTTCTGATCGCGTTCGGGTGTTGATGTCGTCTTTCGGTAGCAGTTGGTCATAATCGAGTCATAGCAGAACTGTAGCACGAAGACTTGGAAGCAGAATAATCGTGAGAGCTTAAGTACGGAGTGTGAAAGATTGATTAGAACTCTCGGCCGAGGACTACTTATAAAGGTCATTGGAGGCGCCTTAGTTGGAATTTCAATTAGATATGAACTTCGCGCAACTTATTCACTTTGAAGGCGCCTTCAATCCGACCTGAGGTGTCTCAGTTCCCAATTGAGGCGCCTTCGAACGCCGCAACTCTTATCTCCAACGACAACTATGTGGAGGCACCTTCAGTCACTTGAAGTCTCCTTCAGTCCCAACTGATGCACCTCAGGTCCCACCTGAGGTGCCTCGGGTACTGTGCAACCTAGGTACACTTTACAGAAACATCCCTGAAAAACAAGTTAGTCCAGAACAAGATATATCCTGCAAAACAAAGTTAGCCAAAGCATAATACAGGAAAATAGATTGAGTATTAAATAGACTCTATCTTCCCAGGATTAAGATCTAGTCAAAGGTCTCAGCTTAGAGCTCCAAAATAGTTCGAAGTTGGGCTGTGCCTAAAGTCCCTACCAAGGACTCGTTCTCATCGGATTTTGCTCCTCCAGTGACTTACCTCCACTTACCTGCTAAACATCTAGTCCTCCAGACCTGTTTGGACTTTTTCTGGTCTTGCTTAGTGCTTGATTAACCTAACCCACTATGACTTACTTGCAATACTGAGTTAGTACAATATATATAAAAGAAAGTTAAGTAAAATAGCGTTAGCAATATGTATGATTCACTGGTCCTATCGACCGCGTAAGGTTGACCAAAAACTACTCGGCCACACATTACCTAGGGTTATCTTACTCTAGGATATTCCACTGCCTAGCTTCACTCACTAGGACTTTCATTGCCTGACTTCACTCACCAGGACTTCCACCACCTAGCTTCACTCACCAGAACTTCTCTTGCCTAACCTCCAATTAGGACTAGTCACTTGGTAGACTTTTTACCCCTTGCCTAACCTCTAGTTAGGACTAGTCACTTGGTAGACTTATCACCTCCAAACATCAAGTCCTATTTAGATTAACCATTTGGTCAAAATTGACCAGACTTAGGTACATTATCAAGCATCAAAATCCTAGATGTCGATTACACCAACACAATGTTATTTTCTACTACTCCAACTAATTAGAGATTATCCTAAAAATTGACAACTACCACTTGCATTTTTTCTATCTAACTTGCATCTAACATAGTATGAGTCAGAGACCTACTAAGTCAAAGTTACCTATTCTTGGGTACCATAGTCCTATATTTTGAGTTCCTTTTATATATCTTAGGATTCTCTTGACAGCTACTAAATGTGATTCTTTAACACATGATTGAAATCTTACACACATCCCTACTGAGAATAATATATTTGGTCAATTAACAGTTAGATATAAGAGTCCTCCGATGACACTTCAATAGTATTTTTCATCGTCACTTTTTCCACTTGGGTCACTATCCAGTTTTACATTTAGTGTCAGTGTGGTTGCAAAATCTTTAGAGTTTTCCATCTAAATCTTTTAATTAGTTCATTTACATACTTAGTCTGATAGACACAAATGCCTTATTTGGTTTGCTTGACTTGGAGTCCAAGAGACTAGTTAAGTTCTCATAATAGGTTTATTTGGAATTCACTTTCTATAGTAGATTTGAATTATTTTATAAATGAGCTGTTAGTTGATCCAAAAATGATATCGTCAACATAAACTTGGGCAATAAAGATATCCTTAGCATGAGTCTAGATAAATAGAGTTGGATCAACTTTACCTTATATAAATCTTTTAGAAATTAAGTAGGTTGATAATCTTTCATACCAAGCTTTAGGAGCTTGTTTTAGTCCAAAAGGGTTTTTTTTCAGTTTTAGTACATGGTTATGTGTATCTAAGTTTTCAAATCTTGATAGTTGGGTTACGTATACCTCTTCTTTAATAAAATCATTTAAAAATATTGATTTTATGTTCATTTAAAATAATTTGAATCCTTTATGAACAACAAAGGCTAATAACATTCTAATTTACTCGGGGCATAAGTCTTGGCATAGTCCAATTCTTCTACTTGACTGAATCCTTGAGCTATAAGACGTTCATTTAGTTTGTTTATGGAAACCCATCTTGTTCCTACAATAGTCTTATTAATTGGTGTTGGTACTGAGTCCCAAACTTGTTTTCGATCAAATTGAGCTAACTCTTCTTGCATAGCTATTATCTAATCTGGGTCAAGTAAAACTTATCTATGTTCTTTGGTTCTATTTTGGATATTAAAGCTATCCGACTTAAGTTTTAATGAGTAGATCTAGTTTGGATATTCTTATGCTAGTGTTAGTCCTGGATATTTTTATATTTCGATTTTCAACTTGAGTTCGAGGTTGATCTTCGTCTGATTCATGTCTAATTTCTTTTGGACTATTGTTAACAACTCTATCAATTTCTAACTGGATTAATTGGTCTATTTTTGTTGAGTTTTCTTCCTTAAAGGTTACATTTGATTTTTTTTTTAATTTTAAGGGGTTTGTTATTGTAGATTCTATATTCTCTACTATTTGTTGCATACCCTACAAAGATTCCTTCATCGATTTCACTTATGAATTTTGATAGGTTATCCTTAGTATTTAGGATATAGGCCTTGCATTTAAATATTTTAAAGTATTTACTTGAGGGCGTTTTATTAAAAAATATTTTATAAGGAGTTTTTGTTGATTTTTGTTAATGTAAATTCGATTTTGAACATAACAAGTTGTGTTGATGGCTTCTGCCCAGAAATAACTGTTAGGGCCGAAGGAATTTAGATATCTCCATAATGATGTGATATTGTCTATTTTGAGCCTAAGCCCTCATGGTTTTGCTCATGGGTTATACCCAAAAGACCTCATACTAATGGAGATTGTAAGTACTCCGAGTAAGTTTTGAGGCGGTCAACTGAGTTAAAATTAGGTCTGTTGGTATTTGATCCTTATGTCTAAGTGTGCTGAAACTTAGGAGCACAGAAAATTGAGTGGAATACGTAGCAGTTGAGAAGGATGGCATGGGAAGGGAGCCGACGGGCTCGATGCATCTGAGGGATTCGGAGGTCTGTGGAAGAGTACGCCGATAGAACGAGAAGGAAGCATGTGACGTCCGAGGGACGAGAAGTCGGGAAGAGGCACGCTCGAGGAGAAGACCGGAGAAGAGTTCAGGTGAGCCCAACTCTGGAAGGTCCGAGATCACCCAGAAGACCCGTTAGAAGGCTGGTCAACAAGTTGTTGACTAGTTAAACTGGGGCACCTGTGAATTGGGGCGTCCGGTTGGACTCAACCTCCTATATTCTCGAGCGCTCGAACTGACTCGGGCGCTCGTGTGTCTAAAATGTATCGAAAACTAGTCGTTTAATGACCGTTGCGACGTGGATAAGCCTTGATCACATGTCAGGCGCCCGTGTGCACTCAAGTGCCCAAGAAGCGCCATGTCAGCACTTCGATAAACTTTCACAGGTGCTATAAATAGACTCCTGAATTCAATTCATTTAATCATTCCAATTGTTCATGAATTCTGTTCTACTTTTCTCTGTCTTTCTGAGTTTTAGTTTGTGTAAGAGGCATCTTCACCCCAAGGAGTACATCTGGAGAACGAGTTTTTATTTGCCTTGGATTAGCAAATTTTCTAGTTGCAAATCAAGTAATTGGTTGTGCCTCTTGTCTTGTTTTTTTATTATTTATTTATGTTATTGTTTTGCTTCTAAACTAACCTCTATCTTTGTTAGCAAGATAAAAGATTTAATTTATTTTTTAGGGGTAATTCACCCCTCTTTTGTCGACCCTACAATACCAATAAGTAATATCAGAGCCAGGATGCTCCAGAAGGACTAACCATCAACTGAAGCAAATATAAAATGGTCAGACCAATCATCTACCTACCAAAATTCGAGGGAGAATTCGCTATGTGAAAAAAGCGAATGCAGGTATTCTTTAAAACTGATTTTGAATTATTGCTAATCATGAAGAATGGTTTTGTAGCTTCTAAGGATGACGACGATAAGGACAAAGAAGATAACTCATGGACAAAGAAGGAGCAAGCGGAGTTTGTGGCAAACGGAAAAGTAGAATTTCATCTGCTAACCGTTCTATCGGCGCAAGAAGTCAACCGTATCGGAACCTACAAATCAGTAAAGGAACTTTGGGAAAAGCTCTTGGAAGTCCACGAAGGTACTTCTGAAACTAAGCTGGCGAAATATGATATGCTCTGCAATTAACTCAGCAACCTCCAAATGGAAGAAGGAGAATTAATTGCCCAACTGCACGCCAAAATCAAAGAGCTGATCATGGGACTTAAGAACCTCAGAGAAATGGTAACGAGTCACGACGCACAAAGGTATGCCTTAAATGCCTTCCCGAGGATCCTGGACTGGACTTTCGTAATCGATGCGTACTACATTTCTAAAGATCTTAAGGTAAGTATATTAGAATAATTATTTTCAACTTTAGAACTTCACAAGTCTTGGTGCACAGGAAAGAATTCAAAAATGGATAACATTTCCCTAAGCACGAGGAGGACTAGCACAAGGAAGAATCTTTAACAAATGAAGAAGAAATGACATACATGGTAAGAAAACTATCTAATATTTTAAATCTAAAATGTTTAATAAAGTGTAGGGTAAGAGACATTCCCTGAAGCAAAGGAAGGTACGCTGCTATAATTATGAGGAAGAAGGGCACATTAAGGAAAGCTGCCCAAGGCTAAAGGTAAACAAGTCAAAACATAAGAACTTGAAGGCCACATGGACGAATCATTATCAAATCAGTCCGATCTCAAGGAACATGCCAGACAAGCACTGATGACCACCCACTTGGAAGAAAGCATAGATAAAGGTGGAGCCACATCAGAAGAAAGCAAGGATGAAAGGGGAGCTTCGAACTTTGAATATGATATGGTAAGTGAGTTATATCTTCTACCTCCCGATCAACTCTATTGTGGTATTAAAGTAATGATCAAGTCCTTATGTAAATCGAAATTTAAGAATATAGAGTTAAAAAGAAAATTAGCTTCTGCATGCCTATTAAAGATACATGATAAGCTAAAACTTGAAAATTTGAGATTAAGAGAACAAATAGATTCTTTAGAAAAAAAATGTTTTGCATGTTCAAATAAATTTCAAAAATTAAACTTTCATGAAAGACTGAACTGGTGCCTTAGAAATCACAGGAGTTAAATTATAAAAGTGCCCAAAAGTTATTTTCCTTCGAAATATTTAATAAATTCTGTTGGTAGGAATTTATTTTGGATCCCTAAGACGGTCTAAATTGTTAATTTTTTAATAATTAATGTTTTTTCTTAATTGTTAATTAATGCTTTATTTGCCATATTTTTGAAATTTTTGTTCGAATATGTAATTATTGTAAAAAAAATAGTTATATATATATATGATAGAGTTAACTGTGATTTATCCACTATTTTTTTCAAATTTTTTTAACTGTTAAATTAATCTTTATGAATTTTCATTCGAGAATTAATTTTCAAATTTTAAAAATATTTAAAAAATAGTTTTTTTTACCAAATTCGATTTTTGGGATGTTTAGACTATCTTTTGAATGTTGGAAAAAAATTTTAAATTTATTTTGTGTTGAAATCCAATTTTAAAAATTATTTTTTTAAAAATTATTAACTCTAAATTCAAAATTATTTTCTTATAGTTAAAGAATTTATTTTACTTTGACAATTTTTATAAAGATGAAACTGCTAAACTTCTAACTTAGATAACAAATTGAGTATTTTTTTGACTAAGAGATAAATTTTTTACCGATAATTGGACTTTTAATTTTAAAAATAATTTCGTACTAATTTTTGAGCAACCAAATTTTTTGAAATCTAACTGTTCACTTTGTAATATTCTAATAAATTTTTTGAAAATTTTAAGTGATTAGATAATTTTCTATGATTTTTTTGTATACGATTTTAAAATGTTTTTTTCTTTTCTCTAAGTCATTTTTTTGCGCTTAGCATGTTATTTTGATGTGATCAAAGGGGAGATATATGATTTATGTAAAGGGAAGGTTTAAATTGTAAATTTTTTCACTTCAAATTGCAAATTATTTCATCATTTGTTTTTTATTTCATGTTTTTGTTTGTAGTTAACTCTAACTTAACTCGGATTTATGCATATAAAAAAGGGAGAGATTATAAGTACCCCGGATAAGTATTGATGTGGTCAACCGAGTTAAAGTTATGTCTTGTTAGTATTTGATCCTTGTGTCAATGTGTGTAGGAGCTTAGGAGCACAGGAAGTCGAGCGAAAGATGCAGCGGTCGAGAAAGATGACATGAGAAGGGAGCCGATGGGCTCGGTGCATCCGAGGGACGTGGAGGTTTATGGAAGAGTACGCCGGTAGAGCGAAAAGGATGAGCGTGTGATGTACGAGGGATGAAAAGCCGGAAGGAAGCACGCTCGAGGAGAAGGCCGAAGAAACGTTCGGGTGAGCCCAACTTTGGAAGGTTCGAGATCACCTAGAAGACCCAGTTGGAAGGTTGGTCAACAAGTTGTTGACCAGCCAAACTCGGGCGGCCATGAATGGGGGCACCCGGTTGGACTCGGGTGCCTATGAATGGGGGCGTCCGGTTGGACTCGGGTGCCCGTATTCCCGGGTGCCTGAACTGACTTGGCCACCCATGTGTCCAATCTTTATCGAGAACTAGGCGTTTAATGGTCGTTGCGACGTGGATATGCCTTGACCACATGTCAGGCGCCCATGTGCACTCAGGTGCTCGAGAAGCGCCATGTCAGCACTTCGATAAAGTTTCACAGGTGCTATAAATAGACCCCTAAACTCAGTTCATTTAATCATTCCAATTGTTCACGAACTCTGTTCTACTTTTCTCTGTCTGTTTGAGTTCTAGTTTGTGTAAGAGGCTTCTCCGCTCCAAGGAGTATATTTGGAGAATGAGCTTTTATTTTCCTTGGATTAGCAAACTTCCTGGTTATAAACCAAGTAACTGGTTGTGTCTCTTGTCTTGTTTTTGCTATTATTTATTTATGTTATTGTTTTGCTTCTAGACTAACCTCTATCATTGTTAGCAAGATAAAAGATTCAATTTATTTTTCAGGGGCACTTCACCCCACTCTTGCCGACCCTATAATCCTAACAAAGATATCTTTCTCTTATAAGTCCATGATCTTTCCTATGTGTTTTCAATTTGGGGCTATGTTTGCAACCTTGCAACCCCAACAAATCCCCCCTCAAACAAAGGACCACAAGCCCCCTCAAGCAGAAAGTCTTCTTGTTTGATGTCTGAGCCTCGACCCACCAGGACTTTCTGCCCCTCGGTCCACACAACCTACTAGGAATTCATTGCCCAGCTGCAACTAGGACTTCTCTGCCTGACATCTGGTTCTCTGGATCAAGACACGGGAGTACATACTTCCTTTATTCAAGGCTTAACCACATGGTTTAATTAGACCATAGCTCTTGTGCATAGTAGGTGGTTAGACCTTCTAGCAGTCTAGACTCTGATACCAATAGTTATGACCAAAGAAATTTAGATATCTCCACAATAGTATTATATTGTCCACTTTAGGCCTAAGCCCTCATGGTTTTGCTCTTGGGTTCTATCCAAAAGACCTCATACCAATGGAGATATCTTTTTCATATAAGCCCATGATCTTTCTCATGTATTTTCAATGTGGGGACTATGTTTGAAACCTTGCAACCCCAACAATAACTTGGTAAATGATACTCATTTAATAGTGTCCTAGCTGCTTCTATTAATGTTCGATTCTTCCTTTCAACTAGGTTGCTTTGTTATGGGGTCCTAGGGCATGAGAATTCATGTTTGTAGCTATTGCATAGACAAAAATTTTTAAACTTGTGATTATCAAATTCTCCTCCATTATCACTTCTAATTTTCTTAATTTTAATGTTCATTTGATTTTTAATTTGTTTGATAAATTGAATAAGTTCATTTAAAGTTTCATCTTTTTATTTTAGAAAAATAAGTCCATGTGAATTTTGAAAATTCATCAATAATTACTAGACAATATTATCTTCCATTTAATGATTTAATTTTGTTACTTTTAAATAGATCCATATGATTTTTTTTTCTAAAATATTAGTTGTTTGATTTGAGTTTGTCTATTTATGAATTGATTTTGTTTGTTCTCCTTTTTTTACATGCATTACAATTTAAGCCATCTAATTTGGTTAAGTTTGGTAAATCTTTGTCTAAGTCATTTTCACGATTTTTTAACAAATGTCTAGCATGTGTATGAGCTAGTCTCCTATAGCATAATCTAGTTTCCTCTTGTTATGAAAGAAAGCATGTATGTTGGGAAGAGGGTTAACTAATGGTAAAAATGATATTTTTCCTAGTTTTGACTAAAGTCAATTTGGGTTATATGGTGGATTTAACAATATATTTGTTAGATAAGAATTATACTTTATGTCTAGTATCACATAGTTGATTTATGCTCAATAGGTTAAAAATTAGGTTTTCTACAAATAAAACTCTTTTGTTGAATATATTTGAATTTAATACTATGTTACCTGACCTGAGTACTTTTAGTTTTCCGTTGTTCCCAAAGAAAACCACCCTTATTTTTTTACTTTGAGCGATGTGAATATTTCTTGGTTTCTGGTCATGTGTCTGAAGCAACCATTATGCAACATCTACCCATATTGAATTTGATTCATTTGGACTTTTGAATCTAACTTGGCGATAAGTACAGTGTAGCATATTCGTTTTGGCTCAGTTTTTGTATTTTGGGCAATTAGCTTTTCCCATAGCTCTTTTGCATCTTTGAATGATCCAATTTTCTCAACTTGAGGGTAAGTCAGGCTGTATAGAAAATTATGTTTAATGCTTTTGCATTTGACTGAGTTGTTTGTTTCATGCTGCTTGTCCATAACTCAAGCCTACATAACTTACCTTCTATGTTTCTTAGCAATTTTATTCGATTTTGGATACTTTCCCAGCATTTTGAGTTGTCTTTAATAATATCTTCCACATTTCTTTTCCAATTTGTAAAACTTTTACTATTATAAAGAGGAGGATAGGTTATGCTGTAGCCTTCCTGTAAAAATATATCTGCAAATATATATTTGTTCAAGTAGTATTAAGGCATAGGACAGGATATGGGTTTGGTTTAGGTTTGGTATGGTTGTAATTAGGTTTGGACTTGGGTATGAGCTAGGTTAGGATTATTAATTAGTTCATTGTTTGTCCTGATTTTGAGCGCAAATTTCGACCTAGGTTAGATTTAGGTTTTGCTTTGGGCCAATGTAGCAAGAGTTTCAAAAATTAGCTTCCAGATTATGACGAGACACAATATCTTCTTGAGTATCGGAGAAATGACCACTTCCTAGACAACACAGGTTTAAAA
The DNA here is from genome assembly GCA_024364735.1 of Boesenbergia rotunda. Lineage (NCBI taxonomy): Eukaryota > Viridiplantae > Streptophyta > Magnoliopsida > Zingiberales > Zingiberaceae > Boesenbergia > Boesenbergia rotunda. The sequence goes on along the minus strand of JAGFNQ010001948.1, from coordinate 963,595 downwards.
ATCAAGATCTAAATTAACTTTAATCAAATCTTTAGTTTAACTGGTTTAGAGAGATGTGAGATAATTTCTACTAGTTCCACTTGACTAGAAGCACCAGGTAGGGAAATCCAGCCTAGACATGCACCTATCCAAACATTCCTAGTTTTTATCAGCTCAACCCGCTCTGATTCCAAATTGTAGGATCGAGATCGATACTAGAGAGAGGTAAATAGTGTTTAAGAATTGTTGCAATAAAAATAATGAGCTGATAAACACTTAATTAATCAGAGTAGTACAAGGGAAATAATAAATTAACTTTGACTAATTCTATCCAGTAAAAAAAAACAATATTGATGACTAGCAGTTAAGTATGCAAATTGAACAACCATATTAATAGTATAGCACAGTAGTTTAAAATTTTTTGATTCTTATTTCTAATTTCTCCTAGGTGAAGAAACCTTTACAAAAAAGAATCTAAAAATAATTAAGCACAATAAAAAATTTAGGGAATACTAAAACAATATTAAAATATTACTCTAGATGTCGCAGATTAAAAATGAAGCATGAGTTGTAGCATGTCACAACACAGAAGACGAATGAGCACTCAGAGCACTAGAACAGAACTAGATAATTGAGCAAGGAATGATTTTAAAGTTCTGGCTTGAAGCTCCTAATATACTCTCCCGGTTGCCTGAAGCCTTCCCGGTCGCTTGTACAGGTGCTGACACGACTACAACTTCTATCCGTAAGATAACGTTAATGCCGCTAACCGATAGCTCATTACCACCCGGTCGCCTAGGTAGGGGTCAAAGTTTATCTTGACCGCCATGTTTGAGTTGTTGATAACGTTATCTCTCGGTTGCTTGAAAGTTGCCGAGTCGCCTGCACCCACACTATCGGCTAAATCCTCTAAAATTCTTTTGTCGAGAGTTATCACCAGTCAGTCGCCTCTGAACTCTATCTGATTTCTTGGAACAGTCTAGCATGCTTTCCTGTAGTTGTTACGTATAATGAGTATGATATAAAATATCAAGTTACCCACACTTAACTAGATTAACCCATCGAGTTTGATTTTGCCAAGCAATTAAACTTCAGCTGATTCCACATACTTGGACTTGTGCCAAACAATCAACCTCTAGCTGATTTCACACACTTAGACTTTTGCCAAATAATCAGTCTCCAATTGATTCCACACACTTAGACTTAAGTCACCTAACACTTAGCTAGGAATTTATTTATCAAGCCTTAACCACTTGAACTTAATTTATCTAACCTCTAGCTAGGAATTTATCTGTCAAGTCTTAACCACTTGGACTTGATTCTCTTAGCCTACAACTAAGAATTTGTCTGTCAAACCTTAACCACTAGGACTTGATTCACCTATCCTTCAGCTAGGAATTTGTTTGCTTGGTCTTCAACCAAGACTTAGCGTATGTCTAATTCCCAATCAGGACTTGGTCACTATCTGATTCACAACTAGGACTTTAATACCTATCAAGTATCTTGCACCTACAAATTTGACACAAATGGTTAGATCATAACTAATCTAGCTTTAGCTTTGGACATATATCAAAACTCTAGGTTACATGTGTATCCAACACCAATAGACTTTCCACTCAACCATCATTCTTGGTCAACCTAATCTGATGTCGATTGTACCAACAATCTCTCTCTCCAACAACTTCTCCTTCTACTTGATATCTTGCCACGTTAACCAATATATTAATCAAACATTAAAAATCAACTTGTTATCATCTCTTCATTTGATTTTAATTCAAATTTACAAATTCCATGTGTAGTGCTAACTCCAATGTTCATTTACCTATGCACAAGTTTAACATCGAGTTGTTAGGGTGGGAGATGCAACTGAGGGAGGGGGTGAATAGATGCTGACTTTTGTCTTTGTTTTTTTGAAATTAATATACAATGGAAAACATAAAACCAAACTCAAAAATACAAATTAATACTCAAAGATACAAGATATATATGGTTGGGTACCCCTCATCTCATACTCTATGACCTATGATCCATCGATAGATCACTTTTGAAATCTATCTTTCTCCGTTCTTGGATAGCTTCTTTAGGCGGAGAAATTTCTTACAATATCAATTTCTAGTACAAGAAAGGGAACACAAAAATAAGCAAGAACATAACAATACAATTGAAATGAATTATTAATGAAGCTTTCTCTTTTGCGTGCTTTCTTTCTCTTTGGATTTGCTCAAGCTGGTTCCAAAATACAACAACACTCTCCCAAGAATTCCCTCTTGAGCCCTTCTTATACTCCTATTATTTTCTAAATCCACCAAATTAGTCAACTGATAATTTATCGCAGTTGATTGTCATAGCCTAGTTGATTGAGCCTACTTGTAGTCGACTCCCTAGCTTCTCAATGCTACTTCAGTCGACCAATCCTTCATCCATTTGACTGGACCATTGTAGTATCTAAGAATTTGACCATTGACGATAGCCTTATCTAATCAACAACTCATTTCCTACATGCCATCAATAGCACCAATCATCTGACCAATACTTCAAAGGATGCATGCCAATTCTAAGATAAAAGTAGAATTGGAGAATCAAAATGATGAACCAGGCAGCAGACAAATTAAATTTGGGGTGACTGGCTTGGCTTCACGGAAGTTTCCCATCGGTCACCAGGGTAAATCGGGAAGCGCTCACGGTGGACAGTCTAGAAGCCCAGCGTCCCAGGACTCACGGTGGGAAAATCAAACTTTGAGAACAAAACTTAAGAAATTGAAAAAGACCTTCAAAAGATTTCAAAATGAGTCTATGGGTCTAGACATGATCCTAGGAATGTAAAGGATTAAGTGTGACAAATTGAGTTTGGGATACTTATCATTATCATCTAGGGTCAAAGTACCATATATTAGGAAAACATTTAACTATGCTATAGATAAATTATCTAGGGTGACAAATATTAGGAAGACATTTGGATTTAGAAGAAAAAAAAATGATGAATCAGGCAGCAGTCAAATTGAATCTGGGGTGATCGGTCCGACCTCACGAAAGTTTCCCACCGGTCACCAAGGTAAATCAGGAAGCGCTCGCGATGGACAGTCCAGAAGCCCAACGTCCTAGGGTTTGTGCCCAATTTGAAAGAAAAATCATTTGGATTTAGAAGACCAAAAGGTGAAACGCTCGCCCCCAGCGCCCCCGCCAGCTCGCCCCAGGACCAACACGGAGGAGGTAAATCACGGTTATCACTGGTGTGGTGAGGCGCATGGGATCGAGAGAATTAATGCTAGCAGACCAGAGTTTTATCCCCGTGCGCAACTGGCGACCCTCGAACCTGTGACCTCGACCCATTTGGATTTAGAAGAGTTACTAGAGATGGTAGCCTTAGTGAGAGATTTGTGAGCAAATTGAAACCCATGATGCATGTTTGAATCCCAAGAAAAGAATGCCTTGGATAATAAACGGCCTCGTAAGGTGTGCCAATGGATTTGAGGATGAGTAGGGAGTTTCTTCTTAGGAAATTGATTCATTGGGGTTAATTTCATGCATAGGAGCATATGAGATAGCTCAAGAGGCATTAAATGATGCCCCAGAGCATGACATGATAGCAAGCGGCCAGACACTTTTTCCAAACAGCGAGGATTCAATTCCCATGTAAGACGCACTTGCAGCGATTGAATTTCTGATATGAATAGGTACCAAGTCATGCTTCTTAAATTTATTTGATGGCAGAATGTGAGAATGGATTGTCACCTCAGAATTAATAGAGTTGCAAGATTTAAATATTTGGTATAAAAAAAAGGATACAATTGATATTCAATTATATGAAATGTATATACTGATATAATAGAAGTATTTTAGTTCCCATTGAGAAATATTACAGATTGGGATCAAAACTAAGACTTAAGGATAATTTTAACAAAAGTGCCTAACTTGAAAATTAGAATGATTTTTTTATTAAATTGAATTTTTCCAAGTAGATATACATAAAATAAATCCATAAGAAATTATTATTTTTTTAGAATTTATAATTCATTTTAAAGGTTGGGCGCTTGAGTGTTTTAGGTGTTGAATAGAATTTGTTAGTTAATCAATTGGTCTATGTATGTAGTCAACCATGGAAGAAGGCTAACTGACAATGCAAAAAGTTTGAATTGACACGTTCAACATTGAAAACTAACCAAGAAAAAAAATTTGATATTCATGTTTAGGGCGGTAATAAGCTCAGTAAGTCAACTTTTGAGGTGTTTATCTGTCAAGTTAAATTGAATCTAAAATAAATTAAGTTGTTAAAATGATTACTTATACTTGATTTTATTTATATTTTATGAGCTTAAGTTTGGCTTAAAGTTTATTTTGTTTAAATGTTATCAAATTCTCAATTTAAGTTTATTTGATTATTTAAATTTTTTTTACTTATATTATTAAATTTGATAATTCAAACTTATATATTATTCTAAAAATTTATTTGTTTATTTAACATCTTGATAAAAAATTATTATCATCCTGATTCATAATTTTTTTTATAAATATTATTCATGAATATTAATGAGTTGAATATATAGGTTCAAATTTGTTCGTTTAATTTAACAAACATTTCAAGATTATTTATTTAATTAATCTTGTATTAATCAAATAAATAAATTCTTACTAAGTCGAACATCAAATTTGTTATAAACATTTGATCATTTACTATTCTGTTAATGTTAGAGTTCATTAAGGAATTATAAAATCAAATTAAGGATGATTATAAATACATGATACCAATAATAGAAAAATTATTTATGTATGTTTTTATGTAGGTCAAAAAATAATAAAAAATAAATTGAAAATTTTAAATCTAATTTGAAGTTGCCTAACCATCCACAGGAAACTGAATCATGGTATTCAATTGTAAAACTCATCTAACAATTTAAAATTCTCAATGTGCAGGCTACTCAGGAGTTTTTACCTTGTGATTTCCACAAACGGTTTAATCCACAATAGCAACGCTAATCAGATGCGCTGAACTTTAGTGATTTTAATCTTTTGCCCAACTCTAATCCTAATATCTGAAATCTCGATCGTTTAATTTATAGTATGTAAGTCATTCCAGATGTTGATTTATTTTTTGAACTGCCATCAGGCTTATGGCCAAGAACAATATCTCCGTCAATCCGTCTTAAGGTCAACATCAGGATTATTAATCCGGATACTGTGACTAACACGTGGGGAGGACGGACATTGACTTTATCAGATTTTGACCCCTAGACTTTAAGGTAGCAACACTGCACGCGCTAGTCATTAGTTCATCATGTGGAAACTCAATAAACTTGAACTTAAAATAAAAATGATTAATCAAGTTTAGTAATGTCGAAGCTAGGACAACCAACTTGACTTCATGAAAATTTCCCACCGGCCACTAGGATAAATCGAGAAACGCTCGCAATGGACAATCTAGAAGCCCAACATCCAACGATTGTACGTCTCATTTAGAGAAAACATTCTTGTAAAATTCATCATAATTAGAGATTGAACCGCGAGTATTTAGGAGACAGCTGCACCATAACCCCGGAGACCTCAATAAACTTGAGTAGATGGAAAAAAATAATTCGCTCACCTTTAGTGCCCTTACCAACACGTCTTAGGACCAATAAGGAGATAAATCACAAAGACTACTAATCCGGATGTTGTGGCTAATGCATGAGGAGGACAAACATAATCTTAATTAAATTTTGACTCTCATATCTCAAAATGAGAGTAGCGTACATACTAGTCATCAATCCATGACTCAATAAACTTCAACTAAAAAAAAATAATTAACGAGATTTTTTCAACTAACCTCGGGCGATTGACCCGATCTCACGGAAGTTTCCCACTGACCACTAGAGAAATCGGGAAGCGCTCGCAGTGGGCGGTCTAGAAGCCCAGCGTCCCAGGGTTCACGCCCCATTTGGAGGAAAAATTTCTGCAAATACGCCATAGCTGGGGATCGAACCGCAGATGCCTGAGAAAGCAACTAGTCGCCCTACCGCTGCACCATAGCCCCGAAGGGCGATTGGCCCGGTCTCACGGAAGTTTCCCACCGACCACTAGAGAAATCGGAAAGCGCTCGCAGTGGACGGTCTAGAAGCCCAGCGTCCCAGGGTTCACGCCCCATTTGGAGAAAATTTCTGCAAATACCATAGCTGGGGATCGAACCGCAGATACCTGAGAAAGCAACTATCGCCCTACCGCTGCACCATAGCCCCGGAGGCTCAATAAACTTGAACTACTGATGAACCAGCACAGACAAATTGAACCTGGATATCGGCCGGCCCACGAAAATTTCCACCGATCACCAAGGTAAATCGGAAGCGCTCGCGGTGGCAGTCTAGATGCCCAGCGTCCCAGGGTTCGCGCACCATTTGAAGGAAAAATTTCTACAAAATGCGCGTAACTGGGGATCGAACCGCGGATGCCTGGGTTAACAACTAGTGATCTTACCGCTGCACCATAACCCCGGAGGCTCAATAAACTTGAACTAGCCACCTTAGGAAGTGGGTAAGCATAACTATAATAATCAGAACAATGAGCAATAACCATGCTTATGAAACACAAGCGGAGAGCCTACAAAATATGTTACTACATTATGCATGTGTACGATTTTATTGATCTTATTTGTTCATACTATGCACCAAAAAAATTGGGCATTTATCACAAAGCCAAGCAGAATGCGCACTCCAATGTTGGAGAATTATGTTGAATTACAAATTTATAAATCGTAAGCAAATGAACCAACGCACCCGTCTAACAGTCACATGGAAAGCTATCCCAAATAAGTCGAAATATTGTGCCATGCTGAAGAACATGACTTCGAGCGGCTCCATCCATGTAAGAATCCTGAAGCAATGGGCTACAAATCAAAATTCATAAATGGAGGAAAATGATATTTGTTGCTACTACGCTTTTCCAGCGGAACCAAATAGGCGCATTTTCTCAGTGACCACAGCTTTCATTGCTTCCTTGGCTGTTGCCATTAGATGAACCAAATCTTTATGAGGCTTCTCCAAAGACTCCAAGTAAGCATTCCGAACTTCTGTATTAACATTGAACTTCCTCACGCCAAGAGCTATGCACTCCTGTTCAAACAAATTAGTTGAGATTAGTTATATTGGTGTTAAGATTTTGGTATTTTCATTTGCTTGGAGTTACTTGGCTCATTATATGGTGAAACCGAGTACAACTACAGGGACAGAATCTCATCAGTTATGTAACCGTAATCCTGCTCTAGTTCATTTGAATCACTAATGAATTAGTCTGAATATATGCTAGTATCTACTGTAGGCAAATCAAATTGGATTTCTGATTCACCAAGTCTTTTGATTGACATGTATGATGTATCTACTTAATGGGCTCTTTTGAAGGCAAATAAAAACTCTCATATGCGCATGCAATTTTTATTGTGCAAGAATAGAGACAGGTAAATGGAAAAAGTAAAATAATAGTATTAAACGATACTGTGTACCTTAACAAGATCACTCGGAAGTCCAGATGCGCCATGAAGAACTAGATGTACTCCTTTGTTCAAAGTCAAAGCTCGGAGTTCCTAGCAAAAAATTGAAGGTTATACTTAGTAAGACAAATAATGTAGCTAAACACAAGCAACTCAGTTTTGGAACATCAAATTGTAGGCTTGCAATCATCAAGGAAAACGAACAGTGGCTAAAGTTTCAGAAGCTCTTCAAGTTCAAAAGCAACAAAGGTATTGAGTATAGTACATATATACAGAAGGAGTGAAGAAAAAAGGATCAGAAAATATTCTTCATTTACCAAAGAACTTCAAAATTATTGAGGGGTTATCATCTCAAAAAATTGAAACCAGCAAGGTACAGCTTCATTAACTTCAAACTTGGTCCAAGGGGTTTTCAACGTGAGATATCTTTTTATCAGTTCATAACACCTTGCATGCATGACCCACTACACGCCTTGTCTTCAGACTATCAAATACTAACCTGGTTGCTCATTCTAATCAAAGTGAATTTTAAATCAAAGTATTGCTTCTAGATATTCTTCGTTTTAGTGTTTATGGCCACAAACTTCTGATGTAAGGATTGTGAAACATGCCAAATAAACTGTGGGAAATCAAGCAGTTTAACCATAGAACAATCAAGAAATTTGCATCTCAATTGGGTTCTAATTGCAAGAATAATAATTTATACAGAATGACATAATCTGGGTCTCATTAATATAACATGAGCAGGTCATGATTGCGATTCTACATAACATATGCATCAAATTTCCAATTTCTGTGCAGACTCATTAAGTACTTACATAGATCAAATCAATAAATTTATTGCATTTGGTACAAAGTTGTAAGAATGTATTTTATGCAGAATGATGCAATCTCTGACATTAATATAACATGAGCAACTCACAACCATGATTCGGCATACCATATTTATGCATGACTTTTCAATTTCCATTCAGGATCATTAAGTATTTCAAATTGCCATTTGATGTATGATTACATATAGTACTAAAAGGATCAATTAATATGTACCTTTAGTAACTGAAGCTGAAGATTTGGACCGCTAGAAGGGTATTTCCCATGCACATTACCAATGCACACTGCTAATGCATCAATTCCTGTCTCATCAATAAATTCTTCTGCCTGAAATGGAAATACCAAAAATAAAAATGATTTTCAGTATGATAGATGTGGATGAGCTAAATCCTGCAGAGGTTACATGCCTGTTTGGCATCTGTAAGTCTAGCTTCATAGTCTTCAACTGTCATGTCATCTTCCGTGCCTGACAACCGACCAAGTTCAGCTTCAACAAGAATGCCTTTATCATGTGCCAATGTCGATATGACTTTTGTGTATGAGATATTCTCTTCAAATGGGAGATGTGAACCATCAACCATCAGTGAATTGAATCCCTAAAAGATACATAACAGATAATTGGAATTTTGGCAACAGATATTAGTTCACTTTAGGAAACAGATTTTAATTAACATTCCAAGTGACAGCCATATATCAGATGGACTGAGAATATTCATTGATACCTACCAAATCGAGAGCTTCAAGTATCTCAACTTTTGAATTCCCATGATCGAAGTGAACAGTAATTGGCACCTGCCACAATAAATAGTGATGTCAATGATATTCTCTTAATTAAGAAGAGAGACAATTTCCAAAATTAAAAAAGAAATTAATAATTCTATGATACCAACAAAAAGTAATTAGTGCAAGATGACGTACAATATTAAGTCCATTAATAACTGGAAGTAAAACTTTCTATACATGATCCAGGAAAGTGGCTAACATAGCATGAGTGACTTAACAATAACAGAAGAAACAAGTATTCAAAAGTTAAGTTTCTGTCAACTTGCAAATCTAGAGTTATAATATAGTGATCCTAAGACCTCAATATAGGTGATAAATGGGTGATGAAGTAACTATGTTACTGAGATGTGAATCGGTGTAGGATATGACTATTTCTAAAAGAATATATATGTGATCAATAAGAATGTGCCACCATGTCCAAGTGTTGGATTGTGATATAGTATGTCCCTACGGGATGAACTGATGGCTAGCTACGTGCAGTGTTTCCACCTTGAGGTATGGGGGTTAAAATTTAGCAAAGCTAGTGTGCTCGCTCTTCCCACGCACTAGCCACAACATCCGGGCTAGTAGCCCTCGTGATTTATCTCCTCTATGTTGGCTTTGGGACGGGTTGGCGGGGACGTTGGGGGTGAGTGCATTGCCTTTTCCACCCGGAATGTGATATAGTTACACATGAACCTCATGCCCATTTACACATTTACACATGAACCTCATGCCCATAACACTCCTCTCAAGCTGGTTCATATTCATTGTAAAAAAACACTTTGTTCAAATATGTTCAACTTTATGTTCTCTTAAATATTTGGTCAACGAATTTGTTAACTATAGTTAGAACGATGATGTAACTTTCTAATAAACAATATCTGTATGCTTTATCCCCTTATGAAGCACAAGATTCCAATTGTATGCATCACAACTAGATGATTACAATAAAGCTCCATTAGCTCGGTAGGGGTATATCCTAGCTTGGGCATCAAATGTTTTAAGTCACATAAGCTCACATGTTGATAACGCCATGATTCTATATTTTGTTTTTTGCACTTGACCTTATTGTAACTGTGTGCTTTTTACTCTTCCAAAAAATAAAGTTACCTCCTTAGAAAACACGATAACTAGATGTAGATTTTCTATTTGGAGGAGAATATGCTGATTTGTGTAAGTGTAATCCACGACCTAAATATAACCTCAATCAAGAAATAAGATACCTTTTGTTGAAGTATTTTTCAAGCAATATAGAATTCTCTTAGCTACTACCTATTGACATGGGCTCTCTAGAAACTAATCTCAAATAGTTAGTTTTCTTATAATCCTTTTAACCTTTTGTACTTTTCTAAATCAACATGCGGTCTCCCCTGTTTAGGTACTGATTTAACACTTGGATCCATACGAGTATCTACAAGTCTCTAGCATGCCTAACTCCATGCATATCCAACACATACTTACATTGTGAGATATTAATAACTTCTTTTGAATGAGCAATTCATATACCAAGGAAGTACTGAAGGTTATCCAAATATTTGTTCTAGAAATGCTGATGAAGGTAATCTTTTAATTTCAAAACTAAAATGGGATGAAGGTAATCTTTTAATTTCAAAACTAAAATGGAGTCATCGCTAGCGATGAAAATTTTTTAGCTTGCACGCCAGACTAACCTTCCTATGAGCAACAACCTTGAAGGTTGCTCTATATGAACTTCCTTTGAAAGATCACAATAAGGGAAATCATTCTTGATGAAAAACTAACCAAGGGGCCAACGAAAAACAACTAGTGGATGAAAGAGGCGAACTATAGCAGTCTTGGCCACTAGAGAATGTATCAAGGTAGTCAACAGTCAACACTATAAATTTGTGTACCCTTTGCTACTAGGTAGACATTAATTAACAATACCATCTGGTGAGCACTTAAACAAAGAAAACCTATTTGCAACTCTTGGTGAACTTCCTCTAATGCAGAGAAATAAAAATACCCAAGTGTCTTTGGAAATGAGAGCATTTATCTTGTTAATGATAGCACGTCACTACCATGGATCTAAAAGTGTCTTCAAACCTGGGAACTATAAGGATAAAGAGAAGGCAAATTATTATGTGACACGAACACCTTTACAAAAACAATGGGAATGTCCAAATCAGAAGGAGGGTGTAAGACGACGACCCTAGAGGGGGTTCGGGAGTGTCTCCATGGCGCAATAATCAAAGGTACACCAGCAAGGGGTGCCTCGAGTAGTGGATCACAAGGGGGTTGATAAGGTAGTGGATCAATAACATAAGCAGCGGTCAGTAAATAGAGGGTGGTGGAAGGCATAGTCTAAAATTTCGTTCCGGTGCTGAGCGGCACAAGCGATTCCTACCTTTCTGTTAGCGGTCCGAAACCGACACAGAAGTCATCAAGATTTCGTTTCGTGAGTTGTAGTGTGGTGTGCGTCACGCGGCGACAAGCAAAGGCGGCATCATCCAGCGCCGAAGCACGCATGCGCCGCCGAAAGCATCGCGAGACTCCTCCGACACCGCCAGAAGAGTCGTCAGACTCCTCCGGTGCCACCGAAAGCTCCGTCGGACGGCGCTTGAGCCGCCGACCGCCACGCGCAGCCTCCGCCTGCACTAGGGCTCGCGAGCAAGCGCAGGTGGAGAGGCGGAGGTTTATGTGAGGAAATGTTTAAATAAAACATTTCTTCACATAAATATTTATCTCAATAAAATATATAAAAATATATTTAAAATTAAATAAATTTTATTAATTAATTTTCTGAAAATCATTTTTATTGTTTTAAATATTATTTAAAAATTCTAAAAAATTAAATAATCTAAAAAAATTCTAAAAAAATCAAATTTATATTCTGATATATTTTTTATTATTTTATATTTTTACAATTTTATTATTTAATTAATATTCTGATAGTTTTATCATTTTAAATATATTACTTAAATTAATAATTAATTAAATGAATAACTAATTAATTTATATAATTATTATATGTAAAGTAGCATTTTATGTTAATTTATATATTTATTATAGATAATATTTTTTATCTTAGAATAAATTTGAAATTTGGATTCATAAATATTACGATATTAAAATTTTTTACTTTTAGGTTTTTGCTCCAAAACATATAAAGTTTTGACATTGGAAACTTAGTAAGGTAACATATTATGATGTATCAATTTTAATTCGAGTTATTGATAGATCAATTTTCTTTAATGAAAATTATATTTAATTTTTTATAACGATATTAAGTTGTCCAAGAGAACTTATATAAAATCAATATATAATTTATTTTTAAATTATACACAATAAACATATTTATCTAATAATTATTATATATAAATAAAAAAAATTGAAACCGTACCGGCACAACACGATACGATACCGAAACCGTATCGTTCCGGTCTAGGACCCAAACTTCGGCACGGGTTGAAATTTTAAACCTTGGTGGAAGGTCTATAAGTGGAAATGGAAAAGAATCAGGTAGGAACAGAAAGGGTTTTCAGATAGAGATAGTGTAGAGGGAAAGAAAGAAGTGGACTAAAAAACGGTACCATCCTGATGGACAATGGTCTGACGTATATTAGGAGAGTAACATAGATAACTTTTTTGTAGACGAGTGTAACCATCTAAAATGCAGTTGATGGAAAGTGGAGACAATTTATCACAAGGACACTAGGTGAACCAAGCAAGTCCACCAAAGATCTATAGTGAAGGACAATATATAGCATGTTAAGTAAAGAGAATACTAAAGAAAATTTTCCAGTGTAAAATGAAGGATGACACATGGTTGATGTGATAACTTGTAGAGAGAATATCAACACTCTAGAAAGAATAAGGAACCTACAGGTTTAGAAGTCCAGGCATCTGAATAAGATGTTGATTCTTGCATTTTGCTACACTTCTTTGGAAGTGTATGGGGACATGAAAACAGATGAAGAATACCATAACTCCATAAAAATGATTGAAAAGAGTGCAACATAAAAGGAGGAAAGGATAGAAACAACTGAGGCCCATCTTCCCTAGAAATCACCATGTTGTTTGAGACTAATCATCTGTAAAGGTAACAAAATATATAAACTAAAAGTATAACTAACTTGACTTCGACTCAAACTATCTCTATGAACTAGAGAAAAGGGTCCAAAAGCATATTTATAAACACTACTAAGGAGGAAAGGGAACCTAATACACTTACCTAACTACATGATTCCAATTCAAGAGTTTGAAGATTGGAAATTATACACATTAAATTTAAGGAGTGAGGAATGACCAACACGACACTGAATTTGAAGGGGAGATGGTGAAGCCAAGAGCGCCATAGATAATGGAGGCACATCCAGCTAGTACAACCCAGGAGACTCATGCCCTAATTCAAATACCTTACCTGTCCTAGAATCCTAAAATATAATAACCCTATCAAAGCTGATAAAGAAATTCAATGATTTATTAAGTTTCTTGATAGACAATAAATTCATTAGAAACACAACAATATAAAATACATAACGAATGTGATAAAGGAAAAGGAACAAAATTTGTCACACAGGCAACCAATAGTACCTTATGGGCTTATGATGTGACCAGCTAGGGAGAAGCACTAACAATGATTTAGAGCAGGAGAAGACTTTAGTACTCCTTTGTTGAAACCACAAGGATCGAACTGGACTTTATAGACGAGAAAATATCTCATTGAATGAGAACAGAAAATGGATACCAAAAGGGGCTTTGAAATGCCCAAATAATCCATCGGAACAATCTTGTTCTTATTGTTAGTCTCCTAGAGATATTGATATTTGAGGAATGTAGAAGGCTCTTGGCAACGCTAAATGGAGTAAAAATAGGATAAAATTATGACTATGGAAGGGACAAATAGGAATGGACTGAAACACTAATACTTTGGCCTAAAAATAAATATTTGGGTTCAATAGGCAAAATTGGGTACTTCCTAGGATTAACCTAGAGGTCCAAGGTGACATCTTGACTAGATCCGTTGAAGCAGGTTGGATGATGAAATATTGGATATAGGAGCCGCACTAAGCTTCACTAATGGAGAGAATCTACAATGGTGGCTATGGAAATGGTTAAGAACATGTTGCTGCTTGGTTCCTGTGATTTGGTAATCAAGTTGAGAGAGAAGACAACAAAGAGCGGAGTAGATGCGAACACGAATGCAAGTGGAGCAAACGTCAATGAAAATGTTAAGGGACTAACAAGACTCATGTGAATCCCAGCATGACTCAATGAGGCTACATGATGAACAAAATAAATGAGGAGAGAGGCGCAACCAAAGAAGATGAGTGCACAAAGAAGAATGTAGGATAGATGCCCACAAAATGATGCATGTGAACATAAGATCCAAGATAAGCATCGGAGATGAATCTGATAACATGCTGAGATTAGGGAGAAATACTCCTCATTAAAAGGAATCTTTAAAAGTCCTACAAAAAGATATATATGCATTTATAATCCTTACAACTCTTTAGAAGTCTATGAGGTGCATTAGCATATTTTTTTATAATAATCACTAATCTTTTTTATAGTATCAACATATGTCTCTCTTATACACGAATTATCAATTTGGTCTATAGTAGGCAAAAGGACCAAATCAATAGTCTGATGAGTTTAAACCTAAACAATACTTTAAATGGATACATATTTGTAGATTTGTGGACGTCTTGCAAGAATCATTATCAGCGATTTTACTCACATTTATTTCTACCTTTTTCTTTTAATTTAATTTGTTTTTTGAGTCCCTAAAATAGTGTGAGAATCGTAGATTTGAATCATAGTGAAAAACACGATAGTCGAGAGTCAAGGACTCTTTGGGAAGCTCATGTAAAGGAATCCTTAGAAGGTTCAAAAGAATGCCATCAAAGCACTCTTGAAAAGCTTTAAACGAAGGATTATTAGAAGAACCTTTACAAGGTTCAAGGATCCTTAGGGGCTCATTAGAAGGCTTAACTTGAAGATTGTGAAAGGTCTCTTGAGAATATTCATGTAAAAGATTGTGAGAGGATATTTAAGCGACCCGAGTATAGGGAGAATATTCAAGTAAAAGATTGTGAGAGGATATTTAAGCGACCCGAGTAAAGGGATTATTGGTTTCCTAGGAAGATTCAATAAGGTTGTTACAGGTTCTATAGGTGTTATGATTAAAGGATCATCAATGTTGGGATAAAGGTTTTGATGATGCATTAAAGGTTTTTGATGAAAGATGGTTTTCAGTATACTCCCTTCCAATTAAGAGTTGTGGTTCTATTAAGGGTCTTTCGATTCCAAAAGAAAACAAATCGACAAGAGGCTCTTTAAGGGTTTAATGTCAAGGGTCTTACCTAAGGCATTATTGGAGGTCTCTTTAAAAGTCTAAGTCAGAGGATTTTTCTCGGTCAAGACATTAAGAGAGTCGTTTGAAGTCAAACTATTCGGGGAGATCTCCAAAAATTTTGGTGTTATCAGAGGAGTCTTTTGAGGATAAGTTATAAAAGATATATTTTTACAATTAAGTCATCAGGGAATCAGTCAAAATTATTAAAAGCATCTTTCACCTTTATCTCAATCGAAAAATTTTCTAAGGTTAAGTCTTGTACTTCAATTACGAAATTTCAATAAGGTAAAAACTTTAGGTGTATTTTTGGTCAGGTAGAATAATAATTATCCTGCAAATTTTCCAAACACTAAGATTATATAGGAAATTTCAATAAGGTGAACGCTTTAGGTGTGTTTTTGGTCAGGTAGAATAATAATTATCCAGTAAATTTTCCAAACACTAAGATTATTGTTGAAATAGATAACGCAAAAGCACATGGACATATGAAAGAAAGAATAGAGAGACAAAGAAAGAATAAGGAGATAAGTAAAGAGAAAACAATTGCTTCTTTATTATTGATAATAATTGTCATGGGCTAACAAGCCTATTTATACATGTTGCCAAGATAAAATATGAAAAATATAATGATAAATATGATAATATATTATCATGAACAAGGTTTAAAATTTCGACCCGTGCCGATGTTTCGGTCCCAGACCGGAACGATACGGTTTCGGTATCGTATCGTGTCGTGCCGATATGGTTTCGGTATTTTTTATTTATATATAATAATTATTAGATAAATATATATTTATTGTGTATAATTTAAAAATAAGTTGTATATTGATTTGATATAAGCTTTCAATTATTGAACAACTTAATATTGTTAAGAAAACAATTAAATATAATTTTCTTTAAAGAAAATTGATTTATCAATAACTCGAATTAAAATTGATACATTACAATATGTTACCTTATTAATACCAAAAGGAGTGATGTGAATCAGATGAAAACATTGGTTCTTGTAGCATTCTGCTTAGATCAATTCAATGGTTCTCTAACGCCCAAATTAAATAAGCATCCCATGACATGCAATATTGATATTGATTTCTCCACATGTCCATCAGCGTATCTCGATTCATCACTGGAAGTTGGACTTGAACTGGCACCATTGAAATCAGAACAGGTACAGGCACAGGATAAGGATAAACATATGCCTCTGAACTCTGGTATGATGGATCACCATATGATGCATCAGAGTTATAATAAGAAGGCTGAGAGTATGATGAATTTCGACCAGAATCAATCTCAGCTAAACTCTGTCGCATATCTCGATAATTGTAAGCTTTCTTTTGTTTGTCATCCTTATTTCGACGTTGATATTGAATAATTCTAGCTCCATGATCATCATCTTGAGTTGCATGTGTGTAATCTACCTCACATGTCCATGGCTCCGGTGCTAGAGTAGGGGGAACATAATTTTTACCACCAGATGTATCGCCACTATCATCACTTGCATGAGTACTTGCACTGCTATTAACATCACTATCCTCATCTCGAACTTCTCGTCGGACTACAGTATCAGAAGGTGATGATGTTTCATCACTGTCATCATGTTCTTGCTTATCAATTGCATCAAGTGGATTTTCTCTAATTCTCAATTGACCCCTTCCTGTAAAAGCAGGAGGCTTGACTTTTTCTTTCTTTTTAGTAAGAACTGCAGGAGCTTTGCCTTTATCTATGAACTTTGGTTAAGTTTGGGAGTTTGAGGATGTTTGAGAATGTCTTGATCGAGATCTAGAAAATCGAAATTCTTGATCAAAAGCTTCATCATAATCTTCTCCCTCCCTGATATCTCCTCTAGCTTGTATTGTTTCAATCTGTTGAGTAAGAAATTGAGATGGTCGTGGTGGGTCTCCTGCTTCATTAAGTAATGGATTTTCAGTCTCAATAGCACTCCACCAATCCATCATTGGATCATTCTCATTTTGGACAAATCCAATATCAAATGGGTCTACATCACCAGATTCTTGTTCTTTATTTTCTTCTGTTATTGCTCTTAATTGAAGACGCATATTATAATGAACGTAGACCATCTTCTCTAATCGACAATAAGAAAGACGATTTCTTACTTTTGTATGAATGAGGGAGAAAGTTGACCAATTTCTTTCACAGCCACTTGAAGATGTTGTCTGTGAGAGAATTCGTACTGCAATCTTTTTCAAATTTGGAGCTGATCCTCTATATTGTAACCACCACTCAGCTGTAAGATAAATAAGAACAAAATTAAAATAATATTTATATTTGCTGACAATAATTAATAATAATTTTTACTATATTTTCCTGCATCCATTTTATATCTGCATGACACTGCAATAGGATCACTAAAAGAATCATATGCCTCTCGAAATAATCGGCTTTCATTAATAGTCTCAGCAATTGATTCTCTATTTGTTTGTAGTCTTGATATTACATGTCTGAGGGCTTGTAATAAATCATCATTTGTGCCAAGATTATAACGGTATTGATATGCCGGATTGAGATAATAACCTACAATAATTAAACATATATAAATATGCAATTATTAATAACAATATTAGAAATTCTTTATTAAAAAATACGTACCTGCTAAATGAATATATTTTCCCATTTGATCGTCCCATCTTGTAGTGATTATATCAATGTAATGTTGATATTTGGTTGGTGATTGAAGACGTCTCTTAATTTCCTCTTTTGCTTCAATAATTAGGCGGTAAACGTTGCCCATTTGTGGCTTCCTGTCCATATCGACTTTACGTAGAACAACGTATAAAGGTTCTATTGCTAGAAGAATATCTGCAATATAATCCCAAAATCTAACAGATATAATAATTTTTTGCACCTCTTTACCTTCGGCTGTGTTAGAATATCGAGAGGCTTCCCAATCCTCAGAAGAGAACATGACTTTCAATCCAACTTTTTTTTGATTCAACGATTTTAACAGGAGAAAGTGAGTGGCAAACCTAGTCGCACCTGGTCGTAGAATCTCACCATTAATATATTTCCTTTTTAATCCATGAACCCAATGATGATTATAGAGAAATTTTGTTAAAGATTGACCTTTTTTCATTACCTTCTTCACTATATCGAGTTTACCAATATCTCCCATCATCAAATCGATACAGTGTGTTGCGCATGGTGTCCAAAATAATGTTTGATATTTTTGCTCCAATAACTCTCCAAACCCTCTTAAAGTTGGCACCATTATCTGTAATTACTTGCACTATATAATCTACACCTATCTCTTGAACTACACTATCCATCAAATGATATATGTAGGGTGCATCATGAAAATCTGTAGTTGCATCAATAGTTTTATGAAATATCACCTTTCTATTGCAGTATAGTAGAAAGTTGATAATGCTCATCCGTGTAGGTCCTGCCCAGCCATCATACATCAACGTAACCCCATATAAGCTCCATTGCTTTTTGCAAGATAGAATCCAAGTTTTGATCTCCTCCACTTGTTCATCTAAATATGAACCAGCAATTTCATATGCAGTCAGAGGTTGAATACCAGGACCAGCTTTTTTGGATGTTGGACACCAAGCTACGGTAGTATATGTTGTTTGCTGCATTAGGAGGAATATGATTAAAATGAAAAAATTTTGCAATACTTTTACCGATTGATTTCTTCTTCTCTTTTGTGTATGCATCATCAATCCTAATCTGTTTGCTAGCTTGGTCTGGAAATGCCAGTGGATCAATATCAGCAATATCAACTGCACGTCTTCGTCCCATAGAAGGAAAAAAACGACCAATACCACTTTGTGTTGAAGAAATACGAACACTTGCACTCCTTCCTAATGTTGTTGCAGTAGTTGAGTCACTTCTACTAGTACCAGCTGAGTCACTTCTATGCCGCATATTTTGCTCATAGTCATATTGAGTTCAAGAGGCATTGAGAGCTGCTAAAAAATCTTCATCGTTTGGAACTTCACCACGACCTTCAAATTCATCATAAATTGTCTCTCTAGAGATTCGACTATCAACAAGATCACGTTGTCGTTGTTGTTTATACTTTAATGCTTTTTGACCTTCAAGTTCCTCTTTCATTGCACGATGAACTTCTTGAGAAACTTTTGGACAATTCGAAACATCTGAATATCCACCAGCAAGATGTTGTTTTAGGCGTGTGACCCCACCACCCCATCCAATTATAACGCAATGCAAACATTGCCAATGGAATTGATTCTCTAATCGGCATGCGTGTCTCCAAGCTGGATCAGATTGTTGTTTTGGTGTCGTTACCTATGTATTATAAAAAATTAGGAATAATTCACATTTCTAGCTCAAATAATAGTCATCATTTAATAGTGTCAAGAATATTTTTATCATTATAAACAAACAAATTAAATATATAAAAGACAACTTCATGAAAGTAATCATCTATGACACATTTTTATAAAGTAAACTTGGAACAATAATATTAATTATTTAAATAATATATATTTAAAATGATAAAAATATTAAAATATTAATTAAATAATAAAACAGTAAAAATAATAAGTAATTATCAGATTATAAAATGAAATTGTTTGCAATTTTTTAGATTTTATTTAGGTTTTTTAAAAAAATTTTAAAATTTTTAAATAATATTTAAAATAGAAAAATAAATTCAGAAAATTTATTAATTAAATCTATTTAATTTTTTAAATTGAAATTGAAATTTTATATGTTTTATTGGATAATATTTAAAGAAGGAAATGTTAGATTTAAATAAATAATTTTATTATTATTTTTCTTAAAATCTCATTTAAGTGAGAAATTCGGAAAAATCCCGATTTTATTTTTCGCCTCCGCCGAGCCGAAAATGGCCGTCCCGCCGGAGATCCACCGGAGATGGAGGAGCCACGCGTCCAACGGCTCCAGCACCGTCTGGCGAAGATTCCGGCGACGCCGGAGGCTTCCGACGACCCCTCCAACGACGCCGGGGAGTCCCGCAATGCCTCCGACCCGCCAGAGATCCGCCGAAGACGGAGGAGCCGCGCGTTCAACGACTCCAGCACCGTCCGGTGAAGCTTCCGGTGACGCCGGAGGCTTTTGGCGACCCCTTCAGCGACGCCGGGGAGTCCCGCGATGCCTCCGACGCAGCTGCATAGATTGTTTCATCATACCTGTCGCTGCCACCGCCGCCTGGAGCTCACTTCGCTGCTGTCTCCGCCTCCTCGAGCTGCTGCTGCTCACCACACGCACTTGCACTCGATTCCTTCTGTCGCGCGTGTCGTACGCGTTTGTTGTTGCGCGATTCTCGCTGTCGCTGGGTGACGCATGCCGTGACGCCTCGTCCGCACGAAATCGCTGGCCTCCTCGAGCCGGTTTTGGCGCACCAACGGAACGGTAATTTCCACTAGTACCGCCCGAAACCAAACAGTACCGTGAACCTTGATCATGAACATGGTAATATATTATCATGAATATGGTCATAATATATATAGAACTAATGGCAAATATGGTAATAATAGAAATAGAACTAATGGTAAATATGGTTTGGATTGGAATCTAAATATGGTAAATCATCAATAATTGAAATCAATTTTTGAATCTTCTGAACTGCTATTTTGTCGTCATTACCCCTTGACAAATTCAACGGGAGATTCTTGAATGTTGAGTTTGGTTGTCAATAACCAATCAAATATTTTAGAGCAAACACCACCAATACGATACGACATATCTGGTGAACTTTGCCTTTGATAAAAGAAGACAACTAGAAGGAGGTGAGGTGTTGTTTGAAGGTTGGTATCTGATATGTTGTCGAAATAAGAGTAGTAGAAAAAGATGGTTGCATTTTGGTGGCTAAATATACTGAGGTAGACCAAGAAAATCAGCTATTATATGTGAGCAAAACTCGAAAAAAAACACTTGCTATTTGGCCACTAAAAAGAGACAATACTCATGGAGGAAAGACTGCTACAAAGCAGTTATTGTTGAAGAGAAGGAAGAGAATAAGAGAGGAAGACATAGAGAGGGACAAAAACCTGATGTCCCTGAAAGTAGGAAGGAAAATGATATTACTTTTGCTACGAGAAAAAGAAGAAGAGAAAGAATAAAAAGGAGGGATGGAACTGTGCTCCTGTTGGATTTCTTGAAAGAAGAAAGAAGAAGATAGGAAGGAGAAGAAAAGAAGGTAGTAAGAGGGAAGAGAAAGATTTAAGAGGTAGAAATTTGTTAGTAGAAGATTTTTGTAGAAACGAAAAAGGAGAATAAAAAGGATAGAAAACCTGAGGAAGAAAGAGGTGACGATAATTTTTTTTTTTTTTGGAAATAGGGGGGAAAGGGAAGAGAAACCATGAAATAAAGGGAAGAGAACATGAAAGTTGTTATCATGCCCGTATCACTAAAAAAAATGAAGAGAAGACCTGATGAAGATAGAGGTTTTGGAAGGGAAAAAAATAAAAAAAAACCACACAGAAATAAAGGAGGAGGTGAGGGTGAAGCGTGGAAGAGGAAAGAGGAGGTGGCTAATTTTATTAATTATTTATTTTATTTATTTATTATTTTTTTAAGAAAATCACATAAGAAAAGGGAGGAGGCAGCTAACATGAAAAAGTTGTTATATGGTGGGAAAAAAAAGAAACATGTAAAGTTTTTTTTTTTGGAAAATAAAAGGGAAAAAAAAAGAGGAGAGAAATGGTGGAAGAGAGGGGGTCAGGCAAAAGCTCTTACCATTGGCTGAAAAAAAAGAGAACAAAAGTGGGTTGTTGTTGTTTGGGAGGGAGACGAAACAAAGGCAGCGAAGGTTGTTGGTCTTGTGGCTTGGAGAAAGAGGAGAGTTATTGATGGAGAAATATGATGTTGTTATGGAGAAAAGGAGAGTTTCTGAATGCGGTTGACAAACAAAAACAACAAAGAGAAGAATAAAGGCAAAACGTTGTTGCTGGACTTAGGAAAGAAATGAAAAGAAATTAAGAAGAGAATTAGGAAAAGAAAAGAAATTAATAAGAAGAAAATTATGAAGAAGGTTGGTAGGAAAATGACGTGGAGTGAAAAAGAGGAAGTTGGAAATTTTTTTAAAAGAAAAGTAGGGAAAAAATGAAAGAGGAAGAATTATAAAAATTCTAAGAGTGAATCATGAAAGAAACGTACGATTATGACTTTGAGAAGAAAATTTCTGAAGAGCTTCTAGATAAGGTGAAAGAGAATGCGTCAATTATAAAGGAAACTGTCAAAGAGTTCGCAGGTAAGGAAAAAAAAATAGAAGGCCAAAGAGGCCAAAGAGAGTTGTGGTTAAGAAGGCCAAAGAGACAACGGAAGCCGTCGGGAGTAAGGCCAAGGAGAGAGCCGCGATGACGAAAGACGCAACCAAAGAGACCATAAATGCGGTCGGAAAGAAAGCCGAGAGAAGATGGCACAGCGAAGGAGGCATTGCAGCGTGAACTTGAAGCCGTGAAAGAGAAGGCGAAGGAAGCGATGGAGTCAGTGAAGGAGAAGTCATGTCGCTGGCTAAGGAGAACGTTTCGACAATTTTTTTTTTTTTGAAAGGAAAAAAAGAAAGAACAAATAGATGCGAATGATCATGACTCTGATACCATGTTGAAATAGATAACGCAAAAACACAGACATATGGAAGAAAGAATAGAGAGACAAAGAAAGAATAAGGAGATAAGTAAAGAGAAAACAATTGCTTCTTTATTATTGATCATAATTGTCATAGGCTAACAAGCCTATTTATACAAGTTGCCAAGATAAAATACACAAAAAATATAATGATAAATAAGATAATATACTATCATGAACATGGTAATATATTATCATGAATATGGTAATAATATATATAGAATTAATGACAAATATGGTAATAATAGATATAGAACTAATGGTAAATATGATTTGGATTGGAATCCAAATATGGTAAATCATCAATAATTGAAATCAATTTCTGAATCTTCTGAACTGCTATCTTTGTCGTTATTAATTATATTCAATCCTTTTTCCTTTATAATAAACATCCTCTACTCAAATAAATGAACATGACTTGTATTCCATTAAAATTATACATGTTGCCAAGATAAAATATGGAAAAAATATAATGATAAATAAGATAATATACTATCATGAACATGGTAATATATTATCATGAATATGGTAATAATATATATAGAATTAATGACAAATATGGTAATAATAGATATAGAACTAATGGTAAATATGATTTGATTGGAATCCAAATATGGTAAATCATCAATAATTGAAATCAATTTCTGAATCTTCTGAACTGCTATCTTTGTCGTTATTAATTATATTCAATCCTTTTTCCTTTATAATAAACATCCTCTACTCAAATAAATGAACATGACTTGTATTCCATTAAAATTTTGGTCTAAGACCATTAATGAATCGAAAGGTCGACCTAGGTTCTTTGCTAATATCATAATCATGGTTTAAAAACTTGAACCGTATAGGAGTTTCGTGTTTATGACCGAAACAATATAGTAGTTTCGGCCGTATTGTGTCGTGTCGATATGATTTTGGTATTTTTAATATAAAATATATTAATTAAAAATAAAATTTAATCTAAATATTAAATAAAATAAAAAAAAAAAAATGGAAAAAAGGAAAAAATAATCTATATATATTAAATTAATAAGATAGTTTTATTAGGATTTGATTAAACCTGTTTAGATTACCCTATTTATAACTAAGAGTTGATTAATATTACGAATCTAAGTTTTTTTCTTCAGCATCCCACCATATGTGCGGACCGCACGCCCGTGGAGTCCCCACAGAGATCCGCAGAGGTTGCGATAGCCTCCGCAACATGCACGCTCGCGAGTGTCCCCATGCACCCATGGGAGTCCCCGTGCGCCTGCGAACATCCCTGCCTTGACCCACGAATGTCACGGTGGCCTTCGTGACTCCACAAAGTTTACCATGAGATTGTAACGCCTCCACAACACTGCAGAGCTCGCCACAAGATTGTGGCGCTTCAGTGACACAGTGGCGGCGACAGTGCCGAGTAGGTGTTAGTGTAAGGCGACTACTGGTATAGCAAATTTCCCCAATTTCACCTAGAATGGAACGAAATTTTAAAACATATTCACAACTTGTGTATAAATTTTTATGTTATGCTCAATATTTCGCTTCACCTCATTGATGATTATTTTAGCCTTATAAATTCATTTATATTTATTATTAAAGTATGGTGTCACATATTTATGGTGTAACATAGTTTATCTAAACTTGCATTTCATTTCGAATCAATATCTAATAGGTTTCGTACCATCACTAAAGGCTTAGACACGGATTGACTGATGGTTAGTCCGTGGGTGTTGCCACCATGAGGTTTGGGGGTCAAAACCTGGCAAAGCCAGTGTGCCCGCTCTCCCCACGCACTAGCCACAACATCCGGGTTAGTAGCCTCCGTAATTTACCTCATCCGTGTTGGCCCTGGAACGGGTTGGCAGGGGCGTTGGGGGCAAACGAATCGCCTTTTGCCACCACTAAGGGTGAGTTTGGTAAATCATACATGTCATGATAGTCAAAGTCTTATTTCAATTAAACAATCAAGGAATGCATGAGGATCCATTCTTCTATAAAAAATGAAACTTTTATCCTAAGAAATCATCGCTCACAAGAGTTATCATTTCTAGAAATATAACGAGTTCTCTTTACACATAAGATTGTGTGATAGTAGGTGAAGGTTTTATAATTCATAGGGCTATGTCTGTGTGAATGGTAATATTTTCAAAATCATTTGGATGGTGCATTTTAATTCTCATAAATCTAAGCTCATTTTATATTTTAATTTTAGGACCTCTGTGACTAACATTTATATCTCTCATCTCTTTTATAGTGGTGGTTGCAATTTCTTTTCAACATGCTGATCTAAGATTTTTGGTAAGTCATGGTTCTTATAAAACAGAAGCATGAAACATAATATAATAAATGTCATTAAACTAAATATGACATTTGTTTTTTTTGATAGATGATGGTTAAAGTAGGATAAGAGATAATACATGATGGTGTATATTCATGTTTCAAGAACATGATGACATGTAGAAATTAAAAACTAATTTAATGCAGACCAACCAAATAGTAGTGGTTGTTATTGGTGCAATCGTCCTCGGGTCAAGGTTGACCAGTTTGACTAAACTCGGGTTGGTTCGAGTTTGAGTTTAGGCTTTAGGACAATATGTGAGAAAGATGTCAAGGTTGACCAGATATTTGACGAAGTGAAGACCTAATTGGGTATTATGCAGTGGAAGTCCTAGCAGGGTTAAGTAGTGAAAACCTAGTTGGGAATGGAAGACCTAGTTGGGAACTAGGTAGTGGGGATAGGCGGTTAAAGACCTAGTTGGAGGCAATGAAAAGTCCTAGCGAGGCTAGGTGGTGCAAGACCTAGTTGGGAACTAAGCAATGAAAGCCCTAGCAGGGCTAGATAAGGGAAAAGTCCAAGTGAGTCAAAGGTTAACCAAACATATTTCCCTTGCCTAGCCCCGCTAAGGCTTCCATTGCCTAGTTTCCAACTAGTACTTCCACCGCTTAGCTCCACTAGGACTTCTGCCTAATTCCCAAGCAGGTCTTCACTGCCTAACCCTGCTAGGACTTCCACTGTCTAGTTCTCAACTAGGTCTTCACTTCGTCAAGTATCCGGTCAGCCTTGACCTACTTGACCTCTTTCTCAAATATTGTCTAAACATTGAAACTCAAGCTCGGGCTCGGACCAACCGAGCTCAGTCAAACTAGTCAACCTTGACCCAAAGACGATTGTACCAACATCTTCTCCTTTTTGATGTTTGACAATATGTTAAGTTATGCTAACCCATATTAGCCAACTTCCTTCTGCATCCTATACCAAAACATGAATGAGAGTTTCCTTAACTTATGGGAATTAGGTAGTGAAAGTCTGAGCATGGCTAGGCAGTGAAGACCTAGTTGAGAATTAGGTAGTGGAAAATACTAGCAGGGCTAGGCAGTGGAAAACCTAATTGGGAACTAAGCAATGGAAAGTCATAGGGGGTTAGGCGGTGGAAGACCTAGTTGGAAACTAGACAATGGAAGCACTACGGGGCTAGACAAGGGAAAAGTCCATGCTTCCAATCACCAAGTGTCTGATCAACCTTTGACCTACTTGGACTTTTCCCTTGCCTAGCCCCGCTAGGACTTCCATTGCCTAGTACCCAACTAGGACTTCCTTTCCATTACCTAGTTCCCAACTAGGACTTTCCATTGCCTAGTTTCTAACTAGGTCTTTCACTGCCTAGCCCCACTAGAACTTTCAATTGCCTAGTTCTCAACTAGGATTTCCACCGCCTAGCCCCTCCACGACCTAGTTCCCAACTAGGTCTTCACTGCCTAGCCCCGCTAGGACTTCCTCACATCATCAAGTATTCAGTCAACCTTGACCTCTTTCTCATATATTGTCCAAACGTCAAAATTTAAGCTCGAGCCAACCCGAGCTTAGTCAAACTGGTCAACCTTAACCCTAGAACGATTGCACCAACAACCTCCCCTTTTTGATGTTTGATAATATGTTACGTTAGACTAACCTATGTTAACCAATTTCCTTCTACATCCCATGACAAAGCATGAATGAGGGTTTCCTTAACTCTACAGTTGTATTTTTAGTAAAATTACACAAGTTTTGTGGATGTCGAAGTTGTGCTGATTAAATGAATTGTACTTGATATCACTTCCTTTTTGTAAATTCCTCTTAAAATAGGAGTTATAATGTTTTCCAATTTTGTATTAGATTCCCAAACAGATTCACCATTTAAACATTTTGTTTCTTTTGATTTTTTATCTTTCTAGAAGAGGCAACATGGCAAGAAAACTTCTTAAGTAATCAATGGAAACTTTGGATAAGAGTATGGAATCAAGACAAGATGCAGGAGTGATGGCTAGTTTAAGGCAAGAATGGAAAGATGGCAGAGAAGCAGAAAAAACTAGGTTTTTTGGTTGGTGAGGTTTTGGATGATGATGCTGTGGACAAGCAGTTGAGGTTTAAGGTGATTGGAGAAAATAGTGTTGGTTTGATGGGGCAACGTGGGTGGAGATGGCATGCCATGGCGTTGTGTAGGATATAACATGAATGGATTCAAAGAGGACTTCGTAATGTCATGGTAAGTGGGGCTCAGATACCATTTAATGCAGAACGAATTAATTGTACTAACAAAAACACAACCTCTCGACCAATGAGAAAAATATTAATTAAAAGGTTAGCATTTCATGGGATCCTAAATACCTTGATCCTTTTATCAAGTGACTATAAGACCATTTTTTTAAAATAACTTAAAGCAACAAGTCATGTCAGACATGTGCAGATAATGACTATTGGGGTAGGCTAAGAGTTGGGAAACTGAATGCTTATAATTTAATGGAAAGAAAATAACCAAGTTGACTACAAATAGTCAGACTTTATCATTTTTCCTACAGGAGTGCAAACTCTAGATAACATGCACTTACACTGGACATTTCAGCAGCGGAAATGCAACATGAAACTAAAGGAGCACCACCATGTTTAAGAGCACCTGGGTGAACCTGGAAACAACAAAAGTATGATAACTAAGAATTGAAAATTGAAGAAAATTGTTGGGAGCAGTCAAAGACAATATTGTGTACACAAAAAGCTGATCATATTAAGCATTAGATCACAGATTGAAATTTCCAGATTATTTCAATTTTCAACTGGGAGAACTTAGAAAACAAAATGTTTTGAGTAACTATGAAAATGATTTCACATGATCAGATTGAAAATTTTCATCTGGTAATTAAAATGGAAATGATCTGCATATATTTATACATGATAGATTGTATTTATGCCAAGTATATTACTAGAGAATTCAATTCTGGAGAGTTTTCTGTTGTCTCATTCTCACATAAAGGAGGTGAATCAATGTGAGTTGACTATAAGCAAGTTTCTAAGATGAAGTCCACCCACCTCCACAATTTGACAAATGAATATGAAAACAGGATCAAATATTCATTTTTTTACGACAGAATCTAACATAAAAAATCAATAATGAAGGAAAATCACTTTCAAACACATCTGAAGTCTGAACACTAGAAACTATACTTGCTATTCATTTTACTTTGCAAATCAATTTTCAGTATTTTGTACCTGCAAAATTGCAGGACTATTTTCAGCCTCAGCTGCAGAAACAACTGCTTCAATTCCTTCAAGATTATATACATTGAATGCTCCAACAGCATATCCACCCTTTTCAGCATCCTTATGACAGAAGGTTAAAGTATACAAATATATGTCAATATAGATTTCAGTTAGCACAATCTTTAATATGGTAAAAAAGAACACAAGTTTACATGAAGAATGCTTTTTGTTGACCAAGGAGGGCGAATCCAATTCGTTACAACATCAGCAAGAGCATTGTTATCACCCACATTACCTGATAGAAATCAAAACTAATATTTAGGAAATATAGTGATAGCGATCTGGATTGGTGTGTTGTAGAGACCTATACAACCTGGGAAAACAATATATGGGACCCCTGGATGGCGGCTTTCTGGACCTAGCTGCCATAAGGGAATACCTGGTAATGCTTGTCCAATTACCATAGCATGCTTTGCTTCTAAAGCTCTTGTAGCAATATCTGAAGAAGTAATTCCACCCTGACCATCAAAACCGAAGATTAGAATGAAAAAGAAACAGATGTAAATTTTGCTATTAAAGTTGCACAAGCATTCCAGTTTTCATAAGTTCGACAGTATTGCATTTTGCATAGCATTCAAATGTAGAAAATAATTTTATACCTTATCATAAAATAAAAGAGAAATTCTGATGGAAGAAAAAGGTTCATCACACTAGAGACACATAAGAGGCATCATGGTAGTTTGCTGTGTACCTTGGCAAGGATATAACGGGGGCGTGTAATAACCCGTTGCACAATAGCAACCAGGCAGGAACTGACTTTTGAATTGATATCTAAGCTTTCTTCAGGAGCTGCGTAGGAGCACAAAAATGCATATGATATTTAAAGGAAAATTAGTAATCTGGGTATTGCCATTAACTCAATGTGTACAAATGACATAGGAGATGTTTAAATGAAAACCACAAAATGCATCTTTTATGGAAAGTAGGGCCAATGCCCCCACAATCATTAATTGATGAGGTGTACATAGAAGTACAGTATATATATTGGGAGCTTATGTGGTCCTATCTATCGGTGATGCACGAGTAAAACCAACATGATGGAAGATTAATACGAACATTTCTAAAAGAAGCATCTAAATGGTCTATCCACCTGAATCAGCCAGTTCACATACAGCATTGGCATCGATCTTGCATTGTAAAGATTTGGTTCACTAATCTATATAGCCCATAGCTGTCCCAATCACTGAAAATGCATAGGCTGAGTGATTGATGAGGAAGAAGGATCATATGTTTTATAAACCAAATACCCAAAAAATTAAACACTGTTCTCTATGAATAGATATAATTATGATATAGTGAAAGCATATAGATCAAGATCAGCAGTCCAAAATTTCCAATATATACTAAGTACAAGGATTATTTTAAAGTGTCTTGTGAATTTCTTTGGTTGTTGAGATAAGCCAAGCAATAAAAATAATATTACTTAAGAATTTATTGGTGGATTTACAGCTCAACAATGCATGCCTGTGACTTCAAGAAGAGTTTCTCTTTTTCCTAGCAGTAAATTTGGTTTCTAGGATTGGCAATGTGTCCCAAATATGCCAACTTAAGAACGCTAAGAAAATTGGATTGGCTAAGCAGGATAAGCGGACTGGGCAAGTAGAGATGACTAGAGTGAGTTAGTAGGTGGTCAGGTGGGTTTATAACTCCATAAAATTAGGGTGATTGTCTATTGAAACTTTTGCCTATATGCATCGTGTTTGTTAGGAAAATATTTTGATTCTCTTTAACATGGTATAATTTTATTGTGTGCAAGTATGCATGATATTTATGGAATCAC
The DNA here is from genome assembly GCA_024364735.1 of Boesenbergia rotunda. Lineage (NCBI taxonomy): Eukaryota > Viridiplantae > Streptophyta > Magnoliopsida > Zingiberales > Zingiberaceae > Boesenbergia > Boesenbergia rotunda. The sequence continues at coordinate 933,336 of JAGFNQ010001948.1, read as the reverse complement.
AAATGTAGAAATTCTTTGACATGCTGAAGTCATCTTCTGTGTCAGTTAACGGACTAGCACGGCTTGACACTTTGATTCTTGATTCTTCACACATTCTAATAATTTCATGTGGATATAGGTATTCTTCATTAATCATTCTATCCTCACGCCCCGCTAAATTGTAGTAAAAAGAAAGAACCACTACTCAAGATAGCTTGTATCTTCTACGAATGTATATTATTTAGAGCATTGCATATTAATCATTGGAAAGATTTTAAGGTAGCTTAAGAATTCTCCAACGACGAATCACTTATATTGGGTATTTGACCACTATATATATATATAGATGTGATGGATGTAAGACTATTCCGCTTTTGAGGAAAGGTCTCTTATTTTGGGATAAAGGTCATCCTCAAATTGTAGGATACATTGATATATATTGGGTAAATTCTTCCATAAATAGATGATCCATATTAATCTATTACGGAAATATATAACTTTTTTTGGAAGAGAAAGAAGGATTGTATTGATAGGTTGAGTTTAAAAAAATGGAGTCTATAGCTACGGACTTTGTGAGATGTATGCTTAATTAAGTCAAATAGTTGATGACCAAGTTAGGACATGCTAAAATTAGAATGGTAATTCTATTCTTTCTATAAACAAATCCATGAAATCTTGGAAGTCCATAACAACTCTGAAAGCATAAGTCCACATAAAGGAAAATTCACAAACATAGAAGAAAGGATAAAAGCATAAGGCCACAAATAAAAGAAAACACACAAACAGAGAAGGAAGGAAAATACTGACATTTTCCAGTAACGAGTTGCCTGCTCGTCACCAGGAGAGTATCCTTCCCTGCTTTCAGAGAAACACTCACAATTTCGGCTACACGATTGATCTCTTCATCCCGTTCTTGAAATGATTTCATGGAAACTTTATCAACTGAGACCTGCTCCAGAGAAAAGTGCCATATCTCAACAACACATGAATAAGAAAACAAGGAAATTTGTATATGCAACACAAAATAATCACATGATTAAAAGTTTCATGTAATTGATAGAAATTTCATGGATGGTTTGAAAGAGGAACTAACCTCAACACATTTTAGCTTTTCAGCAAATTTTGATACAAGCACTTCAACCTGAGCATACGCTCATAGAAAAAATAAAAGAGCATGATTAAGTCATCTGAAATCACACAGAAACATAGGCATAAAGAGAGAAGAATATACCTGTTTTGTGGTTTTAGGAACATATGAGCCCACGATTATGAGGCCTCCAGTATTGACTTTGGTTATGCCAACATCACTTGGACGGATAGTAGGTTTTGCCTCTATTCCAATTCGAGCTGATACAAAGCTTGCAGCAGTACGACATAAGAAACGTTTTCCTTTGACTTCTGCCTGTAAAAGGTTTAGAGAACTAAGATGCAGCAAATCTTAAATGGGTAAGCTTGGAAAACAGAGAAGCTCATATTCATACCTGGATCATTCCTGCAGCAAAAACGGAAATGTCTCTTTCACTTGCAGCATTTACAATGCAAATAGAACCCTGACAAACATGGAATGCATTTAAGGTTTATATCAAAAAGGACATGACTACAGCATGAGTGAGATAAACACTATGCTATATAAACACGATGATAAAAAATTAGAGTTCAAAGAAACAATGTGCTTTCAAATGAGATGAAGTTCAAATAAGCTACAATCGCAGTTCTTGTCTAATGGAAGAATGAATTAGAGCACCGCTTGCAGATTATGTTGCCAACTCCAGGGATTAGTTACTTCTGCATTGTATAGTAACGTTGTTTAGCATTTCTGGCATATTTGTAGTAGCTTGGTTTGCTACTCTAGCATGTAAAATTTCAGTACAGGAAATACCAGTGGCATCTTGCAAATTTTAAAAAAGCTAGAAGATATTAAGTCAATCTTTGTATACCTTTTTCAGGTTACAAAGAAGTTCGCAAACGGCAGTTGGCCCTCCTTTACGCAATAGGTTTATAGAAACTGAAGATACATTGCTGGCTGCAACTCGTCCTTTTGTTTTCTCTTCAATCCACTATAATTTATATTGACTAGTCATTCGCTGAACCCTGAACCCTGAACTGAAGTAACAATTGAGCTGACAAATTTATCATTAACTCTACCTCTCTTAGATTGGAAGAACTGTAACCAAATGCAGCATCCTTGGCAAATTCAGTTTCTCCAGCAGGAACAAGCCTAAACAAGATACATGATGAAACTTGAAGACGGGGTGGTTTTTAGGATTCACAATTCCAATGAGTGAATTGAGTATTGACCTATCAGCATCAGCAACATAGTGGATGTCATTAATAGTATAACGTCCACCTTGTAGAAAGAAAGGACAAATAATCCATGCATCCATCTCTCCTAGTACTGATACAGCAGCATCGGCTTCCTGGAAATACATTTACAATTAGATAATCTAGATAAATCTTTGCACATGATTTGATCTACCAAAAACGAAAGTAAAATCTCCAGTACATGCTAGTGTTGAAATTTGCATGCCACTGTAGTCTGATTGGCATTTTGTGCCTCATTAATATATATAATTAGTGCCTATGAACACTCCAAAGAGCACGTGTAACATTTTCATCTCAGTGTTGTCTAAGAACAAAAAAAGGTACGGTCCACCATGCAATTACAAAACATACATTCAAAACATTACCTCAGGAAAGTGACCTCGAAGAGTTGAATCGCCTCTTAGTACAATTGTGTAGTCAATGCCGCTAACAGTTGCAGCTGCAGCTTCTACATTTCTACATATATCTTCTGTCAACAAAATGGCCTGTGAAAATCCAGATGTAGTTTATTACTTAAAGAACAAACAACCCACAATTCCAATAATACTATTTCTTTAGATAAGAGACAACCAGATTGATAAGACCTCTAAAAACTGGTTATAGATGATACCTTTTCAGTGGTCAGAGATCTTGAATTAGTTAATATAAAAAAACATCTCGGTCTTTTGCTGAACTGCTCAACAAGCATATCGACTTTCCTACATTTCCAAACTTTTGCAATCAATAAGGGTAAACGAGCTATCTAGAAAATCATACTACACTAAAATTTTGCTAGTCATTGCAATACAAATCATGGAAAACCTAAGGTAAACATGGGATTAATTATCATAAGATCGACTAATTAAATTCTCAGAGATAAATTGTGGTATAATTTCCTGGATGTTTACCATTCTGTCAAGACTTCTATGCCATGAACCGTCTGAGTTCCTGTGGGATCGTCATCTAATACTACAAGAACTTTTGATGTATTTTGACATTGTAGCGAACTAACACACAAGGGGTTGGTGGGCCATTCTGGTGGGAGGGATTTGAAAATATCTTCTTTACTGATGATAGGGATTTTCCCTTCAACTCTCACACCAGTTAATGTCTCATATACCTGTCAAGTAAAAGAGCAGTGCTTCTACAAAATCAGCAACCTAACCAATAAAATAATATATTTCCTTGCACTAGATGGAGACCAGAAAGGGAATAGACGAGTTCAATAACAAAGTTGAAACTTAATATTAATGAGTAGTCATGTTAGAGCAATAACACTAATTTAAACTAATTAGCATGTAGCTTGTTAACTGGATAAGAATATTTTGACAAATGATAAATAAGACTATTTGATTACAGTTATCTCCAAAGAAAAACAATTCTGATGCAGGCTTATTTCTTCAAGGTAATGTAAATATAGGAGAAAATTATAAACAAAAACAAAGAAAAGAAAAAGAGAAACAAATGAAAAAGACTAAAACTATACACATGGTAAGAAATCATCAAGGAACTCCCAATTAAAACTTCGTTTCAAATGAATATTTTGATCACTGGTGTACAATGGCTATCAATGGATAGATTCAGAGAATGAACATAGATAACTATCAAGCTTGAGGAAAAAGGAGAACAATCCCTCTGAAAGTCTGCCATGGCACACAAACATCACAAGAAAGTATTCCTTGAGCTATATGAAGACCAACTGAAGTCAATTCTTGCAGTTGACATTACAAAGAATGTGCTAAAAGAGTTTGTGCTCAAGGAGAAAACACATTGCTCTGCCCACATTAGTGGAACACATTTTGGCAAAGTGATCTTCATGTAGAACGAAGTTATCAAAAAGGATATCTCGAAACCCAATTCAAAAGAGAATAGTTTTTTGTGCATCAAAGTGTATATATATATATATATATATATATATATATATTAGGATAGTCAGTAGTCTGTGCACAAAGCTCTCATCAATGTAGGGTCCCAAGGAAGGGTTAGACCACATTTGGTCAATGGTATGCAATCTAATCTTGCATTTTGCAAGAGTTATTTCCACGACTCAAACATGTGACCTAAAGTCATGACAACAATTTTACCGTTGTCCGAGAATATATATATATATATATATACCATGCAGGTAAGTTATTAAAATTTAATATTAAATGACAAGGGTAGTTTCCCACTTGTCACTTGCGTGTCACTTGTATTAATAATGTTGATGATATCGTGTCATATCGACACTTGGGGCACGTTGTTGGCATACTACGATAAACATTATGATAAATTTAAGTAATATTTGTTACTTTTTTTTATCTTACTTCTCATTCAATTGATTATCAACTTTTGCCCAAGATCTATCTTTAGTCGACTATCTAGTTGACTTAACCTACCTCAATCAACTAAATTCATGTTCAATCAACTCAACTAGAAACAAAGTCTTTCTGTTTGCAAGCAAAACCTTTTGAGTCAAGTCCCTAGTTGGTGTTAACCTTTAATACACTTGTTACAATAAGAGAATTCTCAATATACAAAAGTCACAAGATGTAAGGCCTATTTATATACAAAGTTAGGGATCTATCCTAGGAAATAAATAGACCTATTTATATACAAAGTTAGGGATCTATTCAAGTAAATAAATTAGGATTCTATTCTAGGGAGTAATTTGTATTTTAGGTAAAATACAAATTAGGATATATATTTATATAGCTAATACTCCCCCTCAAGTTGGGGCATATATATTAATCATGCCCAACTTGTTACAAAGATAATCAATCCGGACCCCATTTAAAGCTTTTATGAAGATGTCCCCTAGTTGTTCTCCAGTTTTTACATATCCTGTAGTGATCAAGCCTTGTTGAATTTTTTCACGAACAAAATGACAATCAATTTCAATGTGCTTAGTTCGCTCATAAAATACAGGGTTTGATGCAATGTGAATAGCAGCTTGATTATCACACCACAGTTTTGTTGGTACTGAAATTTTAAGTCCTACTTCAGTCAATAGTTGTTATATCCACATTATTTCACACATAGACTGTGTCATAGTCCTATATTCTGACTTTGCACTGGACCGTGATACAACGTTTTGCTTTTTACTCTTCCATGAAACTAAATTTACTCCAATGAAAATACAATAACTTGAAGTAGACCTTCTATCCATTTTAGAATCTGCCCAATCTGCATCTGAAAAACATTCAATGTGAGTGTGCCCATGGTTTTTATATACGATACCTCGTCCGGGTGCTCCCTTCAAGTAGATCGCCATAGGATTCGCTGCTAAGATCCTCTCTAGTAGATCGTTGATTGTGGACTCATCCAAAACCAATCACTTGGCAATTGTCAAGCCTCAAACAAGAGAATTTAAGGCCACCACTTAGTCCATCTGGAGTATGTTCGGTTGGCTTGCACGGTCATGTAATTGTATACTGGTAGGGGGATGAATTTTCTGTTGGTTGACCTAGGACAAGCAGTTTAGTTACATGGTACAAGTGCCACAGGAAAAAGTAAACCAAATTGCAGATTTAAAGATAGGCAAGCACTTGGTCAACTACACGGCTCTCCAAAGATATAGAACTTTAGTTTTTTCCCACTGCAATCATATGGGTATTTTCACTATTTATATAGTTGATTAAGCTATACTAGTAGAACAAAGTACTTTTGCGGAAATCTGTTTGGCAAAGTAGGCAAAGGCAAAGCTGAGCCTGTTTGTCAAATTTAGCAGTGTTCTAAATGACGATTAAGGCTGCTGCCGACAAAGCGCCGCCTAGGCAGGAGGCAGGCATCAATCGCACCGCCTCAGGCTGAGGTGGTACTTTAGGTGGTAACTCACCTTCTTCCGCCACCATATAGCGCTTGGAACCGCCACTGTCGCTGCTGCCGCCATTTCGCCACCGCGATGCGTCCGGATGCATCGACTAGGGCCCTATGAGTCTTCCGAATGCATCGCACGAGCTTGGCGACCATGCGTTGCTCGAGCCCGGCAATTGGCCCAGAGGCATCGCCCGAGCCCGGCGACGAGCGTCGCCCGGACCGGACAACCCATTCGAACTCGTCAGGTAGTCCCATCGATGTATCGAACTTGTCGCCAACCGAAATAGGGTATGCGAGTAAGTTATAAGTTAGAGTTTAATTCAATTATTTTAGGTTAATAATTTTAATCAACTCCTAGATATGATTGAGATAATTTAAATAAACTTAATTAAAGACTAATAAAATTATCATATTAATTTAATATATATATATAATCATATTTTTTTATTTTTAAATATTTAGATTAAATTTTTAATTAATATATTTTATCAAAAATAAATCTTATAAAGAATAATAATTATTTACAATATTGTGTATAAAAAAACAATAAAAAAATTTAACTGCCTAGGCGGCGAGGCAGTAGGTGGTCACTGAGCGCCCCGCCACCGCCTACCGCCATTTACAACACTGTACCTATAATATAAGAGTTTCAAAGAAATACACAAATTTAATACATATTTCAAATGTTTTGACTCTATCTAGAACAACAAATAAAAGACAAATTTAAGAGCATAAGTTCATAGAACTTCACTAGAAATGTACCTTCACAACAGCAGCATCATCGTATCGACCCCAACCAGATGCGGAACCTGATACAAAATATGCTCATAGAACCAGAGTTGAACAAGTAAATAGAGATATCTGAGGATAAGGATTTTCTATGACAATTTGTAGCTAGTTAAATTAAAATGAAGAGAACGGTAGATTGCAATTGTTCCTTGATCTATTTGTATTTAAAATCTAAAGTAAACTGGAGCATATCATTACATGAAATATACAAGAGATGCATATGTGCCAAGAAATATGTACATTTATAGCTCACTTCTAAGGCATTGTTTCTTAAATAACAGGTTGAATGAAGTACCATTGTGAAGACATGTTTAAAATTTTGAGTCATGGCGCAATTTCAATTTTATGACCATACGGTTTCGGTACCGTATCATACCGTGCCAATATGATTTTAATAATTTTTGATATAAAATAAACTAATTAAAAAATATCTTTATTAATATTTGATTTCTATAGATATTTACTATTGAGTTATATTTGAAATTTTGAATGTTGAATTTAAGTTTTAATATTATCTCATGAAATGTTTGATAAATTTTTTTTTCTCTATGTTTACCTCGTAGATGAATGAAGTAGGAAAAAAGATAATTAAAGAGGTTTTTTTCTCTACTTGCCTTATGAAGGGATGAAGGAAAGAAAAAAATAATCATTTTTAAAGAAGTTAAAGAGATTTTTTTCTCTCTATTTACCTTCGTATATTTACCTTGGTATATGGATAACTAGACAAAAATTAATGAATAAAGGAGAAAAATTAACAAGGAAAAAAATAACAAATGAAAAAGGAAAAAAAAAATAAGAAGAGTAAACAATAAACAACGAATAAAGAATTACCCGTTTAAAAAATTAAAAATTATATCTAAAATTAAAAATTAAAAAACAGTGAAAAAAATGCAAAGTCGCAATAACCACCACGACCACACAATGGCACCCACTGGGTCACAACCACTACGGTCTAGCAGAGGCGTCAACTGGGTCGCAACAACCGTTGTGGCCTCGCGGAGTTGTTAGCAGGGTCACAGTGCTGGTGTCCATTAGTGATCGGAACGATAAATTCTCTCGTGCCAACAAGCATGGGTCGACACTTAAAACTGTGGAAGAAAATTCAATACAATAGAAGAATGAGGAAAAGTGGCGCTTGTAAATGATAGCATATAAGGTTCAACAATGGTTATCTAAAGAACCAATCCGTGACTTTGAAAATACGACTATAGAGATGCATATGTAAAGGTGATCATAAGACAATGAATATAGTCAGAAAGGACTACCTAGTGGACTTAACCCAAAGATTTTTTGCCGAATCAACATAATATGGTGGCATGTGTGTTTGTCACTCATTCCTGAGAATCGGGACTGCCCACTTCTCTTGTACTTATCTATCACTGCTGCAGCTTCTCCTACAAGATTTCTGCTTGCCACTTTTGGATATCCTTCAGCAGCATCATGCTCTACAACACATCTCCTTCAGGCACATGTTCCCATGTTTCTCTAACAATCCCCTTAAGCTAGGAGTGTAGATATTATCAATGTCTAGTTTGTTACTAAAGAAGGAAAGGTCACAAAAGAAAAAGATAAAATTAAGACATTTAACAAGAGTAAATGGAGCCCTCATATCTTTCTAAAGGTTTCTTGTCTTCACATCACTCCAATTTATTTCTACATTAAATTCCATTGATATTCCCCACACTAGCTTAGAGCCTCTATCAGATCTAAGGTAGAGACAATGTTATGATGCATAAGATGAATGCATTTTCCATTCTAAGGATACATGTAAGCTCGTCACTCTTACTCATAGAAAGTCTTCTGGTTGCAAATGGAAAGTCACTATCCAAATATCCCCTGATGGGTTAATTTACAGAATGGTGGTCAAAGAATTCATGGATATACGATATTAGCTTTATATTCACATTCTCTTTTTGACAAATTGCTTCCAGTTGTCTCTTCCTTACAGTAGGCAGCTTTCCTTTGAACTTCACCTTCCCGTTTCTAATAAATAGAATTCTGGCTTGGCACAGGACAGGACTATTAAGTGGCAACAACATAAAGGAAAGGTCAGTGTAGTTGTTCGGCCTGCCCACTGTGCATTTAGGTTCCCATGAAAAAGGGGAACGTCAATGAACTGGTCTACAATCATTGGCAACTGTATCATAGTGAACATCAATAATTTGTTAAGAATATTTTCCTCCATGTTGATTTAGATGAGGCGTACAAGAGCAACCTTATGCTGCTTAGGCCGCAGTATGACTTCATTCTCACATTTGAAAGTCTCTATACGGCTGAAGCAACATCTCAAATAGTAGTTTGGTAAATTTAGTTCCCTTCTCCTCAGTTTATATGAGCAAGAGTAAATCATATCATTCAATATTTCACCTTACCTCTTATTGTTTATGTAAATGATATCATCATTACTAGTTGGATAATTCATCGGTGATTAGTTCATTTGTTGATTGTGGCAAATGCTATAAGCAAGGGTCAAATTTCTGTTCAAAGCAACATTCAAAATCATCTCTTGCCTTTATTCACTGATAATGCAAGTACTAAAACAAGTAAACTGGAAAACTCAGACCAAAAGAACGAAGACTGCCCTCCTAAATCTGAAAACAAACAGAGTGATACATTTCCTAATTTTTATGATGAACAAGAAACTACCAAAACTGGAGAAGGTCAGGTATTTTTTCAGTTGGAGCATATGCTCTTTCCAATTGCAATAGCACAGAAGGGGAAAATACAAAGCTAGCATCAACAAACAATTCTGACAAACCAAAACAGATTGATATAGAACTTGATACGTCAAATATTGGTACAAATGGCTTTTCTCAGTTGCCTGTCCTGAAAGCAATCTCAACTCCTGCTCTTTTGACCCTCAAGGTGGAAAGCCAAGTTCATATGAAACAAATCGTGGTTCACCAACTGTTATTAGTTGCAATGAGTGGAACATTGAGGAAAGGAATCCACAATATAGAGAAAGAAATAGTTCATTCAAAATCTTATGGGCCCTTCTTTAGAGGCATCAAAGCTTGATAGTTTTGAAGGCACTGTTCAAGATTCCAAAATAAGTACTTTAGGTAATGATGGAAACTTCACGTTTATAGTACCCCTAGATAAAAGTGATCCCCCATAAGACAGCAAGAAGGATCAGGAATTCATCTCCCAAATTCAGACCTTAGAACAACATCAGATTTTTAAGAAGATTTCTCAGGAACATCCGAGTGAAACTGTAAAAGAAACTAGTAGCAGTCCCCTCACTTTTGCAAAGTTGATGCTAGAGGATCTTCCTCTGGGCTAACACTATTCTAAACTTGAGGACAAGTTCTTTTCAAACCGAGGTGATTGATGCGAGAGATCCAAAATTGTCTTTTCTGTTAGGATTAATTTCATATTTTTCTTCTAAGGATTTTGGGAATAATTAGATATTATTAGGATTATTTTCGTCTTTTGCACCTTTAGCTTTTTTTAGACTATTTAAACAATTATTTAGTTGATGTTAAGTTAGTTTTTAGATGAATAATATTTTCAGTCGTCCATTTATTTCCATTTTCCCTATTTCCGATTATTCTTCTAACTTAACAAGTTTTAGAAGATTATTTCCGGCGTTCGTGTTCGAACCAACGAGATCAATATAGCCCACAGGATAATCGTTATTTTGCTTAGCATCAAAAATGGCATAATCATAAGCCTGGATTAAAATACAATGTAGAGTCGGTCGAAATGGACGAAAACTTGGTTATGCACGCCGAGCGGCACGACCCTGCACAAGGCCTAGTGGCACCTGCGGTCGCCGCAGAAGGATAGCGTGACCCCCATGGTCACCGAAGGGGTCAAGCAACCCCAGCGGCTACAGTGGAGAGGTCGCGCAACCCCAACAGCCGTGTCGGAGTGGTCGTGCAACCCAAGGGTTGTGCTAGAGGGTCACAACGGATTTTTTTTAATTAAAACTGAACTTAAGTTGATTATCTCACTCCTAGCTATAATAGAGGGATAACCAAAGAGCTTTAATTAAATCCTAATAAAATTATATAATTAATTATATGTTTTATTTATTTTAATCTAAAAATATTATAATATTTTTATTTATTTATCTCCATTTTTCTTTTTTAAAATTATTTTTTAAAAAATATATTTTTAATTATTATATTTTATATTTTAAAATATCACAGAATCACGCAACTCCCCCAATCGCGGAGGGGTCGTGTGAGTGAACTAGGGGTTTTAATTAAAATTTAAATTGATTATGTTAATCAACTCCTACCTGTGATGAGAATAATCTAAAGCAAACACTTACTGATTTCAGTGATGTTTAGGGCCTTTTCGATACCTAGGCATTTCACTTGCTGTGAAGAAGCTACACACCAGCAATTATGAAGCCTTGACAGAGCCAATCGTGCAGAGATTGACATCATGGCCAAAGCAAACATTATCTTACGCTGGTAAGCTTGAATTGGTGAAGACTGTCTTGCAAGGTGTGGAATGCTTTTGGCTTTCAATCTTACCGATCTCTTGTGTTGTGATTGCCAAGCTATATATGATATGTAGATTGTTCATATGGTCCTCTAAGCATCCACCAATCTCCTGGGTCACCATGTGTTTAGATAATGCGGAAGGTGGATATGGACTCCACGATCTACACTCATGGAATTCAACCCCACTCAGCAAAGCATTGTGGAATGTTCATTGGAAAAAAGACTCCCTTTGGGTGAAGTGGGTCCATCATTGATACCTCCAAAACATATATTTATGGGATCGGAAAGCTAAGGCATCAGATTCACCCCTCATCAAGAGACTACTACAGATCAGGGACCTTATTAAAGCCAAAACCGGATCCAAGGCAGCCACACTAAGCAGCTGTTTTGAATCTGGACAGCAGCACGGTAAAAATTTCTATCGTTTCGTCGTTGTTGGTAAAAAATCTCTTTTCTTTTGCTCTATGGCTTTGTGCCAAATCTAGTGTCGTATCAATCAACAAACAAAACCAAAAATTTTGATGTTGTCGATCAATACGGCATGAGACTTTAAACCTTGGTCTAAGTACATATCCACAACATCTTAAATGTGAATCTTGGAGTTTTCCTTCGGTAGATATAACTCTGACCATTTTTCTTAGTGTTCTCATTTCTTTTCATGTAAATCTTAGTATGTTCTTACATCCACCTTAGCATCCTTATCTCTACGATTCTCATCTTTTGTTCATATGCTCTAGTCATAACTCAACATTCAACTTTATATAACATAACAGGTCTTCCCTTTAAAGTTTAACAAGATCCTGCTTGTCTTCCATGTAAGACATCTCACAACTCCTCTATCCTTTTACAAAAATAATCTTAAATACTTAAAACTCTTAGTTATGGTTAGTACGTCATCTTCTATCTTAACAATTATCTTACCACATCTAATATTACTAAACTTAAATTGTATATATTTTGTCTTTAAATTACTAAGCCTAAAACCTTTCACTTCGCGTGTTTCCCATCAAAATTTTAGTATTTACTCCTTCAAAAAAAAAAAAAATGAGTATATGTATAACAAAGTATAACGAGTTCTAAGAATGTGACTATTCTTCCTTTCCGCAATATTATGTTTCTATTGGATATGTTAGGGAAAGGGCATGAAGAGTGGTTAATAATATCGAGGATTGAAAGAAATGACTGAAATGTTACTCTTTAGCATTGTCATTGCAAATAAGTTTAATAGATATATTAATCTCAATTTTAATATCAACATAATAAAGTTCAAAGTTCTAACTCATTTTGAAAAGCACCATGTTATTTAAGAATAATCAATAATGAAAATATAGCTATCAATTTAAGTGTTAAGCCGCACCAGTAGGCCCGGCCAAAATTTATCATTCAACCCTTCAATTAGCATGTGAAACCCAAAGCACAGTGGCACAATGGTGTGGAAACAAAGAAGAGAAAAGACTGAAGGAGAGAAAGGAGGATAGGAAGAAGAAAAGGCATGTGGCAACAGCGAGAAAAAGAAAACGAAAGTGAGAAAAGAGAAGAAAAATTAAGCGAGAGAGAGGAAAAGAGGACATAGAAGGAGAAGAGGAATGTCAAATGGGAAGTAGGCAGGCAGCAAGCACTGATGCATACATCGTGCAATGCAATCAGGGAGGAATCAGAAGGTATGAAAGGAAAAAAGTAATTAAATAATTAAAGCAAAAAATCAAATAGAAATGAAAATCAATATATGACTTAGTAGCTTCACTTCTTTTGAGGAAAATGAGGAGATGATTTAACTAACCTAATAGAAAAAGTTGGTGTGCCACACTTGACAAATGAAGTGGGATTTTAAGAGCAGAGCTTTCGTTCAGTACAATTCCCTACAAATAAGCCAAAAGCATCAAATAGAAAACGGCTAGATATATCTGTAATGGACTTTATATAACAGTTCACTAAGAGAAAAAATGAGGAAATTATAGAAGGGTTTCATACAAGATCTTTAACAAAGATGTCAATTGCAGAGTATGGTGTATAGTCATTTTCTAACATGTGCGGTACGCGGTTTCCAAACATCCTGAAGCAGAAACAATATGATGTTTTAGGTATTATGAGGGAAACAACAATAAAAAATATATAATAAAAATGAAATGACTAATTATACATCCAAGTGTTATTATCCAATTTTGCATATTTTAAAAATTCCATTAAAATCCTTAGTTCTTTTAAAGAATTGCAATCCTAAATCATCAAAAATAAATCTGATCTTAATTGTTTCAATGTGTTTGTTAGATCATACTCATTATTCAAATGACTAGCTAACATTTATATTTAAGATGTATACAAACATGATCTGAGAATTGAGATCCTAATGCATTAGTGGATTAAAATTCCACTTTTTGTTTTTTTAATCATTCATTTAACTTCTCACATTAAGTTAAGTTGGCAGTTATGATTCTGAAATGAACAAGTTGGATCAGATAAGTTACAGTAAGAAGTGCTGTGGACTAATTAGACCCATTTGTAAACATGTGCAATGGAGTTCATTTGTAATATTTCATATTTTTAATAATATGTATATATAGGTAGAAGAGTATAACCAAGAATTAATTGAGGAAGATTTTTCCCTAACCTCAACATGGTATCAAAGTCCACCCTATTCTCTCCGACCTCCAAATAACTTCTCACTGAAGATTAGGACCGTCATGTTGACCATCCGTATGATCACAATATCTGGATATCCATGGAAGCCCCACCCACTGGTCTCTTCCTTGACCTTTCTTTGTTTGAGCCTGTCACCCATGAATGTAGGAACCAAATCATGCGCACAAGCCAACTGTCCCTCTTGAGCTTTGCAATTGCATCTCCTTTTCTTGACTCGCGGTTCCTATTGTCTTAAAGTATAACTTGGGCTGGAATCTTTCTGCGGCTTATGTTCAGGCCAAGAGCAAAAAATTCTGAACCAGTACCAATCCACAACAACCAATTCTCCATTGACTGATTCAACGCCTTGTTCTCCATTGCAGCAGGCACCTTGTCTCGCAATCATCACAAGCTCCTTGGACTGTCAAATGCTAACCATGTTCTGATTCTGGATCTTCTTCATTGTTACCAGCTCATCCAATTGACAATATTGGTGGCTGAACACAATGTTAGGTGCCACTCTTGAACCCAACCCACAACAGCAAGGTCCTCTTTCCTGTTTAGGACGAACACATCCCAGGCCCAAGCTGTGGGTTGAAGCATGTCTAGCAAGTCCAGATTCAGAAATAGCTTGTAGAATGTCTAGCAAGTCCAGATCCAGCAATTCCAGATTTCCAGCCAAGATTTCCAACCCAATTCTTTGCGGGCCTGAAGCATAATTTTAAGTCCAATCAAGTGCTCTTCTCATGAGCTGGTCACAACAAAAGCACGTGAGACCAACAATGAAGTGAAAAGTTCACCAGTTGAAATGTCAGATTTTTGAGGCCAACAGTAGGTTTTGAGGAAGTCAATCTGGAGGACAATTTCATCATGACAAGGCCCCTTTAGGTCATCCATCACTCATTGTAGCTCAACAGCTCAGTTATCTTCCATGGTTTTTGTTCCAATGAAAGATAATTAAAGCTATTTAGGCTCTAAGCTATTATCAGTGTTTCCTCCTAGCTTGTCACCTTATCTGCCTAATGGAGGTGTTTCTACTGTTTGTCTATCATGTACCTCTAGGTCATCTCCTTGAATCCTATACTCGAAAGCCTTTGAACATATCTATAGTGACATATCCTCTTTCGCTACTCTCCCACCATTTGCATGACCTATGGATCTCATGAAGTCAATATGTCTCACTCATTAGTTAAAGGTATTGGAAATGTTTCCTCATCACTAATGTAGTAATGTTGTAATCTTCTGCATTTTATTTTTCTAGGTTTCCAAATAAACATAGAAGGTAATAGAAAAATGACTATTTTATAGTTATCAGACATCTCATGTGTTGCTAGTGTGATTAGCCAATTTCTAGAGAACCCATGTCATGAACAATGAATAACAAACTACAAGGATCCCATGTTACCTAAAAGGTGTTATAGGGAAGGTATCTTATTCCATGATTGAGGTCCTCTCTAGATCATAGGGTAATCTAAATATCTAATGTAGATTGGATAGGTGTCCCAACAGATGAGTGATCTACATCATGCTATTGTATTCTACTAGAAGGTAACCTTATTTTCTCTGGAAGAGAAATAAATAAATAGTGGTGGTAAAGTTGAGTACAAAGACAGAATACAGGATATGTCTTCAGTTATATATGAGCTCCTATGGATTAAACATTTGATCCTGCCAGATACACCCCTACGGTGGTGATGAAACTGAGAATCAAGTTGTGATATATTTAGCTTAAAATCCAATTTTTCATGAGAGGACAAAAGATGTAAAGATCACTATATTGATTATCATTTGATTTGAGAGAAAGTGCAATATAATGATATCATCACCTCCTTTGTTAATTCTAATGATGAATTAGTAAATTTTCTTAACGTTAAAGTCCCTAGAGTTGAATCCATTTATAACAAGCTAAGTTCCTACAATATATTGGAATTAGTTTGAGTTGATTATTTGACTAAATTGTTAGAGACCCTTGAGTTGAATACATTTGTAACAAGCTAAGTCTCCATAGAAGGACTATCATATAATTGGACTCATGTATAATATATGTATAGTAAGGGTTCTTTTATGATGTTCTATAGCGTAAAAATAAAAACGGCACCCCTAATTATCATTTTCATCAAAAGGGCGCCACTTCTCAAAAAATGTCAAACAGAGCTCCAACATATTTCTCATCTTGAAAATACCTTTATTCCAGGTTGTAGCAGATAGGGCATAGTTGTTGCAAAGTGTAGCAACTACAACTAAAGCTGCTACAATTTATTAAACTAAACCGACTCAACTTAATCAAAATTATTATACATAGAGTACCGTTATATCAAAATACTTTTTACCAACTTAGTTAAAATTGCTTAAAGTTAATCAAAATCGCTTCAACTTGATCAAAATTACTTGTTGTAGCAGTCATAGTTGCTACAACAGTTTTAAAGTAATTTTGACTAAGTTGTTAAAAAATATTTTGACTAAGTTTGAGTAATTTTGTACTATATTGTAGCAACTATAGCTGTAATTACTATAATAGCACTGAAATTTGGGTATTTTGGGATGAGAGATATGTTGAGTTGGTTTTGATGTTTTCTGGAAAGGGGGGACCCCCTTTTGGCAAAAACAATAATAAGGGGCACCCTTTTGATTTTTTCCCTATTTTATATCTGTATTAATATAAAGAAGGATACCTACGATTTATTGAGAAATAATCCACCAAATCTCAACAATCACATTATGCTTCCGATCAGATTTTTAATACTAGAGTTTAGCATGGTTTCCTTGCTTTTGGTTAAAACTTGTGTTGTTGATGGATATAGTTGTGGATTGATTTGTAATGGGTATCTTTAGCTCTATATCAGCATGATAACGCTGTCTTTGGTCAAAACTTGGGCTGCTAATTGGATATAGGTGTGGATTGATTAGGAATGGGTATAATTAGCTCCATATCAATGAAGTTCGTGATTTTGCATGGGGAATTTTGGCCATGTCTATGACTGGACATCTAATCATTCCTGCCTCTATACAACTTCAATAAGAAAAGACAACTACAGAAACTCTGAACCTTTTCCAAATCAGTTTACATATAGAATTTAAGGAATGCCAGCAAATAAAAATAATTTTAATTCGGTAATTACTTGGGAACTAATTAGTACACAAAAAGTGAAGTGAACAACTAGCTATCCCACATTGTAAAATAGTGCTAGCTAGAAGAGCTCTATCGATAATTATTTTACCCAAAATGTACTGCATAACAAATGAAATTTTCAGTACATGCAATATATATATATATATATATATATAGAATGAGGACAGACCATGAAAATCCTCCTGTGTGTTTAATAAGCTCAAATAGTTCTCTCGTTTTTAATCCAAGACGCGCACTAAAGGCCATTGCTTCAGCTGCAGCAGCAATGTGAACCCCAGCAAGCAACTGATTAACCATTTTTACTGAACTGAAAAAAAAAATACAAAAGCAAATAAGCTCCTAAAGACTAGAATCTTGGAAGATAATTAAGAGTAATTATAACATGCATCAAGATAACAAATCACCTTTCAGAAAATAAGAGAAGACATTCCTTTGTTAACAGGGTATCTAAAAATCATGTCAATTTAAAAAGTCTCTAGATGGGTTGAACTGAAGTAATCTCCAGTATGAACGAGCAAATTCAGTCTTGTTTGGTGTCATCAGCAGTGAATGAGAATATGAGATTATTCGTGATTGTTTAGATAGATGAAATTATCATTATAGGTGATGGCATTGCAAATATTGCAAGGCAAAAGTGCATTTTAGAAGTAGTTTTAAATGAAGAATTTTGATGATAAAATGCTTTCTAGGCGTAATTGATTGCACATTCAGCAGAAGTCATAGATCCCACAACAAAAAAATGTTAAGCTTAAAGAAGTTGGCATCCTAGGTGCTAGGCATATTGACACTCCAACAGATCCAAAATGTCATATTAATAACAACGAAAACCAGTATCCAATCCAAGGAAATACCACTAATTTTATAAATTGAAAAAACTTACTATTACAAAGCATCATATTTGTTGTGTGATCAACTAATTTTTTGAGTCTCCATATTTGGATCCTCAAGAGAACTCTGATATGTAGATTCATAGGGTAGCAGACATTGAGTAGTCTCTCTTACAGAGAATCTAACATCTTAGAGAAACAAATTGTAGTGGCAAGATCTAAGGGTAGAGATAAAATATAGGGTTATAGCTAAATGTAGCAATTTGAGTCAACCAGCTATAAACAAGTCATATCTCATTGACCGCCCCAAAGTTTAAATCTCATTTTGACTTGGTGTTTTGGTCCTTGGCTAGAATGAAATTTGCCAGTGTCATGCCGACAGTGATGACACTCGTTATCAGAGGTCCTAGCGAGGTGGAAGGAATCAAGGAGGAGAGTAAGAAAAAGATTGAAGAAGGAAGAAGAGAATTGTGAATCTTGATCCCAAACCTTTGCATCTCGCTGACTCGCTATGCCTCACCATTGCCACAGAAGGGTCATGTGCTTAGGGGAACTCTTAACATTGTGTAGTGGAAGTGTCACATGATCAGCTGCATCGTAGTGTCGCAAAAGCTTCGTAACAAGTTTCATTGTTTGGAGCTATTTTGCATACAAGTCGACAAGCATAATGAAACGGCTCGCCTGTGCCAATCAGTAGAATAGAATTTCAATTTTTGCTCATGGCACAATTAATACCCAACCTGACCTATCTAATACACAAGTCAAAATTTATCAAGTTGACCCAAGCAGACTCAACTGCTTTAAGGTCATTTAATTAAATGAGTTAAGACGGTCAAAACAGGTCATGTTACCACAGATTAAACCTGATTCAACCATTTAAGGCCATTTAATTAAGTTTGACAATCATAACTGATCTTCGTGTTATTAAGAGGTTGAACCAACTCAACCCATTTAATTAAATGAGTTAGACAGTTATAAAGAGGTCACTTCCTAGTTAATTAAATGAGTCAAATGGATTGAATGAGATGACTTAAACTTAAAACATTAAAAAGAAATAATTTATTACTTCAAATAATTATGCATAAACTTAAAAGCATAATCAACATGATTATATAGTATACTTTATTTGTAATTATATTTATATTAGATTATATATTTATAATTTACATAGATTATTATTAATAATAATTAAGTATATATACATTTATACTTTTTTACCTCAATTGGTTTGAGCCTAGTAGTGTAATAGGTCAATAGGCCATGTCAAATTTGCCACCCTAGTTATGACTCTTGTTGAATGTGAGTTTATCTTGGTGAAAAAAGTAATGGCCCAATTAGACAGTGCATCTGCTGAACAAATAAAACTATATTGTGATATTCAAACTACCATGCACAGTATCACTAATCAAATTTTTTCATGAGAACAAAACTTATAGAGATAGATTGTCATTTTGTCAAAAAAAAAAAAAAAAAGGTGATCATTCCAGTATGAGTCCAAATGATCAACTAGATTGCTAACTAAATCTTTAATACGATTTAGAATCAAATATATTGATAACATGTTAGGATTTTGTGATATCTTTGAACCAAGTTGATTGGTTTAAATATATTGATAACATGCTAGGATTTGATTATTGATATTGTAAACATATAAGGACCTAGAAGGGGCTACCTAGAGTTAAGAATGTTCCAATTCATCCGCTGTAACTTAATTCACACATGGAAAAATAGAGAAAGCGTTGTTCAATTAACAAGGTGGCAAAAGAGAAAAATAAGCTCCTTGCTTTTGTAAGCAGACTCCCCTCAATCCTAGTGTAAAATAAGTCGTTGTGTTATTATTAGAGATGTTAAAGTTGATAGGGTGATCACTTACCTCTTGAGATGCTACTAAAAGGATTAGTCAATACATTGATAGGCTACTTTTATCAGAGAACTTAGAAGTCAATATTTAATTAACAGGATATATATGCAAAATAAATACCACTATATGCAATACTATCTTACGAAATTTAGTCTTCATATAATAATTAATCTACAATTCTTGGCTGTTACATAAACTCAGGTAAAAATATTTGACATGATTTGGAAAAATGTCTGACATAGCCTTTTAAAAATAAGTTAGTGATAATCAATGGGGCTGTAGTGTTGACTCATCAATAAATGAATGAGTTAAAAAATTAGAAACATAAAACAAAAAAAAGCAATGAATATAGCCTTAAGAAAAGTAGATTAGGATGCACATTCAAGATTATATAATTAAAAATGTCCAATTTATCAGTATAAAATTCACAACGCTTTCCTTTCTTTCCTCTCACTCCTCCCCTTCTTTTCTTCAACTCCGTTATCTTGACACCCATAACTCTCCTGCATACCTGCATATGGGCTGAGATGTTTTCTATACCTATGTCATCCTCATGCACAATATGGAATCGAGTTAGGCTTCCTCATGTCAAGCTTCGGAAATTTTGTTGAACGACAATTGACACCAAGGTTTAAAATTTCGAGTTGTGCCGAAGTTTCAGTTTATGACAAGAAAGACAAGGTTTCAGTACAGTATTGTCATGCCAATAAACTTTTAGTACTTTTTGAATATAACTATATTAATTAAAAATATTTTTAGTAATATTTGATTATTATAAATGCTTATTATTGAGTTACATTTGAGATTGAACATTGAGTTCAAGTTTGGATATCAACTCATACAATATTTGATCCTTATTGAGTTGGGTTAGCTGAAGTCACCAAATAAGCATGAGAGGATGAAGTAGATTTAAATTGAATTTAATTTGCATTTATTTTGATCAGTTTAAAATTAAAGCAAATTGATATATACAATAATCTAGTTCATAATAGTATATTTTACAAAGTTAAAAAATATATCTAATTTTTTAATTTTCCTTAACAATTTATTTCCTCTATCTTAAAGAATTTTTTTTCTCTATTTATGTCGTGGGCAAATGGAGAGAAAAAAATAATCATCTTTTAAAATGGTTTTTTTTTCTATTTATCTTGTGGACTTGCGAAGGAAAGAAAAATTAAGGTAAAATGGTTTTTCCTCTTTGTTTACTCTTGTGGATGAATAAAAGAAGAAAAAAATTAACAATAAAGGAGCAAAAAATTAACAAATAAAGGAGATAATGGAGGAAAAAAATTAAGAGAGGGAAAGGAATTGGAATTAACTTTCTCAAAAATAGAAATGAAAATTATATCTATATATATATGCAGTGTTGCCTCCAAGGACTGGTAAGGCCGTTGTGAGGTCGCAACTCTGTGCCAATCGGCACGGCTTAGCATTTTATACCATGACTAACGCATCAAGGGTGGGATTTATTACAATCAAACAGCAATCCAAGTTGTTCCTCGCATCCCATATTTGTCCTCAATGTCGCCCAATGGATACTTAATCAACCTTTCACTAACCTTTAATATCTCCCAAAGGCTCTCCTCTTTTGTCTAGATGATATAATATATAGAATATATATTTTCTTCAAATCTCGAAACAAACAGGCACTAATACTCTGGTCCCCATTTCAATTAGCTTTATAATTATATATGGGTAAAATTAAAGGGCGACACTAGTTTTCAAAATATCAAAAGAGTATTTTTTTTTTAATCAAAAGTATGCCCTAAGCCTAAATTTTTACCAAATTACCTTTGCTTGGCTAATTTGATTCATAAAAAAAATACAATCTGATCTAATTAGTAGAATAAATCTTAATTTTAAAAAATAGAAGAATTGCATAAAAAATCAAAATATAGAATAAATAATTTTATAAAGTATTTAAAATATAAAAAAATCATGTTGGTATAAATATAAATTTAAATTAATACAAAAAATAATTTATATTTCTATAAAATACCTAACATAATAGGAAAAAAAATTGCAACCATAAAAGTAAAAAAGTTACACCTAAACTTATAGAGAAATAATTTTATAATATCTACTAAATTCATCCATAAATTTTAATTTTACAAAAAAAAAAATAATCATGTCGACAAACATAGAAGTTTGAATTTATATTTATATTTTTTAATAAATTTTATAAACAATTTAACAAAAATAGAAAAGATAAAGATAGATAATTGATTCTGTTGTAAAGGGTAATTTGGGGAAAAAATAAGTCTGAGGTGTCCTTTGATGATTTAAGAAGTAGAGGAACTCTTAAGATTATTGCCCTTGTATATTCTTCACCTTTATTACTTGTCAATGTGTCGGTCGTTCAAAAAGATGAGACAACAAGGTTATCGCCAAAGGGCAAAATGAGAGATATACTCAAGAAGGTGCCTGCTTGGATCAGCCAACCAAAGAAACTATGGCTGCTATAACTTGACAAGTAGTGAGGAAAAAGAGAAGGAAAAATGAAAATAGGAGAGAGGCTGAGAGAAAACAGAAATATTATAAGTAATATAGTTTAAAAATACTGTTAACAAAACACTGTCAGCTCTTTTCACACTCCAGCGATATAACTTGTAGTGGACAAAATTTATCAGTTCTGAACTTCATGAAATTGCATCAATAAATAGGTTGGTGTAAAATAGTAAAATACTCATAGTATTGAAGAATTTACTCAAATATATATATATATATATATATATAAACTGTGACAATAACTTTCTAAGTTTTCCTGTCCTGGAGAGAATGTTTACCTTGCGGCTCCGCATCCACCTTTGATGACATAGAGCTTCTCACTAAGCACTGTTAGACATGGATGTTAGGTTACTACATCCTGTGTTATATATTTCAATTGAAAAAAAAAAATGCTCACAGCATTAAGGACCAACTCAAGCATATTACCAGAGAGTATAGATCCAGCACATAAAAGAGCTTCATCAGTGCCTGAAGCCATTACCTAGAGGTTTAAGAGAAATAATGGCACTAAGCAAATATGTTTTGTGTTTTTTTTTTTGATATGCATAACATTAAGAGAGATTCATTCAACACAAAGGCATTGATTAAAAAAATGAAATGAGGTTTAACCGTTAGTGTTCCGTCTGCTGCTCTCTTAACACCACCGGATACTGGTGCATCCACCAAATTCAGACCCTTGTTTTCAGCTACAAGCAAAATACAACAGCTTAGTAGATAGCAGTCAAAATGCACTTCAAATCTTGGAGAAATCAATAATCAGGACTTTCAAACATAATTTAAACCACCAACTTGAAGGGATCTAAGTGCTAAGATGAAAAATGTTTCCTTGGAAAAAAAATAAAAGACAAAAACCAACATGGATTTGAAAGATTTTGCTAGTGATAGATAAGGATCATCAATGTCTCAGAAAATATAGTAAAGTTGAAAGGAATAAAATACTATTCTTTTGAAAGATAGTTATTCCATTATATTTATAGGACTCAATATAAACTCCTGTAACTAAAACACTTTCCTGGAACCCACATGTAATCAATGACTCTTACTTAGATATCCTAAGTTGGAGTATAGGTGCTATGTATGTTCAATTTGTTACATAAACCAAAAGTGATCTCAAAGAAAATACTAACTAAAAAACTAGATGATAATGAAGACACGATACTACAACAGCTAGACTGAAGTGGATGACATCTTCAAGATAGAGATCATCAACAAAACAAAGTTGATGGCAATCTTTTGATATAATCTTATCCCATTATTCCCCACAAATTGAAGATACTGCATGATTCAGAAGTTCATGAGGATGACAATTTGTGAGAGGTGGTGTAGAGTTTCAGATTGATCAGGAATTAAGCATTTATCCTTGGGAGAAGCTAATATCGGGAGAGAGACAGTTTAATATTAATCTGAGAGACAAAGATATTTTAGATATGTAAAATCTGACAACTACTCAACATAAAGAGGATATTGGAAGAAAAACATAAGTTAATCTATCTTTTCAAAGTTACAATAAACAGAAGACTAATGAATGGCTTGCATACTTTAATGGGATGAGGATTTCAAACTCTTATTTAAAAAGAAGAAAGGTCATGGGGATACTCTGAGAGATAAGAAACAAATACTAGGTAATAACCAACCCCATCTCATGCACACCAATCATGTGCACAAGGTACACAAGAGATGGTGATATACAATTTAGCAATTCAAAAAAAAAAAAATAAAGGAAAAAGGAATTCTAAAAAATGTGAAAAAAGGATCCATCACCTTTTGCTTTCTCTTTCTCTTTTTTCTTTTTTGCTAATTAATATCTCTTTTCTTTCACTCTAATTTCTTTTGTTCTAGATCCTTTCTTTTTGAAACTGCCTCCTTTCCTTGCAATTTTTTTTTTTTAATTCTTGGTCTCCTTTTCTGAAAAAGGGTTTGCTAGATCAAGCCAAAAGCTGATCTTGTTGATATGTGAACTAGTCACTTCAGTTGTTTTGAGACTAGGAGATAAGGGTCTGGCAACCACAATAGGTTCTAGGCAGCACATGTGGTAGGTCTGACTAAGACTCAGGAAAAAAGTATAGTGGAGACCAAGGTTCAAATATCGAGTTGTGCTTTGGTCTTTGACTAGAATGATATTGTACAGTATCAACATCCAATGTATGGTGTTGGTGGTAAATTGGAGGCGGAAGAAGGAAAGAGATAAAGAAAAAGATAAATAAGTAAGTAGTTAACTTTAATGTTTTTTTCCATCTGGAATGCTACGATTTTGATATTATCTTACATGGGGACAAACTACAAAATAAAAATAACAACATTGCATTATTATCTCAATTTTAGACAATCAAGAGGTGTCGAGTACAATAACAATAACTAAGCATTTATCCCACTAAGCTAATTGGATTATCGTACGTCATTGGACTCAATCCCCTATCATATCCTTATCTATATTTAAATGAATTTTATCATATTTTATTATTGTTAATTAAGTCTTCTTTAATCTTTCTCTTCCTTAATTAATGTACGTATTTGTCATACTCTCACATTACCTAACTGGGCATTTATTGATCTAACTGGTGGATTTACTGATCGCATAAGTACATGTTCATACTATCTTAAATATGACTCTCGTAGTTTTCTCACAATAGGTGCAACCCAACTTTTTCTTTAATGTTCACATTTCTTATCTTATCTATCCTCGCATGTTCGCACATCTACCTTAATATTTTCATCTCTACGTCTCGTCTCTCATCATCTGCTCGTGTGCTCACTTAATAATCCAACATTCAGGTCTATATAGAATAGCAGGTCTAACTTCCCTTCAAGTTATAGAAGTATCTTACAATCACAAAGAACATGTGATGCTCTCCTTCATTTCAACTATCCTACTTATATATTATATAAAACATTTCTATGAACACCTCTATCCTTTTGCAAAAATGATCCTAGATACTTAACTTTCGGATAATTCATTATCTCCAATCTTAACCATTGTAATGTTGCGTCTACTATTAAACTTAAATTTAATATAATTTATTTATTCTACTAAGCCCTAAAACTTTAACTTCTAATAACACCCACCAAGATTCCAGATTAGTATTTACACCACGTGCAAAACAGGAGGTGTTGAGTGTTGGCATGAAATGATATTCATCGATGTGATTGACACAATAACACAGGAGACATTGTTTTGGTGCCGAGTAGTATGGAATTTCACTAATCTAATAGAACGATATGTTTCGATGTTTCATCCATCACAGTATGAGACTTCAAACCATAGTGGTGATATTCATGTAGCAGATCTAATCCAATAAAGGGGTTATTATTAATGAAGGAAGAGGAAGAGATTAATATATCACAGGAGATTGAAAAAAGTGAAGCAAATAAGAAGAGATGCAAAAGATGAAGGAGAAGAGAGCTTGCATTTCCATCCACGATACCCTGCAAAATGCTCTCAAGTGCCGACCCCTAGGTGCAACAACCACCACCCCACCACCTTAAAATTCACGAAGAAGTTCCTTGTATCCTCCAACAAACTCATGTGATTCAATACCTTTGCCACCTCTTAATTTTGTGCAATTAGGGAAGCAAAGAGGAGTGAAGGGCCCAATGCAATAAAAGAAATCAAGTCATGAACTTGACTCTAATTGTGAACTCATGATGGAAGATAGAGAGCTAACATCATGGGGGGAAATCACCTAAGAAAAGAAGATCTACACTGCTAAGAATCAAAGGCCTTCTACATTGAAAAGGAGGGTAAAGGACACATTCGTGCAAGTTGGCTAATTAGAAAGAGGATGGGTGGAGTTTATGTTGGTTAGTGTAAAGAAGGAAATTTGTTGCTAGATTGTTGGAGAGTTAGCCACTTCTTATGTAACCCTTGACATGCTAAAGTACAAATCAAGATGAATTTATTTTTTTTATCACTTATCTCCATATGAGATCATGTTAAAATCATACCCTACATGGAAAATAAATGTTTGAACAATCAAGGTTTAAAATCTCGACCCGTGTCGAGGTTTCGGTCCTATACCAGAACGACACGGTTTCAGTATCGTATCGTGTCATACCGATATAGTTTCGGTATTTTTTTATTTATACACAGTAATTATTAGATAAATATATTTATTGTGTATAATTTAAAAATAAGTTGCATATTAATTTTACATAAATTCTCATATCAGGTAGAGATATTTTAAAACAAAAAATGACAATAATATTTCTTGAAAATGTTAGATAATATTTCCTAGGCATATCAGGAAGAGACTTCTACAACAAAAATATATATTTCATATGTTTTGGAAGCAAGATTACTAAAGGAAAAAGTTTAATATCTTAATATTCATGGATCCAAATTTCAAATTGATTCTAAAATAAAAAATTATTATCTATAATAAATATATAAATTAACAAAAAATGCTGCTTTATATATCATATTTATATAAATTATTTATTTATTTAAATAATATCTATTTAAAATGATAAAAAGTATAGAATATTAATTAAATAATAAAACAGTAAAACATATAAAATTATAAAAAATTATAAATTTGATTTATTAGACATTTTTTTAAATAATATTTAAAACAGTAAAAATAATTTTTAGAATATTAATTAATAAAATTTATTTAATTTTAATTTTAAATATATTTTTATATATATTTTATTGGGATAATTTAATTAGGATTTATAAAAGCCTATTTGAAATATCTCTATTTAAGGAAATGTTCAATTTAAATAAATCATTTTATTTTCCAAGCACCTGTAGCGGTGAACTCTAGCACGTGGCGTCTAGCGGCTCTGGCGCCGTTCGGCAGAGCGCCGGAGGAATCCCGCATCGCCAGCACTGCACGCCGTGACCTTTTTGACGAGAGGGTCGGAGGCGCGCATCTCTTCCGGCACCGGAGTCGTCCCGCGAAACATCTCGCTCCCACGACATCTCCAGTACGCCTTCGTTCACTTCTATTTCAAATTTAAATCATATCTTGCCCTTGCTTCGCTTTACTGCTGCCGCCACAATTCCTTCTGCACGCTACGCACGCGATCCCATCTATTGCTGCGTTACGCACGTCTTAACGGACAAAATCACAGCATGTACTGTGTCAGTTTCGGTTCGCCAGCGAAACAGTAAATACAGTCTCTGCGAAGCCGCACGGAACGACATTTTATTCCTTAGATACAATTATCTTCTTTTTTCTTCATCCCATTTATACTCTCACCTCTAACTCGTTATTGGTACAATACATCGAAACATAGGTATGATATCGACGATACTGAAAGAATATCATTTTAATTAAAGACCAAAACATTGACATGGCTAGAGATTATGAACCTTGCTTAATATAAATTCCTATAACTACAACACACAAATTTGGACTTATAACACATAACTAAAACACAATTTCTTGATAATTCTAAATGTGAGCAATCAAGGAAGCATATAAGCATGTGATGAAAACCTCAAGTGGTTTAGCCACAATTTTGATATGAGTTCAACACATATTAAGTTAGACATTATAGATCTAATCTGTATGTCAAGTGTGCAGGACTTAGGAGAACATACAGGGATTCGATGGCTAAGGAGCATCAGAAACAGCAAAAGACATAGGTGAGTGAGAAGGATGGTACGGGAAGGAGCTGATGGGTTCGCTATAATCGAGGTACGAAGAACTGCAAAAGAGTACTTTAGTGGAGCGTGAAGGATGTAAGGGATACATCTGAGGGACGAGAAGCTGGAAGAAGACTACTCAAGAAGACCGAAATTGATTTGGGGTGAGCTTAAGTCTAGGATGCAATCACCTAGAGCACTGGAGAAGAAATTGGTTAACTCCAAAAGTTTCAAGGCGTCAGGCGCCTAGATTAGGAGACCATATCAGTAGGAGCCATTGTCAAAATGGATCAACACGATGTCCACATCAACAGACTCCAGGGAAGCACCCAGCATTTCCAGGCACCCGGAATGCACGAAGTCATCCATAGTCGTTGAGCGGATTGTTGCTGAGTGGATCAAGTTTGATGAGTCCAGGTGCCCAGACTGCTCCCAGGCGCTCGGAAGGTGCCACGTCAGCAAACAGTCTGATCGAAGACGAAGGCTATAAAAGGAGGACTAATGCTCGAAGTTCAGCACAACGCATACTCGTATTCATTTCTGTTCTGCTCTACATTATTGCTTCGTGCTCAATTATTGTAAGGGACTTCTCCGCCTCCGACCTGTATTCGAAGGAGAATTTAGTAGTGCTCTTCATAGTCTTGGATAGCAACATTCTAGTTGCAAACCAAGTCAGCCTCCTCTTTTTATGTTTTTCGTTACTCCTTATTTAATGTGAGGCCTTGCTAAATCATTAGCAATAGAATAAATCGGTTTTATTTGCAGTTACGCTATTCACCCCTTCCCTCTAGCGATCCAAACTGCTCCTGTCGTACCAACATGGGAATGGTTAGAGAGGATATTATATGCAATTCTACAATCTCTAAGGCACCACTTGTAATAATAGGATAGAAAATCAACATGATAAAGATAAGGCAGAGAAAAATTCTCAATAGACTAGTTAAATTTATACTGTCACTATTAAGATGATATATTGAATGTTGATATCATAAGAAAATAATCGTAATCTCATGTGAAATTTCTGAAAATCACAACATCCCTCCATGTGATTAGAACTGTCAGTGAATCAAATTCTGGATCGTATGCCTATTGTCACATAAGCATCTTAAAGCCTCCCTTATGGATACACCACATAAAACAAAACATAAATTGAAATTGAACATATTAGAACTAAAGAAAACATCAACTACAAGCTCAAGTAGTCTATGCAAATATTGTCCCAAATGCAAGTATGAAACATAAAGATGATAAGGTTATGACAAGTCTTTATAAGAGTAGTACTATCATTATGCCCCAGTCTTGGTTTGATTTTCAGCAGAATGCATTATTAAAATCCATTCAAACAAAATGTCAATTTAGACAATGTAAGAATGTTTTATTTTTCTTTTAGTTAAGCACGGTGCAACACTTCCTACCGATTCTATTAGCAAGGATGAAACTTATTGTTTCGTGAGCGACCAAGTAGTTCAAAAAGTCACACGACATATGTCATAACAAAGTTCTACATATTTTTCTCCTCGCCCATCATGTCGGACAGAAAATGCTCGGTTATTTGCCTATTCTCAACTCCATGGTCACAAGCAATGAATGATTACTTATCTAGTCAATCAAATTGCTTCATCCTATTGTAAATGTTTTAGTTTATTAGTTACCATATTTTCAACTAATGAATTAGGATTTGAAAGCAAAGGGAGAAAAATTCAATTCGATATACTTGGGTAACATTATTGTTGATGGACAAGGGGCGCACACACAGAGTCTAAGGAAGTTTAATTCTTCCTCTTGTTCCTCCACTTTTTCCTTCTCTTCTATTTCTTCCTCTTCCTCTGGTTCTACTTGGTCTTCCTCTTACACCAATGCAGCAGGTTGGCTTGTGTCAAGCAAACCGTGTGCCAATACAGTTTGGCATTAGCATGAAATTGTTTTGATCACTAACCAAAATAGACAATTTAAACCTCAAAGTCAAAAAAATATTTCTGCAACAATTAAATGTTGCGTCCTGGAAATGATTTTCATTTAAATTTCATTTTGCAGAAGAAGCAACTCATAACGTTAATCTCCAATTAGAGATGAAGGGAGAAAGGAAATAAAGAAGAATAAAAAATAACAAAAGGCACCTACACATCTAAGGTAAGAGGTAAGGTCCAAAATATCATTCTATGCTAAAGGGTGATTGAAACTGTATGATATCGGTGTTGGGGTTGCAAGGTTGCAAACATAGTCCACATTGAAAACACATGGGAAAGATCATAGGCTTATAAGGAAAAAAGATATCTCCATTGGTATGAGGCCTTTTGGGAGAGCCCAAGAGCAAAACCATGAGGGCTTAGGCCCAAAGTGGGCAATATCATACCATTGTGGAGATATCTAAATTCCTTTTGGTCTAACAATTGGTATCAAAGCTAGGTCGCTCTTCATCGGACTAACCGCCGGAAGAAGCACGAGCTAGAGTCATGATCCAGATCTAACCATGTGTGTTAAGCCTTGAATAAAGGATGTGTGCGCTCCCGTGTCTTGATCAAGAGGACCAGACACCAGGCAATGAAGTCCTAGTTGCGGCTAGGCGGTGAAGTCCTAGTAGGTCGGGTGGACCGAGGGGCAGAAAGTCCTGATGGGTTGAGGATCGGACATCAAAACGGAAAGGGTTTCCACTTGAGGGGGCTTGTGGTCCTTTGTTTGAGGGGGATTGTTGGGGTTGCAAGGTTGCAAACATAGTCCCACATTGAAAACACATGGGAAAGATCATAGGCTTATAAGGAAAAAAGATATCTCCATTGGTATGAGGCCTTTTGGGAGAGCCCAAGAGCAAAACCATGAGGGCTTAGGCCCAAAGTGGACAATATCATACCATTGTGGAGATATCTAAATTCCTTTGGTCCTAACAATCGGCACCATGTTGTACTGACACAAGTCACTCTTTAACATGCATCAAAGCATTATGAGATGAATGCATATAAGTAATTGAATTAAAAATAATTTTATTCATTTTTTACATCAATCCATGGAAAGATGAATTCATAAGTTTTACTCTTATATCTTATTCCACTTAATTTATTTACTAGAAGAAACAATTCATAGAGAATACATAACTAATTGAATTAACACTTTGAAAAACAAAACAAAAAAAGAATAACAAACATAACTTAAATTCATCTTGATAAGTGTTGCAACAGGACAAGACTGGGTGTAAGAACGATAAGGTACTCATTAATGCGGTCAATATAGGTGGCAAAGGAGAGATTACTGAAGTTGATCAATATTGGATTTTGTTAATTATATGAACATGTTTCCACATGTCATTCAAATGTTAAACCACGCATCAAACACCATGTTTTATATGAACATGAATACATTGTCTCATGAATATGAAAATCTAAATTTTTGTTCAGTCTTAACTAACATAACACAGCAAAGATCTCATACAGATCAAAAATCATAATGCATACTAGCATAGTAGTTAATCTGATAGTCCCCTCAGGACGGACAGTTGGCTAATGCATGGAGTGTTGCCATCATGAGATCTAGGGGTCTATTCCTGGCTAGTAGCAAGGTTTCTGCTCTCCCACATGCACTGATCACTGCTCGGGCTAATAGCCACCCTTGATTTACCTCCCTTCACATAACACCTAAGGATGGGCTATGAGAGGTGTTTGGGGTGAGCATTATCACCTTTTGCCATCATAGTAGTTAATTTGATGGTTATCACCGTCTTACGTCTAGCAAGTAAATCATAAATTTACCTGATAGTAATCAAACAATCAACACAATGGGCAACAAATGCAGTTTAACCTTCCATCCTCCAATATTATTCTTTTACAACTAAATGAATCATAACTGTAAACTACCTCTTATGCGTTTCTCAAGATCCATTAAGAATCCAGGTGACACAGTGGAAGAAAGAATGATGGTTGCTCCAGCAGGAAGAACTACAAATTACAATCATAAAAATTATTAGTTTTTGGAAGCACTTTTAGAAGCATCATCCAAATCAGGAGGTAGTGTGCAATTTGGTAATATTTCTTTTTTTCATGTCAAATAATTACCTGAAACAGAACCATCACTTCCATACAGCACATTTTCAGCTTGAGATTCATTAGCAACCATTATTATAAGCAACTCTGCATCTGAAGGAGTACAAGTTGTGAGTCATACTTCATTTCTTTTATTTCCATTTGAAAGGATCAATATCAGAAACAAACTATCAAGTCATATTGCATGACCCACATATCAACAACTTATGATCTCAAAAAAACAAGAAATAAAAAAAAGTGGGTAACAGACACTCCGTGCTACTTTGCTAATGGATTAATAAAGAATTAAAAGTACTTATTCGCTTGTTAATAAAAGAGTAGGTAAACATAGGAGCGAGTGTCACCTAATCATCATTGGTTGTTTCAAATGGATCAAGTAATGGACAAGGGTCTTGCTCAACACAGTTCGCAGACCCGTTTCAGCATGAATGGATTAGCCCAGGGACAAGTTCAGGTTGCGCATTAAACTATTATCATATTTAAAATTTTACTACATAAAATATAAAAGTTTAAAATCTCATGTCTCTGGAGGTTCAGTATCAAAGCAAAATGATACAATTTTGATTTTGTATTGTCTCGTGTTTGTACATTTACATATTAATTTTATTTAGTTTAAGTTATATAAAGTAATTAATTATTTTATTATAATTATTTATTTACTCAATGATTAACTAGATTGTAATTCGTGATTATTATTCTATTCATATTTGATCATTAACTTGAATGTCTCTTTAGTGAGAGTTACAAATGTTTGCAACCAACTTTAGTCACTTGTAAATTATATACTTATTTTGTTTCGCAATTATTTACACTTATAAATACCTCAAAATCTACAATAACGATACAAGAATGAGCAATGATAAATCCCAGTCTTATGCAACACTAGAGCAATTCCATATTTGACTGACAATGTAAAACATTATAGAGAGAATCAATTTTTTTTTCAAAATATAGAGATATAAAATATTATAATTTGGGTTTAGATTCGATTTTGAATTTCATAACTAAATTTTATTTAATTTGATAATTATAAAATCTATAAAAAGACAAATAAAATTAAAACTCTGCATGAATTCAACTTAATCAAATTTGAAAATTTTGGAGTGGAGGTTTTTCTGATAAAATCATATTTAAATTAACAAAATGTTTGTAGCTTAAAATTGAATTGTATAGAAATTTTTGGAAAAAAAAACATTAATCTGATCCAATTAGTCATTGTGCGCATATTACAAACATTGTATATTAAAAATAGTAAAATAAAATTAAGTAAATTATTTTCTCTAACTTGATCAAATAAATTTATATTTAATTAAAACATCATGTCAACGTCAACTACTCCTTAACGTCCAAACCAGAGCCACAAAAAGGTGAGGCCAAATCCTCTATCCCACGATCCTCTCTGTCCCATGTCCCAAAATCACCGGCGATTCATCCGATCGTCGATCGGACACCACCCGCGGCCTTCAGCTGCCACCCTGAACCAAACTATACCCTAGGAGGTACGGTGAACCCGTCAGGGATCGCCACAATTGTGATCTCGCCGAATTTACTGTCGAATCCGGCAAGATCGCAATTGCGACGATCCTGACCGGTTCACCATTCCCATAGGATATTGTTTGATTCAGGACGGCGATCGAAGGTCGTCGGTGGTGTCCGATCGACGATCAGATGAATCGCCAACTATCGCCGGCGATTGTGGGACATGGGGACAGAGAAAAGTTGGGACAGAAGAACCCATTTGCAAAAAGGCGTAGTACAAGGAGAAAAGAAACTTGACATGATCATGTCAAAATCTAGTTTCCAATCACTAGCTTGCACGATCTCTTGATCTCTCCAAATGTCACCATGAAAATCGAAACACGAAAAACAATTCTCCAAAATGTTAAATACCAAACTTTATTTCATTTTCAATTGCTTTTAAATTATAAATGAATAATTAAGTTTAATGAAGGAACTAAGATTTTAGTCATCAAGTGGAAGTTAGTGTAGGATGGAAGCAACCAATCAAGTAGTACAATGATTAGGCCCAGGTAAGTACAAACCAAGCTTCATTTGGTTAATTTAAAAGTGAACAAAGTTTATATTGAAATTTTTGGGAGGCTCTAGTGATTAGGCTCAAGTAAGTACAAACCAAGCTTCATTTGGTTAATTTAAAAGTGAACAAAGTTTATAGTGAAATTTTTGGGAGGTTCTATCTTTTAACGTACTCCCCTCCTCTCCCTAGTTCCTCTATCTTGCACACGCCAATACTAGCCACTTGACATGCACCTAAAATTCCTTGGTGTGCCCCCGATCCCCTTCTCCCCTCTGCAATCGGCCATAATTCGATTAATGTAGTTAGATTAACTAAGATTTGTATTTTAATGTTAAGCAATATGTTTATTAATTATGTTAAGTCTGTTAAGGTTGATAAAATACTTAATTGTGGAACTAGACCAAGTGGGTTAAGGTCGACCCAACAATTAGAAATCAAGAAAGCCCAACAAGTGCTGCCCTCACATGTGTGGTTCAGTGGTAAAGCACTCAGAGAAGCGATAAGAGGACCAAAGTTCGAATCTCAAATGGGACGAATATCCTAGAGGTCTGCTTCTAAGTGTGCATAAGTTATGCTCCAGATTAATCGAGTTTAGCCCGAACACCTGGATTATACAAAAAAAAAAGCCTAACAAGCATTGGAAGCTGGGAATGTTTAACAAGTGTTAGCAGATGAAAAATCCAAATGTATCAATGATGACGGGACACTTGGTTGATGGGAAGTCGCAGTGAGGCAGGTAGACAAGACACTTGACGCTAGAAAAATTCAATACGTGTTGGCAATGAAAGTGAAGATAGATCAAGGTAGACTAAATATTTGCCAAATAATGAAAAGTCCAACAATTGTTGGCAATGGAAGTCCAGGCAACTCCGGGAGGACCTAATGTATAGCAAGAGACAAAAAATACTAGCAAGTCAATGATAATTAGATGTTATTAGCAAATGTTTTAAGTAGATTAGTGAGGACCCAATACCAGATACAATAGGTTGACGATAACTAGATGTTAGGTAAGTGATGGAAGTCTAAGCAAATCGATGACGATTAGATGTTCAGCAATAATGAAGTCTGATAAGTCAAGGTTGACTAAATATCAAGCAAGGTTAAACCACTAGAGAGTGAACTCTAGGCAAGTGAGGTCCCGAAGACGAAGAGTCTTCATGTAAGGAAATCTCGAAGATTAGGTCTCAAGGCAACAAAAGTCCTAACAATTAAGGTTGACCTAAGGCTTGGCAAGTGGAAGTCCTTATCTAACAAGGTCAATATGATGGATACTAAGGAATAGATAAAGTCCAAAGATGAGGATTCTCAAGGCATCTTGAGCCGAGGTCGATGTCTACTAGGTAAACGAGGAATTCCTAGAGGCATAATATCTATTAGCACGGGAATGTTGGCATAAGACAATAATCATTGGCATGGGTGACACTACACATGAAATATTATCTACACTAAGTAATATCAAATTTTGATAATTTACAGTGTGAGATTTTAAAACATATATATGACATCACTATGTGATCCCCTTAAACATTTATTTAAATAGCCATTTTAAGGTATAAAATTTCTAGGTGTGCCAGAGTTTAACGATATAGTTTTTTTTATAAACATAAATAGCATTGATGTCATCTATCAAGTTACATTCGAGCCGCTTAAGAAGCGGAATACATGCGTTTGGACCTTTCTAAACATCATTTCAACATTTGGTATGCCTCCTTCATATTGGCACCTATTTCAGGTTTGCCAAATCAAATAGAGTAAGCAAGAGATACCCAAGAGAAGAGCTTTGTTGAGGCGGTTGTCTCTACGTTGTTGTTGTCCAAATAAACCTACGACTGTGCCAAATTTGGAGCTGATATTAAGCCAACTTCACACCTTATCCCATACTGGTTCGATCGCTGAACAATAAAAGAAAAGATGACCCTCAGTCTCATCCATCCTTTGGCACAATGAGGTCTTGCAATCAATGTACATCAGCTTGTCCTCGGTCCGCACCTTACTGTTCGCAAGCTCCCAAATGAAAAATCTATGCTTTGGCATGAGGAACGTCTTCCACACTACTGCTGCCCACTCATCCTTTGTGATCTGTGCTTGAAAAGGTCATAAGCAGCCCTAGCACCACTCCGCAGCTCAAAAGCAAACCAGCCAGCAAGCTAGTTGGCAGCAGCTTGAGCAGAACCGACAGTAAGCATGATCTCCTAGTGGATCTGCTGTAGTTTCTTGACTAGCGGGTTGTCCGATTCCTTGGCTCGCCACTCCAATAGATCGGTGTGCTGGAGGTACTGATGATGAACTCATCGAACCCAAAGTGAGTTCTTTTTCTGTAAAATACGGTACTTAATTCTAGGGGTTAAATCAGGAAATAACCTTCTAGAATTTTAAGGGAATTTTCAGGAATTTTTTCTAGATTTTAATGGGATCTTTATGGAGTGTATGGGGAAAAATTGGATAAAGAAAAGCCTGTTTAGGGATTTCTCTAATTAATGGAGGAGAAGTTATTTAATTAAGTATATTTGCTTCATATATATATATATATATATATATATATATATATATATAAACCTATTTCTTCTCCTAACCGATCCCCGCCAACCTCATCTCCTCGCCGATTCCATTTTCTTCCTTCATTTCATCTAATGTCGATTCTTCCCCTCGAGCCCTTCTTCCTCATCTCGATCGACAGTGTTTTATTCCACCATCTTCCAGCCGTGAGCTCGAGGAAGCAAGGGCCCACACTGGCGGCAATCTTCTAACCTCTCGATTTCACACCTCACGATCGCCTTCTCCGCCCGATCGCTACTCCATCGGAGCCCTATTTGTCATCATCGCCCAACTAGTCACGTGAGAGGTAAGCAATCGTTTTCTTACTACAGGGTCTCGAATTTCTTGAATCTATCTCTGTTTTCTTGTGGTAACATCATTGGGGGTTGCAATATAGAGCCAATCTCCTCCGCCGATCTATTGCTCACGCGGCGAGAAGGAGTTGAGCTAAGGAGGGCTCATCGGAAGGGAAGACTCCTATTCGGGTTTGCTGTGGTAGCTGGGTCTCGTTGGAACTGAGGGTTGAAGTTGTGCCGATTGCTGCCGAGTTCCGGTAAGAATTTGGATTTCATTCAGTATTATCTTGGGATGAATTGCAATTAGATTGATGTTAAATCTGTACGAGGGAATTGGTATCTCTGTGTGATTGTAGAATTTTGGTGTTCATTCCGTTTTCTTTGGGTTTTGACATTAGCGGTATTGCTGCTCTGAAGGTGAGTTTGGTTGTAGACTTATGCCATGAGCTCCAATGGATTTAGGGATGAATTATTATTAGTTATTGGATGTAACATGGGTGAGTTTAGGTTAATCTTTGATCTGTTCTTGGTGGTATTTCTGTTTGAGTAGGTGTAATTTTGGTTGTGTATGAAAATCTAATCGGTAGATGGAGGAATGTTTAGCTAAAGTGATGAAGCATGGAATTAGTTTGGCTTTTGGGATGTGAACCTGTAGGCTCCCCTGCCGTGAGGTTCACATTTGATTTGGGTGTTAGTTTAGGATTTTGGGTTGAAAACATGTTGTAGATCTCAGTTTTACTGAGGATTAGGGTTTAGCTTAGTCCTTTGGTTGTGATGATACCTTACCGTGTGCCACTTGTGAGCCGGAGGTTGATCATGTCTTGGGTGAGGTTGTTTGGCTTAAGCTATGGATTGGGTTAAGAGACATGGTTTAGTTAGGGGTTGGGTTCGTTATCCAGTCAACATGGAGCTAGGTTTGATTTAGCTACTTTATTCATATATTAGTAGCTAAATAGCACTTATTGATGCAAGCCCCTTGATTTGATATGGATATCTGGACATGGGGGTTCTTCTCGGACACGGACTTCATTCAGGAGGCAAGTTAATCTCTGACTTGTCTCCTTATTTCTGATATTATATGCATGACTTGTTGTTATGATAGCAGTAGATTATTACCTTTTATTTGCTTTTGATTATCCCGCTTGATACTTAGCTACTTGGACTTGTGATAATCATGTTTACATCTATACAGTCTCACTTTGATACTCTTACTATGTAGAGTATACACGTGTGAATGTGTACTTAGGATTGGGTGTCTCATTATACCTAACATTGGGTTCACCACTAGTTATACTTTTATTTGTATACCTAGTTGCATGATGGTTAGATTATGACATATGATTCAGACCTGTGCATGTCATATTATGGTATGGATGATGATCTGGTGAGTGTTGCATTTATTAGTGTCATGCGCCATTGATGTATTTTTGCATAACTGTCGACCCTTGGCTCCCTCGTGGTTGAGACGGGTCGACAGTCATATCAGGATCTGCCCACTCGGGCACTCAAGTGTTAGTGGTTGTCAGAGTGTGGGCAATTTGCCACTGTCATGACACGCTCACTCACTCAGGAGTAGTGATAGATCAAAGCTACGTGTATTTGGTAGATCCCTCCTCTTTCCGATGATTCGAGGGGATTAGAGCAGTGCTCCCCCATTCGCTTGGGGTAAGAGTGTGATACTCTGCCTACATCATGTTCACTCGGCCACTCTGGAGCATTGGCGGCAGAGTGCATACAGTTGTTACATTCCTACCCACTCGGCCATTTGCATACGACATACGATGGCTTGACTGGCTTTAGGGAGTGACACGTGACATTGCATTATGTGCATATGATGCATGGTTGCATTTAATTGACCTATGATTATTGCATATGTTTGACATGCAAATACAGGAGGTATTTGCATATGATTTTATGACCTTGCATTGGCTCGTGTGGTACGAGGTGGCAAAAGGTAATTCGCTCGCCCCCAGTGCCCCCGCTAACCCGTCCTAGGGCTAACACGGAGGAGATAAACCACAGGGGCTACTAGCCCGGATGCTGTGGCTAGCCCGTGGGGAGGGCGGGCACACTGGCTTTGCCAGATTTTTGACCCTCAGACCTCAAGGTAGCAGCACCCACGCCTTAATCCGTAGAGGGGTTTATCATTGCTAGTGTGGTACGAGCTTGCCCATGGAGGGTTCCAATTTCCGAGGCTTTGATCTTATCACTCCGCAGGATGGGTTGACTCTGGTATGTAGATTTTATATTGTACTTCAATTATGTTTCTCATATCGTTATAAGACTGTATCTACTTCATTCTATACTACTTGTATAGCTTTTTGATGTCATGCATATCTTATTTCTATACCTGCTGAGTTCACTTGGATTCACCCTTGATAGTTATGTTTTTTGTTTCCAAGATGGACATGCTTAAAGTTGCTAGGAGAGGCCCAACAGCCAGTCCCGTCCCGTCGATGACTGTCTTGGTTTCAGTTTTGGTATTCATGTGGTGATAGTGTATTTTCTTTTCTGTTTTCTTTCCTTCACTTGTATATGTTCTTTATTTTGTGGTAGTGTACTTTGAGTGCCCTGGAGGGTCTTGTGATGTAAGTCCTGCCGACACGCGCTTTGTATGTTTGTGATTGGTCTATGATGCATTTTACTTTCTTTTTGCTATATTTTTCGGCCTTGTTGGCTGAGATATGTTGAGGGTCGTGTAGGTCATGTATAACTGTTTCAGATTGTCTATCGTACTATCTGTTTGCCATCGGACATACAGGTCCCCCGGGGCGTGACATTTTCCGCTAAATGTTCCATAAGGACTTGGATAAGAGTGCCAAATTCCATGTCCTTAAGTCACATAGTCCGTATCTGCCTTCATCTTTTGCTAACACATCGCCGCCCAAGAGATGGGTCGATGCTTGGAGAACCAAACGAAGGAGCGGCAAATGACATATATCTTATCTATCATTGCACACGAACTGGTAAGATGGAAAGCCAAAAGCATTCGATACCTTGGAGCACCGTCTTTACCAATTCAAGCTTGCCGACGTAGTACAAAGTTTGCTTGGGCTAAGAAGTTAGTCTCCACATAATAGCCTCCGTCAAAGGTCCGTAGTTGCTCCTCTGAAGCTTCTCCGCCGCAAGAGGAATACCAAGTTAGCGAAATGGCAACTCTCCGCACTGAAATCTAGTGATCTCAGGTAGTTGGTATGTTTCGCGGTCTCTAACTCCCACCATGTATAAGTTTGATTTGCTGTGGTTAGGGAGAAGATTGATGTGTGTCAACAGCAAATGCACGATAGTGTCGTCAAGTAATACAAAGATCGAATCCACAGGAACCGGTGACTAAGTACTAGCTTACAAATCAGACTTAATTGTCCAGACCAAATCAGGGATTTTAGGTTTCGAGAACTAAGAAACCTAGCGAAACAAGGAGAAATCAGAGGGAAAAAGCAGTGAGATCACAAGACGAAGGCAAAGCGTGATCAAAGTAAGAAGGTTGACAGATCACGTGACGAAGATAGAGAGTGATTGTAGAGAAAATCAAAGGGAGGTAGTAGGAAAGGCTT
Source organism: Boesenbergia rotunda (assembly GCA_024364735.1). Classification (NCBI taxonomy): domain Eukaryota; kingdom Viridiplantae; phylum Streptophyta; class Magnoliopsida; order Zingiberales; family Zingiberaceae; genus Boesenbergia; species Boesenbergia rotunda. The sequence goes on along the minus strand of JAGFNQ010001948.1, from coordinate 893,026 downwards.
AGAGATCCGGTTGGAGAAGGCAGACGAGATCATAATTAGAAAGCAGAGAGATCGCAATTAGTAAGGTAGAAGAGATAGCAACGAAGGGAATAGTAAGGCAGAGAAGACTATTCTAGGATTTCGGTTTCACCTCTATGCTAGCAAACACTCGATCTATGTTTGAATTCTTATCCTTAACATTGACTTGTGTAGGTAGACCATCCTATGTAACCGATGTGAACTTTTGGTATTACACCGGCGTGCCAACCATAATCATCATCTACTTTCAGAAAGATCGCAACTAGAGATCGTAACCTAGGGGGACTTTGTCACAAGATCCCGTGACCCCTAATCAACCACTTTTCCTATTGTGTGATGACGAATTAGGTTTGATCCATTAAACTTTATGACAGCCTAGGGTTCCTCGTGGCATACCGGGTTGCACTTTTGTATCTGACTCTTCGTGTCTCATTTTTCTATGGGTCAGCGGATTGGATTCTCCTTTCGGTTCATATCCAAATCCTCGTGAGATGCAAACACGGTAGATCCGGACCACAATTTAATGTATCATAGAAATAAGAAAACCAAACATGCATAGATCAAAGGAATAGTGCTTACATCACATAAAATCCTAGAATCCAGAAATTATCCCATAAACACGGGGCTACAGCCAAAAAAAACATGCTCAATTCGTTACAAATTAGATCTAAAACAAGAGTTCAGAAAACGAGCAAAGAAAGCTTAGTCTCGTTGCAAGATTTACTCTCCATATGCTCCCAATCTTCAATCCAGGCTTTGATGGCGATGAGTCTCCTCTAGATCGTCCTTTGGAGCCCTTTTGGGGCCCCAAATCGGGATCCTCAATCTAATGTGGTGAATTCCCTTTTATAGTGCTGGAAAACGGGCGCTCGACACTGGTTGTGCCACTGGACATGAGTGACCGTGTCGAGCGCAGGGCAGGCACGGGTCGTGTTGCCAGGCACGGCCGCCCGTGTCCCTTGCGGCGAGTGGGGCACGGCCCGTGCCGCTGGGCACGAACCATTGTGGCAGGGTCATCGATCCGAACACAACTCGTGCCACTGGGCACAAGCAACCATGTCAGGGTAGGGGGCTTCTCCAATCTTGATCTTCAACTCCCGATTTCGCTCCAAATCGTGCACTCTCATCAAAAATTAAACCAGAGTTTATAGTGCTGGAAAACGGGCGCTCGACACTGGCTGTGCTGCTGGACATGAGTGACCGTGTCGAGCGCAGGGCGGACACGGGTCGTGTTGCCGGGCACGGCCGCCCGTGTCCCTTGTGGCGAGTGGGGCACGGCCCGTGCCGCTGGGCACGAACCATTGTGGCAAGGTCATCAATCCGGACACAGCTCATGCCACTGGGCACAAGCAACCAAGTTAGGGTAGGGGGCTTCTCCAATCTTGATCTTCAATTCCCGATTCGCTCCAAATCGCGCCCTCTCATCAAAAATTAAACCAAGTAGTATCCAAGAGTAGAAAAATATGAAAATGAAGCACAAATTAGAATATCATGGAACTTATGCATGCAAAGTCGGTCCAAAATAGGGCGAAAACTTAATAAAAACCCTATACACCACATGCTCAACAAAGACCAACCTGCCATCCGAAGTCCGCCAAACAACCCAGTATCGCCGTAATCGTCGACCCATTAGTCGAGCAAAGAGTAGTAAGTCATCCGCGAATGCTAAGTGAGCAATCCTCGCCCCGGCACACATGAGGTGATAGTAGAAGTCGGGTTGTAGTGAGGTGGGCTTCAACGCCCTAGAGAAGATCTCCAAACATAGCCCAAAGAGGAAAGGAAAGAGTGAGTTCCCTTACCGCAAACCCCGCCGCCCTTTGAAGAACCCGTGCATAGTACCATTAATGCCCACCGAGTAGGAGACAGTGGTGATAATCCATCCGCCGAACTGCTATGGGAAACCAAAACCTCGAAGAGCTGCAAGTAAAAAATAACCAACCACCGAGTAAAACGCCTTTTGGAGGTCCACTTTGAGTACACACCTTGGGGAAGTTCTTTTCATGCATACTTTCGTAATAATTTCTGTGCAAAGTGAATGTTCTCAATGATGGACTGATCTTCGAAACGATATAGTTTTGATACCATATCGTGTTTTGCCAGTATGATTTCAATATTTATTAATTGAATAATTAATAATAACAAGTGACTTTTTATTGATTAATAGTTAATAAAGAATTAGATTATCAATACATTTATGATATTTATATTTGTTAATTAATTTAATCACTTCACTCTTCATATTAAATTTGCAACGCATTAAGATATAATTTTCACTCTAGTCATTTGTAAATTATATATTTCTTTCATTTCATAAAAATTTACACAATTTATTTTGTAGCAAAACACAAGAATGAGCAACGAGAAGATGAGATCTTAATCATTTTACCTTTTTCAACGAGAAGATGACATTGGAGCAATTTTAGATTTAAAGACTCATAAACATTTATTGTTATATATATATATATATATATATATATAATTGAAATAAAAATTTATTTATTAGCATTTAATAAAAAATGGGCATTAATATCATTTTATTTCATTTATTTTGTTTCATGTATTAGAGCATTACAATTTTAATCCGATTTTATTTATTTCACGTAATTATAATTATTAGAGTAGATGGGGAAAAAAATTCAAATCTTAAAATAAGATATCTAGACTTAAATTAGATTTTAAATTTTATAATTAAATTTATTTAATGTTAAAGATATAATTATTAAAAAAATAAAATTCTGATTTGAATTTGGCTTGATTAAATTTAAAATTTTAGATTCAATTTCTTTTATAAAATCCAATTTAAATTTGGAAATTTTTCATTTTAATTTGTATTGAATAGAGTTTTTAAAAATATATATATAATTGGAAACATACTTCTTCAATAGAATAAATTAAAAAATAATTTAATTAAAGCATCGTCAAGTCTTAGTTTTTTATTCCGCACGTTGACAGAACTATTAAAAATCCTACTTTTGATACATGTTATACAATTTTTCCTTATTTAAAAAAACAGATAGAACTATTAAAAATCTTTACAACCTTTCAACCTGAACATAAAACACAATAAAATTTCACTCATATTAGATATTAATAGTAATTCTATTTAAAATTTTACATTATAAACTGTTTTTTAATATATATATATATATATATATATAATTGTTTAAGTAAATCAACTTATATTTTAAATTTTAGAGTTCAAGTAAAAGTCGCTTTAATATTTGATGAAGTCCATCGAGTAGTCATAGTGATTAAAGTCATGTGGGTTCAAACTAGGTTCGATTTGGATTTATTTTAATTAATTTAAAATTGAATCAAGTTTATATATACATGAGTCTGGTTCAATCGTAATTAATTAAATAATAGCATTTTTAAAAGTTAGAGATTATTTATTTACTTTATCATTCTCTTTTTTTCCCTCTTTTTTCTCCCATCTTCTTCTTCCCAGATTCCTATTCTCTACACCCTTTCCTTTCGCATCTATAGCCGCCCCACCAATAGCCCACACATCACTACCCTATCTATCGCCTACACGTCATCACCCTGCCAATTGCCCTCGCACATCCACCATGTCACTCACACGTTGTTGCCCCGCAAATCACCTGCACATCATCGTCGATCAATGCTTGTTGCTTCTCAATACTCCGCTTCTTCTCTCATCTCCTCTTTTGTCTTTCCCTTTCCTTTATTTTTGGTTTCAGAGTTATCTTAGTTTTGGTCAACAAGTGAAACAGTAAGTTTCACCCGTGCCTATCAGCATAGCTCGGCACCGTAGACCTTGAGTCATTTATGGGGTCTGAGCAATTTTTACAACTGTGGACTCTAAATTAATGTAAGCCACTGTAGACCTTCAAGTCGTTTATGGAGCCTGAACAATTTTTACAACTGTCAAAATTAAATTAATGTCAGGCCAATTTAAAGTTTGTGTGCAGGCAATTTTGGGTCGAAGGAGTTTCACTTTTGAGTACAACAAATTTGACACAGGAGATTTAGTGGCAAATTGGAAGTGAAAGGGGATATAGATAATATAACATATATTCAATTTTTACAATTTTTACATTTATATTAATTTCTGAAAATTATTTTAATGTTCAAAATTATTTAAAATTCTAAAAAATATAAAATATAAAAAAACCTTAAAAATTCTTAAAAATCATATTTATTTTTATATTTTTTTTTTTTTATTTTTTTTTTATTTTTATTTTTTTTTTTCATTTTAAATTTTTTTAATTATATTGTTAAATGATAAATAATTTTATTTTTTATTGTGTATTTTTATTAATTTATATTTTATTATAATATTTTTTATCTTAGATAATTTGAAATTTGGTTCATAAATATTACGATATTAACTTTTTCTTTTGCATTTTGCTCCAAAATATTAAGTTTGATATTAATAATTAGTAAGGTTTAATTCGAGTTATTGATAGATTATTTTTTTAAGAATTATATTTATTTTATAACGATATTAAGTATCAATAATTGAGAATTAATGAATTATCATGTGAGGATATAGATAATATAACAATATGGTCAAGTTCTTGGTACAATTTTGACATTATCTTGTATGAGACGATACTCATTGATATAATAACATAGGAGACCTTACCACTGTCGACAAGTATCGAGTTTCAATAATCTATTGAAACATATGTTTCGATCTACCACCCAATTATATAAGATTTAAAACCATGGTAATGTGCAAACATTGGAGTCAATTTCTATCTGAAGAAAGAGCATGAATGTATGTCAATTATAAACTAATGGGATATTTGTATTCACTGTTTTTTCAGTTATAGGCCTAATGGTTGAATTATCAACTTCTTTAGAGAGTTGTTCTTACCTATTATTGTGTTATTATACTTATGTTGGGCATTGATAATGCTTCATTAGGCTTACTCAGAACTAATCAATATTTATTAATGGTTAGTTGATTTATTGATCGCAGGCATGTCTTACCATTCAAAATACATTATCTCAAAGAAATATGGAAATTGATTTCCTCAAATACTAGAATAAACAATATGAAAAAAGAGTTATTTATACATTAGTAGGATAGTTATTATTCCTAAATTTCTATATCAGTTTTGCATATGATGCAGAAATCAAATCAGTAAGTACCTCTTGATACTTCCAATGGAGAGCCAGCAATGGTGCCACCTAAATCAGCAAACCTGGATAATGTTGGCTTGTAAACCTAATCACGACCAAAAAGTTAAAATCAAATGGTAAGAAAGGATCATTAATAACATGATCACACCCATGACTTGTAAGAACATCACCAAAACTATGACTATTAGCTGATCTGAATGGTTGAGCAAGAACGAATAAACAAAGAGTTCCTAACATACATTAATTTTCAGTAGTATAAAACAACAATCTCTTAAATGAGTGGCTTAGGAGCAAGAAATATATTTATATTTTTGCATGTGACAAAATGATCCAAGAAACTGTAAATCCAAAAAATCCATGAACTGAGTGGGTTTTCAAAGTTCCAATCACAACTAGTTGTCTCCTAGATTACAAGAAATGTTTGCCTACAAATTAATTGATGTTGCATTTTCAGTGAAATTTTCAACGAAAACTTAAAGTTACTACTGTAGAACTAAGAATATCCAGATGAACACGTGGTGTTATTAGTAAAAGACAATAGCAAACTGCAAGCATTGAATTATATATATATATGGGCATGTCCAGGGACGGCTCTAGATTTCATTGTTAAACAAGTTTAATCAAGTAGATTTAGAAGATGTTAGAGGTAAAGGGAGAGTTAAAAACAATATTAATTAGAAAGATCAAGATGACCTAGTATTACAAATAATGTGGCCTTACAGCTTACTGGCCTTGCAACACTTGTAGCATCCACCATCCATTTAACAGTTTCAATGATTAAATTCCACTGTGCAGACACCAAATGACCCATAATAAATTTAATTGACACCAATATCCTACCAACATAGTCTACAAATGGAAACTTATGATAGCATTTACTAACAATAAAGATCATCAGCTGGCACTAATTTCGTCAACTAAGATGAATGAGGTCCAATCAGGTAAAAGGTGGGGTTTTTTAAGTATGGATTTACTAAACTTTTATTGACAGCAGGTTCCGATATCGCATCTGAATATTGCATAAGCCACCCTTTTTAACAATTCACTAAGAATAGAGCAGTTGCCATTAACGACAACTCTTGTGACTTTCCTCTTTTTATTCCACTGTGTGTGTGTCTATATATATATATATATATATATATATACTGTAACAAGTTCCTGGATTATCTTTAAAACTTTTAAAGGGAAACATTATGATAAATATCATTTCTAAGAACAACCATTTATTGAAATGTTGTTTCTAGTTCAAAATCAAACATTTCTGATGCATTGTTTCGATTATCAAATTGAATTAAAAATATATATATCATGAAAAAAAAGTAAACATGATAATATAAACAGAATCCTTACATCATAGGCAATAACTTGAAAGTTTGATCTTAACAAATGAGCTGCCATACCAAATCCCATTGCTCCAAGGCCTACAAAACCAATTTTATTCACAACCTTCGATTTTTTAACAATTTTATCAGCAATTTGCCCAGGGTTATATGGCTCCTTATTAGCTGCCTCACTGACATCCACTCCAAAAGTTTTTTCCCACATCTGGGAAAAATAGAAAATTAGGTTTCTTGAACAAATGAATGTTAATACCAGGCATATGAGCATCACATGCTATGTATCAAGCTAGAATAGTAGTACAACTAAGAAACATGAAGAATAGGGCAACCTTCCATGGTCCGGCAGAACAATCATCTATGTATGTAGCAGAATATCCTACATGATAGAAGAATTGAAAAAGGTAAGCCAATATACATAAGGCATAAAGAAATAAAGTTAATTTGCAGTGTACCATGTATAGATGATTGATGAGCCACAGATAGTAGTGGAAGAGGAAAAGTAACTGATTTCGCCATCCCCATCACAAGACCCTGTATTTGTATGAGAGAATCAAATTAGAAATGCTTATTTTCTATCCTAATAGAAAGAAAGAAAACAGAAGAAACAACCACAAACAATGGCATACAAGTTTCGAAATTTTGTAAGCATTAAACTATATATATATAGATAGTATTTAGATATATATTCCTTTTGAACTTTTCAAATCACAAAAAGAAAATGATTAAAACAGGGTCTTAACCATGCAAACTACCTAAAGATGTATATGCAAGAAAAATAAGTTTAGACACATTATGACCTTGCAATAGGCTAGAGTAATCATTACCCAAGAAATTGCAATGTTTATTACATCCATTTAAATAATTTTTTGAGCAAACCTGGAAACCTATCTGTTGAGCATCTTTTGACATACTTACATATGAACTCTAAACTGGGATTTAAAATTTTGAGACTATGCCAAAAATTTAGCCTCGAAATGGAACGATAAGGTTTTGGTATCATATTGTAACATGCCCATACAATTTCAATACTTTTTTATTTTAAAATATAAATATATTAAATGAAAGTTTATTTTTGTTAATATTTGATTACTATAATGTCCATTATTAATTTTATATTTCACATGCTGATTGCGTTGATATTTTGATTAAAAATTATTCATATTTGATTATGTAATTTTATTTGAAATGAACAGATATTTTTATGTAATTATCTAAAATTTATTTATAAGCATTTGGTAAGAATTTGAGCATTAAATATCATTTTTATATTTGATATGATAAAACCCTAAATAAAAAAACTATTAGATTAGGCGAAATAAAATACAACTAGCCTTGGAGCAATGGGATTTGTATGTCAGCTCATTTGTTAAGATCAAACTTCCAAGTTATTGCTTATGATGTAAGGATTCTGTTGAGAACTGAAACATTGTATATTTATGAGGTTAGAAATTATTTCATTATGTTATTTGTTTATTTTTCTTTCTTTCTATTCCCATTCCCAATTCATGCAGCGTCAAACCTCACAAGTCTCACATGCCTTTATAGACTACGATCGCACAGGTTGCCCAACGTTGTCAACAGTAACCATTTGCTACCACATGAAGCCCCTGCCACATCGACTACAGGTAACAACGCTAACCATGAAACTCTGTTTCTCTAATAACTCGCATTCTCTCCTCCTTCGATCTTTCTTTTTTACTTTTTCCTTCTCTTCCCAACTTCAGTGTCAATACTGGTGCCAAGTGTTTCCCATACTAGTTAACAAATCGACAATAAATCTCATCTATGTGCACGGCTCAGCACTTCAAACAATGCCCTAAACCCCCCATAAAATGAGTATTTAATAAACAAGGCATCTTTGCCTTCCAAAAAGTGAATAGAAAAAATGGATGTTTCTTTTATAGCAAATTTACAAGCAAAAGGAACAGTAAGGCATTTAAATGATTCAGGTGACATTACCACTAGCCTCCTCAGGTTGGTTATTCAAAACGTCAACATTATTTAGGACAAAAATTGAAATCAAAAGATAGTATTAAGAAATTAACATTATCATGCAAATGCAAGATCCAAAAAAGATAAATAAAAAACTTTAAAAAAATTAACAATGTAGTTAATTTCACTCAAGCTAGGGCTCTTCTTTTTTTGATAAAGGTAAATAGCATTGATGTCATCTATCAAGTTACATTCGACCCGCTTAAGAAGCGGAATACATATTCTAAACATCATTTCAACATTTGGTACGCCTCCTTCATATTGACACCTATTTCGGATTTGCCAAATCAAATAGAGCATGCAAGAGATACATAAGAGGCGAGCTTTGTTGTGGCGGTTGTCTCTACATTGTTGTTGTCCAACCAATCCAATAAACCTACGGCTGTGGCAAATTTGGGGCTGATCTTGAGCCAACTTCGCACCTTATCCCATATTGGTTTCATTGTTGAACAATCAAAGAAAAGATAGCCCTCCATCTCATCCATCCGGCACAACGAACATGTCTTACAATCAATGTGTGCTAGAATGTCCTTGGTCCGCACTAGGGATGGCAATTTTCTACAAATCCGATGGGGAATCTGATACCCAACCCGAATGGAGGAGGGTATGGAGGAAATTTTTAGACCTGATTAAATAATCGAGTATTCGGGTATGGATATTTTCGGGTTTGATATGGAGTTGGATGTGATAAAATCCTACCCATACCCTACCCGATACCCGCCTCTGAAAAAAAAAACTTAGTTTGCCTCTTTACTCGGTCACCAACACCTATCTCATCATCTTTTCAATGAGAAATCCTCAGCGATAGGAGTGTGAGATGAGGAAAAGTAGATGAGTATAAGAATTTAATAAATATTCATAAGTTCATTGAAATAATATAATTTTTTAATAAATAAATGAGAATTGTATGTAGTAATAGGATGATGAGTAGAGTATGGATACTCAATCCTCCGACGGGTATAGGAATGGGATGAAAGTTAAATACCCGATGGGTATAGAGATGAGTACGAGGATGGATATAATAGATAGGGATGAGTACGGCGGATATGAAATCCGACTCAAATTCTACCCATTGTCATCCCTAGTCCGCACCTTGCTATTCGTAAGCTGCCAAATGAAAAATCTATTTAAGTGGAGGGTGAAGGGAAGCCTTGAGATTATAGACTTATTACACTCCACTCTGGCACTTGCATCCCAGAGTGGGTTGGTGAGTTTCATTTTGCTTTTATGGAAGGAAGGAATTCTCGGTCTCCAACCAAATTCTTTTAATTAAGGTGAAAATGACTCGGCACGCTAAGATCATGTTGGAGAACATGGCCAGGTTGTGTTTCTCCCTAGGCCACAACTCCGAATGAGGCACATCCTAACACGGTCGGGCCTTGTTTGGCCCTGGGTTCCATGTTGTTGCTCCGACGTGTGTTTTACCTCCAAGTATGATACATGATTGTGGCATGTGCCACAGGTAGGCCATGTATGGTGTTGGAATGATGCTCTCCATCTCCAAATGCATCCAAAAGCTGAGATCTTTGTGCCCTGTTAACATAAAGTGCAAACGAGCATTCTTGCGAACTAAAAGTATGAAAATGCATGAGAATGCTAGAAGTGTAAATATGCTCATGTAATATCGGAAACAAATGCAAAACAAAGTAGAAAGTATGGGAACTAATCACACACATCAAGGGTCTATTGTACACAGTTTTATCCTATATTACAAGAGGCTATTTTCACGACACAAATTCATGGTCATCAAGTCACACAGCAGATTTACCATTGCGCGCCAAGGCTCCCCTTCATCATATATATTATTAGAGTGAACTAAACTGATTCACTCAAATCATTTTTTCAATATATATAGATATATATATATCAATGTTATGCTCTCAACAATACCGATTCTCAGTTCACACCAATAGAATAACTAGATGAAAAAATATACGGATTGTAAAGATAGAAAGTAATGCAAAGACATTAAACCCTTACGATGTCATTCTCCAAATTTTTCAAATAATGCGTCAGAGTCTGGTCAACACTCAACAATCTAGGAATTATATCTACAAAGATCCTGCATATAAAAATTATCAATTATATAAATACAAATTAACCAACAACAAATGATTGTTATAAAACATGTCACTCATCCCTAATATATATTAATTTTTTTTCAACATATGCATGCAAAAAAGAAACATTATCCAAACTGCATGAATAAAACATCATTTATGATCCAAGTTCTTCTCTAGCAACCAATGAATGCCCAACACTCCTTAAAAACAAAAATTGATAAATAGCAATCACAAATTAGAATTTCTATCTTTTGATGGAAGCATTATACAATTAATAATTGCATCTCTTAAATAATATGGTCTCACACATATTTTGACAAATAAACCACAAATGCCTACCTAATAAATAAATAGAATCTGCAATTGCAACATGAGATTCAAGGCTTTATGTTTGCATACTATGCACAAAGCTTAATTTTAGTGAATCATAAATCACTCAATTATAGCCTAATAGTTTCCTAAGTTGTGAAGGCTCGACATGTGAGTACAATGAGGCTTTCTTAAGTTGTAAGCACTCAACATTTGAGTAGGATAAGGCTGATCTCATCTTCTCTGAGTAAAGGGATTAGCAGCAGGTGCCACTGTCTACAATCATGCACTATATAGATCAAAATTGAGTGAAAATTTTCGTTCTGCCCACTGGCCAACACATGAAAAGCTAAGGGGGCGTTTGGTTTGTTCCATTTTCTATTTTCATTTTCCAGAAAACCGCATTTTCTCGTTTTCTGGAAAATGACTTTATTCATTCTCTAGTTTTCCAGAAAACGCTATGTTTTTTTTGGAAAACAAAGCTGGAAAATGCAAACCAAACATGTTTTCCAGAAAACCGCATTTTCTACAGAAAATGAAAATGGAAAACAGACTGGAAAATACAAACCAAACGCACCCTAAAAATCACAATGAGCATGACTTATTAACTTAACATCTTCCTTTGCAACTTCATCATTAGAGACTTCCTTTGTCGTCGTCTTTTGCAAGAAGCCCCAACTTTAAATAGTACATCTTGTTGTTCATGTTGGCTACTCTACGTCGAACCCTTCTTCTTGGAACTAAAGTCCTAGCTTCTTGCTCCACCAGCACTAGCTTGTGTCGAGATTCATGTTTCTCCGAGGTTGGCTCAATGATGTTCTCCACTCCAAGTTTCCTTGTCACTTACTCCTCTTTTCCTCTAACATTGATGATGCCTAGATATTCCTCCCCCCTTCCCCTTCTTCTTCAACACACCTCTAATATGGAGGCCACCAACAACACATCTAGAACGCTCACCCAGAACAAGAAATTGACAACAAGGAATAAGATATTGTGTCGTGTCAGTCGACATGAATGAAATTTATAGTCCCACTCCTCATCCGACACCAAAATGGTCGGCACTCTCAAAGCCGCAACAAAGCAGCGACCTTGCGGAGGCTTCGCGAGAGGCCTCACCTAGACGCAAGTCTACCACAACCTCGCGAGGCCGACACGACGTCATAAAGGCCTCGTGGCAGCCTCATGAAGACCTCCATGAGGTCGTGGAGGCCATAGTGATCTCGTGGCATCCTAGTCGCGAGGTTGTTGCGCCAACACCTAGTCTCAACTTTGCAATGGCAAGCAATTACAACCAACTAACGCATAGAGAAAAAAAATCTCCACAGTAAAGGAGGGGTAATATTTTTTTACTTTTTTCTTTCCTTTCTTTCTTCTTTCCCCCACCCCCCTCATTTTTTTTGTTTGTTCATGGCTAGTTCCTTATGATAATTTTTTCCCCTTTATTTATCAAGGATAAAAATTTTAAAAATTCTTTAGGGATGAAGGAGATAGATTGTCAGAAAAGATTAAAAATTAAATATAATATAATTTTTAGCCTCATAAAATATACTACTAGTAATAAATTAAATTATTCTATATATAAATTTAATTTAATTTTAAATTGATCACAATAAATCCAAATTAAACCTACTTGATCCTTCCATGTCTACTTGGTGAATTTCAACAAATGACTTTTACTCAATTTTAATTTATAAAATATTAATTTAATTTAACTTAATTAATTATTTTAAAATTTAAAAAAATAAATACAAAAATTTTAAATAAGATAAAAATTTGGTATATAAAATTTTATATATGTTCTAACTTTTGTGATATCAAAAAAGAAAAAGGATGGGCATATTATATGTATATATATATATATATAATATACTCAATATATTAGTTATCATTCCCTTATCATTTTACTATACAATAAAAAATTTAGACAACACTTACATATTCACAAAATACAAAAATTATATTAATCCATAAATAATTTTAAGTTTTCGAATAATTGTAACATAATCAATTCTTAAAAGCATCAAACTATATTTAAAGATGCCGAAATCGAAGATAAATCTTTATAACCATTATAAATACAAGATCTCATACCTCATGCCTCTATAGTAAAACTTGAATTTGAAGGTCAATCTTAAATATAACTCAATAATAAGCATTTAGCAATCAAATATTAATAAAAATATTTTTTAATTAATATATTTTATATTTATAAAAAACGAAATTGTATTGCCATGACATGATAAGGTATCAAATTCACAACTCTAGCACGGCTCGAAATTTTTAACCTTGATTGACGGCACAACTCAATATTTCAATTCTTACTAGGCACATCTAGTTGCTCCTCGCACTTTTGTTTCTTTATCTTTGGTAGTTACAACTTAGCATAAGGGCCAACTCACATCTCCTCCATCAACTATTAGGGCTCGCGGCAAAGAATGGCACCAGGCTCAAGACAACAACTGAACGCCAACACATCTCATTCTAGTCCTTTAAAAGAAAAAAAATAAAACATTATTCCACAGAAACCTAATGATTTTATAAAAACCTATTTAAAGGACAACCTGGTGCACGAAGCTCCTGCTAAAGCGGGTACCTTGTAATCATCCTTACCCAAAAAAAAAAAATGTGCTCCTATTGAACCTCCTTCCATATGATGGGTTGATGTAGGAGGGCTACTAATGTGGCGGTTCCACATTGTAGTCGGCCTTACCCTACTTTACAAGAGATTGTTTTCGTGAATCTGTGACCTCCAAGTCACACGGCAATAACTTAACCTACGGAAACCTACTTGGGAAAAAAAATTAACTAAGAATATATGGTTACACTATGTTAACAAATCCAATACTAATTATTAATATATTTTTGTTATTAATTATACATTAATAAAAATATTTTTTTAATCAATAAAATATGATTTAGTCTATCAATAATGTGAAAGGCATATATTTAATTTAATAATAGAATTTAACATTATAATTCCATTAAATAATAACAATAACACAAGTCTACCTAACAATAACAGTAATATAAAATCATCAATAGTATGACTAATATAATAAATTATTCATTGTTTATATTTTATTATTGTGATATTTGTCATCTTTAGTTTTAGATTGTTGAACTTTTCTTTTTGGCTTTTTCTAATAATTTTGATTTCTCGATCCTAATACAATATGGTAGATACTTAAAATGTTAATACCAATTTTGACAGTCATGCTCCATATACCATTTACTTCTTGAAAGGTATTATAAATCAATGTAAAATTTTACAAGATGGCTAATATTAATATATTCTAAAACACTCCCCCTTGAATTCATTCAAATGACCTATGGAAGATGAATTTAGTACCATCTTCAGATATGGTTAGTAAATCTACTAGTTGGTCATTGGAGCTAATAAAGGTGGCAATCTTGACCTCTATGTTTTTGATTATCTTAGGAAACAACAGATAAGAGGCAATGTGCGTAGTAGCTGGTCATCAACATTGACATAGATAAGCTCGTATAAAAGTTAGCATCTTGATTTTCAAGAAAATTATATGAAGAACGCACTATCCTAATGTGGATATGAAGAACAGTATTCTAGAGCTCAACCAAAAACAAACCAAATTGAGCACTTGGGGGTTTTTCCAATTTAAGATATGGTTATGATATGTTAACTTTTTGATTCGGAATAAATTTTAGATTTTCATGAATTTAGCCTATTCTACAATGTCTCATTAATTCATATACGGTAGCTGTAGGTCTAAGTTCTCACTAAGCTACTTATTCCATTTTATAACAATGCCTATTCCAAGGTTTTATTATATTTAAGATACTGTTCCATTAGTTATTCAACAGAACCTTTGATATTCATCAGGTAAAAGTAAGAAAATGATTCTATTAGGCAGTTTAGAAAGATACCATTAAATTTATTTTGCACAACTAAAATATATTATATGTATAGAGTTTCCAAACACTAAAAATTTTGAGGCATGCTGGTTTTGATAAAACTCATAGTTATACATACAGTGTAATAAATTATATATATAATCTTTCTATTTTATAGTTCTTGTTTTGCACCTTTACCCACTCACTAACTCCCACATGTTTACTTGATTGTGCAAGTTATGTGCAAGGGTCAATGCTAGACAGCATCAATTGTAGCTCCAGGATCCAATAACGTATAGCCTCTAACTACTCTGCCTAATGGCCCCTCTTTGTGCTTTGCAACTACACGATCATGACCTTCACCCTTTAGTTCTGACCATAGCCTCTGCAACCGCGTTCATAGTTCCATTTTTAGCTAGCATTTCCCTTCATGTTCATGAACCTTACAAGCTTAATGTATGCCAGGGAAAGATGTGCAAGGGATTCTGAATTCATGCGCATTATATTATTTTCCTACAATATATATGTCAACTCCATGGAAGCATGTAACCATTTCCTTCGGATTAGTTACCAAATATTAGGATCTAACATCTACTAGTTTCTAATCTTCCTTGGATGCATATTGTTAAGCATCAATATAACATATTGCCAACATGACTAGTTCAATCCTTTAAGGTATAGAAAACCATATGGGACCCAAAGCTGCAAGTCATGCTAATGCATGCACAAGCATACCCAAGATCCAGAAATGAAATGATTGGAACAACCTGAACATGAATATATAATAAGAAAATTATGCAAAGTATAAACCCCATCCTGAAATAGTGAGTTTCTACAGTGTACGTGTTAAGATACAAAAATAATTTATGCACCAATAGATATACTTAATGCCAGAGAAAAAAGACCCTAAGAAAGTAGAATAGGTAATACAAGATCTACTCTAAAATAAGAAACATGGCCATTATGATATTCCTACCAGGAACTTCCAGCGGCATTTGAGATAATGTCATAGAGAACTCGTGGATGAAGTCCTGCTCTAATTCCAAGATATATAGCTTCCACACATGCAACAAAATGAATACCCTCTAGAAGACGATTCACTGTCCAAATCTTACTACAAAGATGAGACAAAAAAAAGGCATTATGGTAAGCAATACTAGGTAATTGTAACATGAACTATGATGTCAAAACTTGCAAACTGGTAATTAACTAATCTAAAAAGAAAATAAATATTTTTCCTTGAAAATACAAAAAGTTAAGGAAGAAAATTTTTACCTTGCGGTACCAATTTCATCATGAAAAAGGTAAACATTTTCACTGATAGCTGTTCAAGTGCTAAACAGTCAGGAATCCTAAAAGAAGTATCAAAAAGAGGCAACATGTGTAGCATACCAGAGAAAAAGGGTCCAGATTTTTCATTTGTGCTTTCCCATCCAGATGCAACAACCTATAGACAGGATGAATGATAATAATAAGTTAATAACTACAAACTGACAATAGGAAAAGCTGACAGTCCAGAATAGACATATCATATGGTATGCAAAGCATACAATAATTTCCCCCTTCAGCTCCTCAGAAACTCCACGGAAAACATAGGAATCAATAAAGCCAACATCTACTCTCTCTCCTGGACCAAATGGAGACAATTAGACAAAATAGAAGTTTTGACACTTTAAGAAAGGAAACAAAAACTTGCAATACTAGATGGTCCTAATTTACACTTCTCCAGAGTATAATGATGGAGATTTAATTTCAAGTCGAGAACCAAGCCACAATCACAATATGCAAGCAGTGCAGGATTTTATGCGCCATCCAGACTAGCAGAAACTTCAAATATGAGGATTGTTAGGAAGAATCCTCAGTACAACCACCATACTATAGCTGTCCATTACATATTAAATTAGTTCTGTCCTGACTATTTCTAGCCATGCACTCATAAGTACATAAAGTTTTTCATATTAGCTTAGTGAAGCATGGCCAGGTACAGCCCAGTAACAGTCTTATACTGCATATGGCACTTTTGCAAGACAAATAGAATGAGGATTTGTGCTTAGCTAAAGAATATGGCATGCACATTGCATGACAGGAAACAAAATAAATAAGGAATAGGACATGATTACTAGATGACAAGAATTATCAAGATCTTATATCATCAAAACCTGTTAATAGCTTTTGTATCTTCTGGATGTGGTTTCCCGAAAATGATGATCGAGAGATAATGACTGCGTGTTTGCATAATCCTATCAAATACAAACTAGTTAGACTCACTACCAAACATGAGTTAATAAAGAACCACGACAGGAAACAAAATGCAACCTTTAGCTACATTATTCTCTCCACGGAAGAAATCATATATTTCATTTGCAGAAGCCATAACCATAAAATATGTAGCGCCTGCAACAAAGATCATAAATCAGAAGGCCTTCAAGAACGTAAAGGAAAAGGATTTGTAGAAACAAAAGAGTGTTCACATATAACATCGATGAGTTAGTTCGTGCCCTCATTAGCTTTGCACTAAAAACTACATTACCAACCATGGATACAGAAATGATACTGCTTTCTTATATCTATTGAACCTAAGTGAGATATGAATAGATAATTGTCAGGAACTAATGGGACAATAAATTTTTTCAATTGAAAAGTTCCAAAAATTTTCAGTCTCCACAGTGTAAGGAACCAAGGCACGCATAATAATATTTTCCATCATCATGGATGAGAGCATTTGATCAACATATTCACATCTAGTATACCTCAAGGTTTAAAATCACGTCTCAAACTGGGGTTTTGATCCTAGCCTGGAACAAGGCATGTCGGCCGGGTTAGGTGCCAATAGATGTGCCAAACAAGTAAAAGAGAAGGCAGAACAACAAAGAAAGATGATGTTGTGATGAAGTAGGATCTACTTTCTTCTCATTTGTTTATTTGGCAAATTGATATCTTGTGTTGTGTTGTGTTTTTCGCTATTTGCATTGAAACTTCATGTTCATTGTGAGCAAGGTTCAAAATATCAAGCAGCATCGGACAGTACTATTTCAGTACCATTCATATAGTGTCACTCAAAAATTAGAAAAGAAAGGAAGAAGATGATGAAAAAGAAGAAGAGAACACAAATATATAGCTAACTTCACGCTTTATGTTCCATCTAGAGTAGTACAATTTTAACAATATTATTTCAATTCATCTTTAAGTGTTTTATAACATGTCAAGGGGTGTCAGGTGTCAGAATGATATATGCTCATTGATATAATTGACACAACGATATAGGATAAATTATGTGTGCCGTCAGTATCAAATTTCAATAATTCATCGAATCAACACATTTCAGCCATGTCGTTTGGCATAGTACAAGATTTCAAACCATGACTAAATGAACCAATTTTGATAGTCCAATGTGTAACTTTTTGATATAGAAATTAATGGCAATTTAAGTCAACTCCACATTCAAATTCCTAGATAAAATATGAATTTCTATTGCACCCATGTACAACATTTTGGTCCACTTTGTGCCACAACTAATTGAAGCTGGCAACAATTAGTGAGGTGGAAATTCCTAGATAAAATATGTATTTCTATTGCACCCAATGTACAACATCTTGGTCCACTTTGTGCCGCAACTAATTGAAGCTTGCAACAATTAGTGAGGTGGAACTCTTCACATCCAAAAATAACTAGACATTTAGAAGAGTGATATTGTCTATATGAAATTTGTCCATGTGGAACTATCAACTAGACCAACTATGATTCAACCCTTGTGGTTTATGAGGTTACCATCTATCTTTGTTGTTCATGTTGAAACAAGTATTGCGTTAATGGAGATAGATGGCCAAATAATTTTTGGTTAAATGACTTTGTCAACAAGGAGGCCTTGAGGCTGCGTTTGGTAGGGTGTAATCCACCCTGTAATGTAATCAAGATTACATTACAGGGTGGATTCCTTTGTTTGGAATAACTTTAAAATCGTAATGTAATGTAATCTCGATTACAAAAGAGGTTGATGATTTGTAATCTGGATTACAAAACAAAACCGATGTAATCCGATTACATTACAGCTTGTAAAGTTGTCGGCCGGGCAGCGGCGGCTCCGACCGCCGGCTCCGGCCATCAGCTCCGGCCGCCCGCCGCCGGCCGTCGCCGGCCGCACGTCGCCCGCCGCCGGTCGGCCGTCGTCGGCCGCCGCCGGTGCCGGTCGCCGGTCGTCGTCAACCATGGTCGTCGGTCGTCGTTGTCGGTCGTCGGCAGCCAATCTTTGATTACATTACAGGATGGGTTACCTCTTCACCAAACGCAACCTATGGTTATCAAAGATTACATACAACTCGTTACCAAACATAGTAATGTAATCTTGATTACATTACATTACATTACAACCTTGATTACATTACAGACTCGATTATATTACCCCGTACCAAACGCGGCCTGAGTGGCTTCAAGAGTTAGCAATATAAACTAAAGAAAATCAATGTAATATGGTATCGAATTTGGAATGCTTGAAAAGAAGGTGCCCCTGTATGCACCTTTAAATGAGCACGAGGGGATCGATGCTCCTCGACCATTGTTCCACGTGGAAGAGTGCAACAATCCCTTGAGTGCTTACATTCCAATCTCAAGCGAGTAGCCATTTTGAATGGAATTGCTCCAACTCACTTAACCAAACTCTAAGCCATTGACGAGAATGAAGGAGACAATAGAAGTTAAGGTGCTCCACACCCATAGTCTCACATGGAATAGTGGGGTTGTGCTGATTATCTTGAGGAAGTGCTCTCTCCCAAATTAACAAACATTTTTGGATGGCCAGGTTTTTCCTTGCTTCAACAGCAACACATGTTGATATTTTTCACAAGTCGCTTCGCTAGAAAAAGGTTAATAACCATTCTATAGCAACTATGTCAGTAGTACAACTCTGAGGAACCAGCAATAGAAAACAATATTTCACTGACCCATTGCAGCTTCCATAGCGCTTGCGCACTTCACTCCACCCAACTCCACGAACCTGCTCATCAGAGACGACTCGACCATCTGAAATCATGAAGTAACTAAACCACATCAATGAAAAAGATTTTTAAAAAAATGGAGCCATTGCAGAGAAGAAAACAGAAAAGGGCAAAATAGATTTGAAGTAATCAAAAAGCGAGAGAAAAACCTCGAATGCTTGGAGGCGAAACCCGGACTTGACAAGCAAGGAAGCTATCTCTAAGCCGAGCTCGTCGAGTCCCATGAATCCAACGACAGTGGAAGACGCCATGATTGATCGATGAAGAGGAAGACGATGGCGATCGGCGGAACGAGAAAACGAAAAGGCAGTAGTGGAAAGTAACAGCGTCGTCTGGGAATTGTGGAGGAAGTCGACCGTGGTAATTTGGATCGGGATTTTGCCCTAAACAGATTAGTTCGGGGACGCTGGGATGAGGCTCGTCTTTGTCATCACGATTGCCCTGAACAGCGAATTGTCCGCTGGAAGCAAGTTGTTTACTGGATCCGGTCCGGTGTGACTGCAATTTTGCTTGTGGCTCAAACTCACGTGATCCGATGAATCCCCTCCTAGTTTTAATCACTGAAATTCATCCCGCGTCCCAGTGGAAACGATTTCCTGCTTCCAATCGCGCCGTTCAATTGGGACGTTGCATGCTCTCCCGAATTGACGAGTGCCGCGATTCGGTATATTTATTGGATCCTGATCTTTCCGGTACAGCTGACGCTCGAACTTTTGTCAAGATTAGAGATCCACGTCTTGTAGACGCGTCAGGTGATTAATTTGGTGTTTGGATAAGAATACAACGAAATAAAGTACTCTTTTTTTATTGGAGGTGGGAATAAAAAAGAGTACCTTTTATTGGAGGAGAATGCGCTGCATGTCCCATTTTTTTAATCAGAACAAATAAAAATTCGATCAGATCGAGATCGAGATCGATAAAATTTTTTAAAAATTATTTTTTTTAATTTAATAATTTGATAATTTGATTTTTTTAAAAAAAATTATTAATTCAATTTAATTTCGATTTTAAAATTTTTATTTAATTAAATTAAAAAATTAAATCGATAAATTTGTTATCGAGTATACAAATTCAATTCAATATTAATTAAATATCTTATTATTTTAAAAAAATTAACTAATTTAGTTAATTCGATTTTTATCAAATTAATTGGTATTTTATATATTCAATTTATGTGATTTTTTTAAAAAAAAATCAATCGATTAATTAAAAACATTCATATAGTTTACTTTTTGATTAATTCGATTAGATCAATTCAATCGAATACTGACTACGCTATACCCGTGTGGGCATAATGCCAGTTATTCATTCGATCACGATAGATTGTCTTGCATAAGATGATGTCATAAATCCACCCATATGGGACGTTTGACTAAAAAAGTTTCACAAGCATATATTAGAGGGTGCAAGTTCGGCAAAACCCTCCAATACTTTAGTTATTATGATAATATAGTACTTAATGAAATAGTAAACAGTGCATACAACAATAACAGTAAGTTGGTTATCGAGCTTTAGAAATCATGGATTGCAGGAGAGCGGATCATGGAGGGATCGGGACTCATAATTGTGAGGATCATGCATATGTCGGCTATATGAAAGTTTATGTGAGTATTTGGGCTAGTTAGCCTCTTATTTCTAGAATAAACAATTACTATCTACGATATACAGTGAGGTAATGTTATAAATTATTAATGGCTCTTTTATATATATATATATATATATATATATATATATATATATATATATATATATAGTAGGATACATTTTATAGGGATCACCTATATAAATGTGAAGATAGATCACTTCAATAAAATACTTATAAATCTAAGATATTCATGGCTAAAACGGATAAAATAGTGAAAATTATAAAGAAGTGAGAAATATTATTGTGTAGGTATTATTGTCTTGATTTACACAAATGGTTGAATGGTTGAAGATATTGAGTTCACTAATCAGCATAGTAAATCTAATGATACTCTAGTACGGAAAGTTCAAAACTATAAACTACCTCTTCTGATGTAATAATCTTTCGATTAAACTCTTCTTAAGTGGTAACATGCATGTATTATTTTCAATCAAGTGAGGGATTGTTAGAAAATTGATTATGAATCAATTAGTGTGTAAATTAGAAATCACGCAAATGGGTGACATGGCTTAATCGGGATCGTCGGATTAAGACGAACGAATCATATTCATCCAAATAAGAAGGCATAAGTGATCCTTCCATGGCGCGATCTCATCCATTGGTTTCAATAGGAAAGTATCTGATGAAGAGGCATTGTATCACTTGGAAAGGGTTGCAATCTAGATCATGCAATTCAAGTTGGATGGATAAGATCTAATTGATCCAAGAGGTTCCTCTACCTCTTCATTTGATATAAATAAGATCACTTACATTCTCATTCATTCATTAAATTTACAAACCAAAACAAGCATTGCATTCTATACTTGCATTTGGAGAGTTCGAAAATCTTCTTTGATTCGGAGATCTTGCACTTTTCAGTGCTACTATTGCAAGATAAAGTCATTGTATCTTGGAAGATGATTTCCGTGTTTCATGAGCACCGTGTGTAGAGCAAATTCGTCTTAAAGAGATACAGTCCAACTCTAGCCTCAACTTCGCCAAAACGGTGTTATACTGTCATTCTACCCGCACTCAGATTGCACCACCACCAGATCCAACAAATTCATATGGAGCTATCCGCCTGAGAAAAGAGAATAAATCAAACATGCTTATTTGATTGTTAGTCTTTATAAGTAATCTCATATAAATCTCCTAAATAGGTTGGCAAAAATCCAAAGAAGTTTTTATCTACTTGGAATAAGTTATTTTATGATTGGTTTGGAATATTCTCTGGCAAAAAATGTCATTTATTGTCTTCTTTGTTTTCTTTTTGTTAAGCCAAACACACATTTTGGGTCAAATTCATTTATTGTTGATGAATTTCAATTTTGAAAAAAAAAGTGAATGATGATAAAACTTATTCATGTTTTATTAATAAAGGTATTGGTTATAGTTCTTCATGCAAAAAGACTATAAAAGGTTTTCACGATTTGATGAACACATTGCAACATATTATAATATTATGGGCAAACAATCTTTGAAGTTAGTAGTAAAAAATCATTTACACCCTGTTTGGAAACCTTTTAAGTAAGGAATTGGAATTCAATTCCGATCCTCATGTTTGGAATGAATTGTAAATTCAGAATTGAATTCAATTCAATTGTTATACTTTTACGATTTTATCCTGCGAGGATGGAGCCGGAGCAACTTTGATTTGTTTTGTGAGGGGCGATTTGGTAATTTACTTTGTTCAAGTGAATTCCTTTCACAAATCAGAGGTGTTTATGTGTGATTTGTTTTGAGGGGTTTGAAAGGAATTGGAATTCAATTCCTTATCAATTCCTTCATGAAAATTGCTACCAAAGGATAGAATTGAATTTCAATTCCCAAAGGAATTCCAATTCCTTCCTTTCCAAACAGGGTGTTATGACTTAAAGTTTCATATGATGATGCAAAGTTACATGCATCCAAAGGTTTAGCTTTTAGAGTTCGCAATGAATCCCGGGACTCACATAATCATGGCTATTTTATAGAAATTAGAAAACACACAGCTTTTTATAACAATGATGTGAGATCTATTGTTTTGGAAAATGCATATCAAAATGCTTTTTATATTTCTCAAATTAAGAAGGAGATTTTATTACTCTATGTGAATAAAATTAAAAGGTTCATCATAAAAGAAATTGATAATGCCAAATATTATTTTATAATGGTTGAATTTGTAGGTCCCGATAGGTCAGCTGAAGGAGGATGAATAACCCTACAAATAAGCTTTAATCTTTTGCTTCTAATTTAGCAAAATTGAACAAATTAGTTAAGCAGTTAAATTAATCATAAACTTTACCTAGCTGCAACCAAGGAGGTTGCTAATCCAAGGGGATTGAAAGCTCATTAAAAATCTCTTACGTGGAAGGCAGAGAAGTCTTTTACAAATGTCGAACAACTAAAAAAAATTAGAAAATTCAATATAAGTTATTGTATTTTAATCCTACCATTAGGGGGCTATTGATAGCCCAATGATCAAAGTGATTGTTTGTTGACATGGCATTTAGGGCACCTTATTTATAACTTAGGGCACCCTAGATGCATTAAATTATATCGACTCAGCCAACGGTAGTCTAAAGGCTATTGTTCAATTTAGGGCGCTCTGATTCTGATCGAGGGCGCCTTAGTTACAAACTAGGGCGCCCTCAGACGAAACTGAGGCAACTTCACACCTTTCAGCAGCAACTCCAAACTTCGCACCTTAGGGGCCCTCAATCAAAAGTAGTGCCCCTCGGGTCTTCAAGGTCAACCTTCGAGTTGATCTTTTTTGGACTCCGTTTGTTTGGTGATTCTCTGGTCATCCGAAATTGAGATCACCTGAACCCAACTTCGACATTCTCCTCGAACGGGCTTCCTCCCAGACTTCTCATCCCTTGGACATCGCACACATTCTTCTCGTCTACCAATGCACTCTTCCACAGCTTCTCGTCCTTCAGATGCACCGAGCCGGTCGACTCCCTTCCACGTGTCATCCTTCTCGCTTGTTGCATCTTCCACTCGACTTCTTATACTCCTAAGCTCCTGCACACTTAAACACAAGGATTAAACACCACAGGACCTAACTTGACTCGATTAACCATATCAAAACTAGCCCGAGATACTTACAAAATCTCGAGGCAAGTCAAAATGGGAGTAAATTTTAAAATTTGTTGATAAAGAGAGCTTTATTAGAGAAAAATTCTTTAACATTGTTAATGTAGAAGATACAAAATCATCTACTACGAAAATGAAAATTTATCATATTCTATCTTGCAATAATCTTTTCATACAAAATATTCAAGGACAAGGTTACACTAGTGCTAGTACTGTGCAAGGAGCCAGTGTGCTCTTCTTCTCTACGAGCTAGACACAGCATCCGGGCTAGTAGCCTCTGAGATTTACCTCTCTTGTGTTGGCCCTAGGACGGGTTGACGGGGGCGTTAGGGGTGAGCGAATCGCCTTTTACCACCTGGTAGTATGCAATGAGAATAGAATGATTTGCAAGCTATTTTTTGAATGAATGCCCATATGTATATTATGTTCATTTGCTTTGCACATGATCTACAATTGACATTGGTAGCAACAACCGAAACTGTTATTCCTATTGGATATTTCTTTTTTCATAGTCAGGCCTAGCCCTGGAGGAGAGCCACACTAGGCAATGGCCCTAGGTCCAAAATTTGAGGGCCCAAAATTTGTTTTTAGTATTATGTAGGATAGGCTTATAGTTGATTGGGGCCTTGAATAGTTGGGCCCAAATTCAGGTTTCTTTTTCCTTATTTAGGCGATGTCCCTTTTCCTTTCACCCTTTTATGTTGTGATTTCCAAGGTGCAGGGAACAAATGGAAAATTAAGGATTTAAGGCTAAACTCAATGGACTGTTAGATGCGTTGTGGCCTGGCACCTATGGGACAGAGAAGGACTCAAAGATAAAGGTCTTCTCCTATTTTTCTATTGAAGCTCTTTATTTCATCTCTTATTTTCGACTCCCCTAATTGTTCTTCTCACTTTAATTCTTCAACAACTATTTTTTTTATTGTTGCTACCTCATTAATTTCATTTCCTTCTCAAGACACTTTCTTTCCATTATTTGTGGAATTTCCAATATATGACTTTTTTATTCACATAGATGATAAATAGTAGCTTATTAAGCTTCTGAGAATTAAAATTTTTTATTGTGAGCTTTAGTTGTCCGTTGTCATTGTGAAAAAGCACCCTAAAACTTTTGTTAGATTTGGTCCTTTAGAGGAGAATTTTGTTTCATCTGCAGTTTTACTTTTTCAATGCATCTGCTATAATGCTACTTCTTCCAAACACATATTCTACCCATACACCTTTCCACTGTAGCTCCAAACTTCATACCCTAGGGGCCCTCTATCAAAAGTAGGGCTCCTCGGGTCTTCAAGTTCAGCCTTCAAGTTGATCTTTTTTGGACTCCGTTTGTTTGGGTGATTCACTGGTCTCCGAAATCGAGCTCACCTTAACCCAACTTCAACCTTCTCCTCGAACGGGCTTCCTCCCTGACTTCTCATCCCTTTGACATCACACACATTCTTCTCGTCTATCAGTGTACTCTTCCACAGCTTCTCGTCCTTCAAATGCATCGAGCCTATCGACTCCCTTCCCCGTGTCATCCTTCTCGCTTATTGCATCTTCCGCTCAACTTCCTATACTCCTAAACTCCTGCACACTTAAACACAAGGATCAAGCACCACAAGACCTAACTTGACTCAACTAACCACATCAAAACTAATCTGAAATACTTACAGAATCTCGATGCAAGTCAAAATGGGAGTAAATTTTAAAATTTGTTGATAAAGAGAGCTTCATTAGAGAAAGATTCTTTAACATTGTTCATGTAAAAGATAAAAAATCATCTACTTCGAAAATGAAAATTTATCATATTCTATCTCGCAATAATCTTTTCATACAAAGTATTCAAGGACAAGGTTACACTAGTGCTAGTACTGTGCAAGGAGCCAGTGTAACACCTCAAAATTTTCCCATATGTAAGGTTATGAATTCATGAAACATTATTATGAAATGTCATGATGGGCTTGGCTTAATGGGCTTTGATGTGGATTAGTGCAAAATGTGATAAAAAAGAAAGTGTAGAAAGGAGGAAGCAAGGATCGAACCTTAGACCTCCTAGCTACACTAACTATGTCTTAACCAATGCACCAAGAGTGTTTTGTGTTGAGAGAATAAGAAACGTGCTTGTTAAAGCTAGGGAAGTGAAGAGACATGTCCTTTCATGAGAATATTATAAATAAGAGAGGGAGAGGGAGAAAGAACTTCCATTCTTCTTCTTCCCCCCTCTCCCCACCGAACCCTAGAGCCCTCTTCTCCCTTTTCAATTTTCGAAAATACACCCTAGGGTTCTAACCCTAGGGAATTGGAAGGAAGAAGACCCCATCCAAGGATCTTGCCCTCTACTAGGGCCAAGAGTTCTAGAGAAGTTCTAACAAGGGGAACTCTCACCCCTCCTTCAACCAAGGGTACCCTAAGGATTTAGAGAAGGTGAATTTCAAGCGAAAGGATGTAAGTATCCCCTCGCCTGCAGCGTAATTGTTGTTACATGATTCTTCTTCTTCCTTGGTTTTCGAAAAAGGGAGGTATCCCTTGTGCAAGTTTCGGCCACCCCTTAGGGGAAGGCCTTGACTACTCCTTGATGCATGAGGAGACCCCTTGGGACTTAGGGTATATTTATATGTTGTTTCCCCTTCATGTTGTGATGACAAAAACTAGGGTGAACACCCTACAAGGTTTCGGTCAAGGATAGAAATTAGGGTTTAGGGTTGTATGATTATCCTATGATGTATCCATGCTTAGTAGTGTAGACAAGGTGTTTGTATAAATGTTTGTGTGAATGTTTGATTTCAAAAAACCCTAATTCCCCCTACCCTACACTTTCGGCCAACCCTAGAAGAATTAGGGTTTAGGGTGCATGATTATCCTATGATGTAATCTATGCTTAATATGTTGCATGATATGTATGTGAGGTGTTTGTGTAAATGTTTGTGTGAAAGTTTGATTTCAAAAACCCTAATTCCCCTACCTTACACCATTCGGCCAACATGAATAGGTTAGGGTTTGTGAAGGTTAAACTACCCTATGAGATATGTTTATGTTTAGAAAGATGATATGTATATGCATGTGATGTTTCAATGGAATGCTTGATTGGAAAACTCAACTTGCCCTAGCATGTAACTTTCGGCCAAGGCATGAAACATTAGGTTTGTGAAGGTTAAACTACCCTATGAGATATGTTTATGTTTAGAAAGATGATATGTATATGCATGTGATGTTTCAATGGAATGCTTGATTGGAAAACTTAACTTGCCCTAGCATGTAACTTTCGGCCAAGGCATGAAACATTAGGGTTGTGAAGGTTGATTACCCCATGATGTATGCTATGCTTAATATGATACATGATGTATATATATGTGAAGCTTGTATGGGATGTTTGATGTCAAAAACCTAATCTATCCCTACCTTACACCATTCGGCCAAACCCTAGTTTTAGGGTTAGGAAGAGTTAAATTAAACCATGAAGCATGCTACCACTTCCTATGATATGAATATGATTTATGTGACCAATCTTGTCATATATAAAGTATGTTTGAGTGGTTGAATTATGATGTATGTATGAGCATGTCTTATAGCCCATGGGGCACCCTTATGAATTGCATGTGATGTGTATGTTAAAATGCTTGAAAGGATACTCCACTAAGTATGGGATCAAGAGCACCCCTTATGTTGTGTGGTGTGTCCCTATGGGATCATGAGCACCCTTGAAGAGTGGTGTGTCCCTTGAGAGTGGATTTGGAGTACTCCTTAGCATATATGTAAAAGCATGATAAGTATTTTACTTTGAAAGTTGTGTACCCGACTCGGAAGGGGGTCGTTAAACAAATCCGGGGTACATGTTAACTGAAGGTCATGGCTCCGGTAGGACGGAAGGGTCCTGCTCTAATGGGTTGGTGGCTCGCTACCCCAATTCATTAGGGAACGCGCTTGATGTGGTACACAACTGGGCCCCTATATGATGTTAAAGTATTTTTAAGTAATACCTTTATGGAATTGTTTTGAAAACATTTATTATATGTGAAGGGTATGCTTAAGATACTTTATACTGCTTGCTTAGAAACTTTGATGTTTAGTATGCTATGATAAACTCATGCTTATGATTCATTATGTGTACATGTTGTATTCTTTCGTATGGATTTTGCGAGTAGGACAGGATCCTTACTAAGCATTTGTGCTTACTAGTTTATGTGTTGTCTTATGCTGCAGATAAGGGTAAGAGACACTTAAACTAAAGGAAGAGGCAGGAGGGCTGAAGATGTGTGGGGTGGTGGCTCGGGAAAGAAGGATTCTTATATCTACTTTACTATGCTTATGTTGATGTTTCCTTGATTATGAATGTTAGTGATTACACTTAGATTTCTCTTATACTTGATTATGTTGTGAGTTGAACTACTTGTGAACCTATCATGTTATAGGATAACTCTTGATTAAGATATTTCACATGATGTTCTAGACTTCCTTTAGACTCCATCTTATAAATTGTTATTATGTATGGAAACCTATGACTATGCTTCTAAATGATGTTCTAGGATGTGAATTCATGTGTTACTCTTTGCAATAGAATGTAAAACCTCACTATCATGATTTGTGTGTTACTGAACTTGCTATGCACCTACCATGTTCTAATCCTTAAAGCATGATATCTGATTGGCATGCACTGACTAGTATGCTTAGCACTTGTAAATATCACTTGATAGTTTTAAACAAGCATGCTCAGTACTTAGTCATTGCACTTTTGTTTTTTTTATTTTATGTTAAAATTATATGATTGATGGTACGTAACCCCGCCCCGAGAGTAGATATAAGGGCGGGCGTTACAGCCAGTGTGTCCATCTTCCCTATTAGCTAGCCACAACATCCGGGCTAGTAGCCTCCGTGATTTACCTCCCCTTTGTTGGCCCTAGGACGGGTTGTCGGGGACGTTAGGGGCGAGTGAATCGCCTTTTACCACCTGGTAGTATGTAATGAGAATAGAATGATTTGCAAGCTATGTTTTGAATGAATGCGCATATGTATATTATGTTCATTTGCTTTGCACATCGTCTACAATTGACATTGGTAGCAACAACCTAAACTGTTATTCCTATTGGATATTTCTTTTCACAGTCAGGCCTAGCCATGGAGGAGAGCCACAATAGGCAATGACCCTAGGTCTAAAATTTGGGGGCCCAAAATTTTTTTTTTAGTATTATGTAGGATAGGCTTATAGTTAATTGGGACTTTGAATAGATGGCCCAAATTCAAGTTTCTTTTTCCTTATTTAGGCGATGACCCTTTTCCTTTCACCCTTTTATGTTGTGATTTCAAAGGTGCAGGGAACAAATGGAAAATTAGGGATTTAGGGCTCAAATCAATGAACTATAAGATGCGTTGTGGCCTGGTGCCTATGGGACAGAGAAAGACTCAAAGATAGAGGTCTTCTCCTCTTTTTCTATTGAAGCTCTCTATCACATCACTTATTTTCGACTTCTCTAATTGTTCATCTCACTTTAATTCTTCAACAACTATTTTGTTTATTGTTACTGCCTCATTAATTTCATTTCCTTCTCAAGATACTTTCTTTCCATTATTTGTGGAATTTCCAATATATGGTTTTTTTATTCACAAAGATGATAAATAGTAGCCAATTAACCTTTTGAGAATTAAAATTTTTCATTGTGAGCAATAGTTTTCCGTTGTCATTGTGAAAAAGCGACCTAAAATTTTTGTTAGATTTGGTCCTTTGGAAGAGAATTTTGTTGCATATGCAGTTTTAATTTTCCAATGCATCTGTTATATTGCTACTTCTTCCAAACTCATATTCCACCCACACACCTTTTCGCTGTAGCTCTAAACTTCACACCCTAGCGGCCCCCAATCAAAAGTAGGGCCTCTCGGGTCTTCAAGGTCAGTCTTCGAGTTGATCTTTTTTGGACTCCGTTTGTTTAGGTGATTTTCTGGTTGTCTAAAATCGAGCTCACCCTAACCCAACTTCGACCTTCTCCTCGAACAGGCTTCCTCCTTGACTTCTCATCTCTTGGACTACGCACACATCCTTCTCATCTACCAGTGTACTCTTCCACAGTTTCTCTTCCTTCATATACACCGAGCTCGTCGACTCCCTTCTCTGTGTCATCCTTCTTGCTTGTTGCATCTTCCGCTCGATTCTTATACTCCTAAGCTCCTATACACTTAGACACAAGGATCAAACACCA
This sequence comes from Boesenbergia rotunda, assembly GCA_024364735.1. Classification (NCBI taxonomy): domain Eukaryota; kingdom Viridiplantae; phylum Streptophyta; class Magnoliopsida; order Zingiberales; family Zingiberaceae; genus Boesenbergia; species Boesenbergia rotunda. The sequence continues at coordinate 862,459 of JAGFNQ010001948.1, read as the reverse complement.
CAGTGTAGGATCGTTTCTGGTACGCTAGAGGGGGTGAATAGCGATTTTTGGCTCGTTCTTCCTACGTTGTTAGTGTGCGCAAGCGGAAACAATAATAATAAACACAAACAACAAAGAAAGCACTACTAACAAACCTATTTACTTGGTATCCACCCTGGACGGGTGACTAATCCAAGAATCCATCGGTGGATCACTCCTCGGATAACCTCCGGCTAGCCCTCGTCGCTCCTTGTGGGTGGAGAAACCTTGCCACAGCACCAAGCAAACCTTTGAGCACAAAGACTACTATCTTGTCTTTAACCAAGACAAGATTCATCAAGGAACCTAGCCCTAACCGAGTCCTCTTTAAATAGAACTCGGGCTGGAAAACCCGCTGGCAGTCGACTGGTCCCAGGGCAGTCGACTGCCACCACTCAGATTCGACCGTTGACAGCCCCAACGTTCGAATTCTGGTGACTTACCAGTCGACTGCCAGAATGGCAGTCGACTGGTACAGGGTCCAGAACCTACTGTGAGTTTTGGCAGTCGACTGGACAACCCCCAGTCGACTGCCCAGCTTACAACAGCACTCCCACTCACTCTCTTGACCCTCCTCCACGCGTGCCTTCAGGTCCACTCCTTTGGCTTGCCCCTTGAAGTCCTCTTTCACCGGCTGTCGTCCCTCGGATGCGCACGCAAGTCCTCGACTTGCCTCCATGCCACCCTTCACGTGTGCCCTTTGAAGTCCACTTCCCGGCTTGCCCTTGGAGTCCTCCTCCCTCGGCTCTTGTCCCTTGCCTCAGCTGACTCTTCACCAGCAGCCTTGACTATTGCCTTCGCGCCATCTTCATCTTCGGCCCTCGTCCCTCGGATGCACACAAGCCTCCAGCTTGTCTCCATGCCATCCTTCACGTACGCCTCGAAGTCCGCGCCCCTCGGCTCATCATCCCTGCTATATCAGGTCCCTCAGGTGCACACAAGCCTCCAGCTTGTCTCCATGCAACCCTTCACCATACCAAAGCCGTCCAGCCAAGTCAATATGTGTAAACCTGTACAACCTGCACACTCACATACACATATTAGTACACAAGAGAAATCCCAACTTAAACCCTTTGCCCAAACATCAAAACACATGATCACTCCGGATCACAGATTGCCTCAACAATCTCCCTCTTTTTAATGTTTGGCAATACGTTTAAGTTAGGGAAAACAAAGAGTAATAGATAACAAGAATAATGCTAAATCAATGCATATGCAATGCATACATAGATCCTATCCCAAGGCATCCTACACGTAACCCTCCAGGTTAGGAATTTTCCGAAATGGGGTTTTTTTAAGACCTATCCTAAGGCTCCCCACACCTAACCCTCCAAGTTAGGAATTTTCACCAAAACGGGCTTTTTAAAGCTTCTCCAAAGCTCCCTCTCCGTTGGACTTACAAAGGCTTTTTAAGAACCTCTCCAAGGTTCCCCTTACGCTAAGAATGGAGCAACCATGCTCCCCCTTAATCTCAACTCCCCCTAAACCTAGGGTTTCTAGCAAAGGAGTGTTTAGTTTCTCAACTTAAACCCAACACTTCTCCCCCTTTGCCTAACATCGAAAAGAACCCAACAATATCCCAATTATCGGTTCTTTTAATCCCCAATGACCATAAACAATGTATACTAGACCCCCATACACTTGTTTTGCATCATTTGGATCCCAAACCGGCTGCTGATATAAAAATCAGCCTTGACCAGTCGACTGCCCCCAGGGCAGTCGACTGATACTCTGAAAACCAGAATTTCAACCTTTCTGACGAAATTCAGAAATGTGCCAGAAATTTCACAAATCTCCAAAAATTCTCAAATTTCGTGGAGAGGTTTGTGGTACCCATATCTACTTGAGAAAAATACATTCCAAAATATATCTATCATCATTCCCAAGTTTGACACAAAACCCAAAAATTAGCAAAAAGGTTCACTCAAACCTTAACCAAAAGTCCTAGTTTTGGTTTCCCCTTGATATCTCTACCCATGCCAACCCACAATGCGTCCCTAGCATTGATTTACATGGCAATTACATACCAAAAACTAATTTTCATGCAATATGACCCTAATGTCATATTTCCATGCATGAAACTCAAAAATACCGTGCCAAAACCCAAGAATTGAGACTCAAGTCCGTCTCCAATTCCTTTGGCACACTCCATGGTCCAACTAGACCTCTAGGAGGAGCCCAAAAATGAATTGGAAACATCTTAGTGAATTGCTTAAAGAACATGAAAAATACTATTGAACATATAACTAACATAAACACTTAGAATGGATTAAAAATGTGATTAGATAAAAACCTAAAATTGATAAAGACCTACAATGAGAAATTTTTAAAGAAAAAAAGCGTTAGAGACAAGTTATAACAAGAATATTAGCTACTTAAAATGTCTTTCTAAACGTTATTTGGCTTTTTGAGGATCTAATGAAAAACTTTATCAAGACAATAATAGAAATTTTTAGGGTTGATTAAAATGATTGCCAAATTTGATTATGTGATCCAAGATCATATTAGATGTATGAAAATCATGAAATTTATTATCATTATCTTGGTCATAAAATTCAGAATGAGTTAATTTCTATTTTAGTTAATAAAGTTAAAAGTGATATCGTTAATAAAATTAAAGAAATAAAATATTTTTTAGTAATTCTTGATTGTATCCCAGATATTGTAGGAATCTCTATGTGAAAAATAACAAAATTACAGCGGAAAAATAGGATCGTTTTGAGCAATCCATGCGAAAAATTCGTACAAAGTTTTATCTAAGAGTTATACCTTTGATGCGTACCCTTAGCTTATCTTGCTAGTCCTTGGTTCGTCGGATCTCTACATAATCATAATGATAATGCCTTTAATAGTATTTGTTGGTGCAAGATGCATCAGTGATGTCCTCCTCTAAGTGTTTCAATGTTTAGCAATATGCTTAAGTCAGTGATACATTGAACAAGGGAAGGGTAGTCAAGAAAACTGGACCAAAGTCCAAGTTAACCTAGGCACGAAGTCCTAGTTCGAAGAATTGGGCACTAAGTCCTGATCATGGATTGGGTACTAAGTCCTGGCCGAGGGCTGGGTACCTAAGACTTGACCGAGGGTTGGGCACGAAGTCTTGGTTCGAGGAATTGGGCAATAAGTCTTGGCCGAGGGCTGAGCACCGAAGACCCGGTTCGAGGAATTGGGCATTAAGTCCTGGCCGAGGGTTGGGCACCGAAGTCCTAGACCTAGGGTTTGGGCATGAAGTGTTGGTCCGAAGGATTGAGCAACTTAGCTGGGCAATGACTAAGGACAGAAGTAGAGACGGGTCAAGGATCGGACGTCTCGAGATCTGGGAGTCTCGAAGGCTAAGTAAAAAGTCCAATCGGAGGTCCCGGGTGGCAACCGTCTCCTGAGAGGAGTAGGTGAAAGGCGCATTCCCCGGGATGGGAACTTAGGTGTCGGTTCGACCTAGGGTTCGCAAAAATCTGAAGTCAGAACCAAGTCCTTAAGGTTAAGATTATCTGCATGTTTGTCTTGTCTTTGATTATATTGCAGGTACCTAAAAGTTGGAAACAAGGCAGGCAAGCGAACACAAAGCGGCCTGGAAGAGGCATCCAGGGTGCCTGTATTAATACAGGCGCCCCAGAGTTGTAGGGCACTTGTTAACAGGGGCGCCTGAAAGCTCCCAGGCGCCTGTGTTGAGACAGGGGCCTGGGAAGGGTGAACTTATCCCTGCTGCAAGTTCGGCGCGTAGATGATGGTTGACCAAGCCTTGTGAGGCGCCCCCTTCAACACAGGCGCCCCAATGACTACTATATAAAGGGGCTTCGACCCCTCAACTGGTAACAACATTCAGAAATCATTCTAAGCTTTTCAAGTGACGACAAAGTGCTAACAACGAAGCTCTGTGACCAAGGAGGCTCCGGGAGGAAGTGCACGGCACTTCGGAGGTCCAGATCGGCCGAGTCTTCGACTCTTTTAGTTTGGTTTGAATTTACATTCTGCATTTATTTTTATCTATCTTTTTGATTGTAAATTGTGCACTGTAAGACGGGTTTCTCTGCCTCTGGAAAGTCCGGAAAGGAGACCATTAGTGGACGGGCGTTCCCGTACTTAGGCCTTGGATGTACTGACCTTGGGGGGTTGGGAACCAAGTAAAAATCCCGTGTGCACTTTGTTTGTTCGTCCGTTCTTTCTATTTTCCGCTGCACTAACTCTAAATCTAGAATGATCGAAAGTTTACGAAGTTTCCGTGAAGTTTTTAACCAGTCGATATTCACCCCTTCCTCTATCGACGACACCGGTCCCCACAGTATCCACGTCAACACGATCTCGGTCTCAGAGATGAACCACCTTAGTTGTGCTAGTAACTTAGGATGGTTCACAAGACAAGAGGATAAAAAACACAACTAGTGCGTTTTGGCTAAGAAGAAAGAGAGGAAGAAGAAGATCAAGTTCAACAACATATTCATTCTACTAACATGTCCCTTTTATAGTCAAGCTTTAGCATACAAAAGGTCTTTGGTTTTTAGTCTTCTCAACATATTAATATCTATTAATCTCAATGAAGACCAAAGCCTCTTGGTATTCTTTTAACCTTTTTTATTCATCCAATAAATACAAAGGATTTTGGTATCTTGGTCATCCTCTTTAATAATGTTGATTAAACTCTTTTAATGAAAATAAATCCCTTTTAAGTGGTTGTGTCTAAGCTAAATGAGTCTAACTTAGATTAGACTCAATTCCATCATCCAATTGGATTCATTTGAGTCTAACTCAATTAATCCAATTACAGATCGCATTTTAGTCAAGCTAAAACAAGTTATCTCTGAAACATCGTGACCCAATAGGTTCTCGTAACATTGATAATGTATTTAAACTGTTTTAGACACATAAACAATAGCGACATCTAGCAATGCATTATTGCTACCCAAGTGGCGTGAAAGTCGAGATTCGACCTAACCTTTCAATGTCTATTATAATCTATGACTTTATCCTTCTATCCTCGATATTTAGATTGAACAATAAGACATAGACTGTGTCATCCTCTTATCAATCTTTGTGTTTCTTGATCCCTAAATAGACTCACTCAAGCAAACGAGCTTAATGTCTTATATTGACTCATTTGAGCATAATCATGTGTTTTAGTAGTCCTACTCGATCAAGGAGCCCACATATATCACTCCCGTCATATGAGAGGGATAGATCCTATATATATCACTCACATCCCTCCATATAATTCATGCATACCAGTGATTGACTTTATAGTCCTCCCTGTTATGGGTGACGTTTGACGATACCAATGTATACAACTTCTTATGTAGGGAACCGTAGTGACTTCAAGTCTAAGAACTATTCATACCAATAGTCATTATAAGAAAGTTTATGCCACTCATAAAACGATCCATGAAACATTCTCATGGCGGGTCAATTCAGTATATATATTCTCCAATATATATACTCATGTGCAACGTGATATCACATATCCATGACTTGTGAGATCAAGTCATTAATTGACATATATACTAGTCTCAACGCATTAATATTACCCTTGTATATTAATGATTGACTAGGAATAATTAAGAGTAGTGTTTTCTACAGCCTCTAACAATCAATTCAACTAATTAATATACTATAGATTAAAATCTATTATTCTAGGTCATTATTATATTATTCAGCTAGCACAAGTATAAAATAAATATAATAATCAAAATTTTGCTTTTATTAATAAATATAATACTTTATGACCTAAGTCAATGAACTCTTGATTGACTCTTAGGGCTTACACCAACAAATATAAGCCATCAAGAACAAATGACTTTTCTAGCATTATGTGTTAATATACCATGTAATAATGTGAAAATAGAGGAGTATTTTTTAGAGTTTCTAAAAGTAGATGATATGTCTGGTTTAGGCCTTTCTAATTACTTACAAAATGTGTTAAATCACTTGATCTTAGTATTGAAAATATTAGAGATCAAGGTTATGATAATGGTTCCAATATGAAAGGAAAATACCAAGGAGTTCAAAAGAGGTTGCTTGAAATAAATCTAAGAGCGTTGTATATGTCATGTACTTGTCACAGTCTTAATCTAACTTTTAGTGATATGACACATTCTTGTATTAAAGTTGTTTCTTTTTTTAAAGTAGTGCAACACATATATACATTATTTTCAAGTTCTCCTAAGAGATGGAAAGTTTACTTAATAATGTGAAAGGATTAACTGTCCAATCTTTATCGAATACTCACTGGAAAAGTCGTATTAAAAATGTTTAAGCTATTAGATTTCAAATTGTGAAAGTGAGAGCAGCTTTACTAAAATTAAATACTATTTGCGATGATGCAAAGTCAATGAGTGAAGCTGAAAGTTTAGCTAATTCAATCGAAAATTTTAAATTTTTTACTTGGTATGGCCATTTAGTATGATATCTTATTTGTTATAAACATGGTAAGTAAGAAGGTAAATCGAAATCTATGTGCATCGACTCTGCCATGAAACAATTGGAAGGTATAATCTCATTTTTTGAAAAGTATAGGAGTGATGGTTTTGTTGTAAGTTTCCCTATTACTAAGAATCTTGCATCAGATATGAACATAATGTCAATATTTACATCAAAGTATTGTATTTTTAGAAAAAAAAATTTAATGAAAGAGAAGACATGAAGTTTCACTATTACTAGAAGAGTGTTGTAGAATTTATTATTTTGTTGTTATTATTGACATGGCAATTGCGTCTTTAAAATGTAGATTTGAGTAAATGAAAACCTTTGAAAATATATTTGTTTTTTTATTTGATTCAAAAACGTTAAGAACTTTGGATGATGATGAATTGAGAAAATATTCTGTCAATCTAATATTTACTCTAACTCATGACAACTCATTATATGTTGAGTTAGATGATTTATTTACCGAATTAAAAATATTATAAAAGACTTTACCAAATGTGATAATGTATCCAATTGATATTCTTGAATTTGTTTAAAGTGTAGATTGTTATCCCAATGTTGCAATTGCTTATAGAATCTTGTTGACTATGCCTGTCATGGTAGCATCCATTGAAAGGAGGTTTTCAAAATTAAAATTATTGAAAACATATATGAGATTGTTAAAGTTGCAAGAAAGATTAAATGGATTGACAATTTTATATATTGAGAAAGACATTTTGGGAAATCTTAAAACTAATAATATTATAGAAGATTTTGAAAATAGAAATGCTATAGAAGATTTTGAAAATAGAAATGTTTGAAGAAGTCATTGTAGATAAATTGTATATTATTACAAATTTATTTGGGGGTTTAGTTTATTGTTTCACCTAGGGCCTTTGAGTCGAAGGACCAGGGTTGTTCACACTTGGCTATTAACCTGTTATAGTGAATTTAGTGAATTTTTCTTCCAAACACTATGATCAATTGCAAATTGCTTATGTTACTAAAATTACAAAATTGATATCTACTAATGAGCTTGAATCTGATAGAGAGAAAAAAAAAATCAAATTGAGACATTACTGTTGAGGCAATCTATGATCCGTGGGATCAAGTGTTTTGATGTTTGGGCAAAGAGTTTAAGTTAAGTTTGCCCTTATATTTGATATGTGTATTTAAGTATACAGGTTCTGTAGGATACACATAGACACAACTTGATGGCTTTAGGTCCAGTGAAGGATGGTGCATCCGAGGGATCGTGGACAAGACAACAACGATGAGCCAAGAGAAGCGCACTTCGAGGTATATGCGAAGGATGACATGAAGGCAACAGGTCAAGGCTGCAAAGAAAAGTCAAGTGAGTTATGAGGGTCTGAGTAGGAGTGAACTATACTCGGGAAGGGAAACCCTAGGTTTAAGGTGTTAGTGATATGAGAGAAGTGTCCTAAGGCAATCGCCTTATGATTGTAATCATTTATTTTAATAAATGAATATTCACTATTTGAGTATACATGATTATTTGATTAAGATCTTAAGCTCATTTACTGAATGTCGGCAATACAATTCACAGCATGAGAGAATTTGTGATGAATTCACAACTAGTGATTATCTCTACATGTGCAATTGTGAAGTATTGAAATTGTCCCTAGTCGATGAATTGATAAATACGGACATTATCAATTCTGTTGAGACTAGCATGGGTTATTCTCTAATCAGCTGATTCTCACTGGCTGGTGACATTGAGATGTCCGGAGATAAACATGAATGCTAGTTAAGGGAACTAGTTCATTGGAGTGATTGGCTGTAAAACTTCATATGGTAGTCTACATATAGATATGTTAGTGAAGTTCTTACTGCAGCTTAAGTGCGATGTTCCTTTGACTTGCGGTGTTCAAGTCATCTTGGTCATGGAGACTTATACTTTGACATCTTAAGCAAGCATCTCCGAGGAGGTGTGGACCCAGGATGATTGGGTATAAGCCGAAGTGCCCGAAGATGTTTGAACAGCCTACAAAGGATTCACCACTCCTTGCGAGGAGATGTATACCCGAGGCCTATCGTCGGATTGTTACTCGAAGCCTCTGGCCAAAGTATGACATGTTCAGAGTATGAATCTCTTAAATACATGAGAGTAATTAGAATCCATAGGACGAGGAAACGTTACTTGGGCTAGGTGTGACGTAGTCAGCCTAGTGGGGATTGACACACATAGACCATGTCCTGAACCAAGTGGGTATAAGATGGTGAAGGGAATGGGGCATGATTCATTATAGATGCTGAAGGGTTTCAGAATCATTTCTGAGGTCAACCGTTGATCTTTCAATTAATTGGGGATCATGATGTACTACTAGGTGTCACTCATGATCGTTCTATAATTAATTAGTTAATTATGGACGACCAACATAAATTGAAAGCCTATTTGGTCACACGCATAACGAGTAATTCGAAGGATTTAAAACGAGTTGAGAATTGGATTCTCCAATTGAGATAGACTATTTTTGGTAACTCCAAACAATAGTCAAAACTGAATTTATTTCAGACGCATCGGAAGCATAGAATGGCTAAGTCTTTTAAAGACTTAATGGGTGAATTAAATAAGTTTAATTCATTAAGGGATTTGATCCAATTGGGGTTAGATGGGCTGGCCAAGGAGGGGGCCTCCTCTCTTCTTGTCATGGCCGGCCACCACCATAAGATGATAAGGCTATTTTGGTTTGTTTTATAAAATAGACCAAAGGTTGGTTTATTTTATAAAAGGTTATATAAATTTTATATAAATTTTTATATAATGAACCATGAGTTGGTTTGTTTAATAAAATTTATATAATGAACCAATGGTTGGTTTGTTTTATAAATTTTTATATAATGAACCAATGGTTGGTTTGTTTTATAAATTTTATATAATCATGTCAAAAGAAAGAGAGCCTTGATTTTGGATTGATTGAGAAATTATTCCATAATCAAGAATAAGAAGCTTGATCATGAGAGCCTTGATTATGGATTGATTGAGAAATTATTCCATAATCAAGGAGAGGTTTGCTTGGGAATTAAGAAACCTCTCCCTATATAAAGGACCCAAGGGGTGCCATGGAAGATGATCTATCCAAGAATTGCTTGGGCTCTCCCCTCCTCTTCTCTCCCTCTCTCTTGGCCGGCCGTAGGCCTTCCTTCTTTCTTCTTGCCGTGAGCACAAGGGGAAGCATCAAGGCGACGAAGTTCTTCCTTGTGACGATCTTCCTCTTCGGCCAACCTTGGTGGTGAGTCTTTCGATTTGATTACTCTCAAGGTTTTTGTCGTGTTCACGGAGAATCTAGTAGTTCTCGTGAACACGAAACTCGTGGCTTAGCGAAGTCATCCCGACGATATTCGGCGTGGATACGAATAGAGGCGGAGCTTTCAAGGGACGCTAACGGTTGGATCTCGCCCCTTCTTCCAAGTTACGCAAGGTAATTCATAGAGTAATTTCCTTTTCTGCAAAAATTTTATATTACGATTATGTGAACACATTGCATGCTTAGGATATGTGTTAGAATAATTTAGGAAATTATTCATGCTTTTTGTTTCCGCTGCATGTAATTATGTAACAATTACAATACGTGTCCGCGTCGGCATGCACCCGGTCCCAACATAAGGTTTTACCAGTTGACTGGTATGGGATCAGTCGACTAGTTGTGGTCATAGAAAGATTAGTGAACTGATTTTCTATGTAGTTGATTGGTGTTACTGGATTCGAACATTGGGTTGTAATGTTCAAATTCAACAACTGTCAGTCAACTGGTGTTGGCTCTAGTCGACTGGTAACAACTGGATCAGCAAACGAGTTCTATTTAAGAGAACTCGATTTTCTTAAGCAAGGTGGACGAAATTAGTCTTGGTTAAAGGCCAATTAGTAGTCTAAGTGCTCAAGTATTCTTGGTGAGGTTGTGGCGAGATTTTTCACCCACAAGGAGTTACACGAGCATAAACGAAGGTTTTTCGAGGAGTTATCTACCACCGTACGGATTGCCGTGGAGTAAGAGCTTTATCTCCGAACCACGTTAAATGATTTGTCTCTTTGTTTTGTTTAGTTTAATTATATTTTCGTTATGCAAACTAATAAGTGTAAGAGAGAACCAACAAATTGAGGGTGACAAACTATTCACCCCTAGCCAAAATCAGATCCTCCAACAAGTGGCATCAAAGCGAGGTCGCTCATCTACGGACTAATCGCTGGGAGAATAAAGTGCTAGAGGAACATGGAGTTTGAAGAAAAATTGGGGGACAACATCACCATTCCACCTCCATACGATCGAAACAATTTTGATTATTGGAGGAAGCAGGCGAAGATGTGGTTCGGAGATAGCCATCAAAGAACCATTCGAAACCCCAAAAGACAAGCATGGGAAGAAGCTCCAAACAAGATATTGAACTAAGGAGCAACAATCACAATCAAAGGCAAATAATAAGGTAATATCAATTTTAATTAATGTTTTGCCCAATAATGTGATTAGTAGTGTAATCGAATTCAAGAATGCTCATAAGCTATGGAGTAAGCTGATAGCTCTTCATGAGAATCCTACACAAGAATAAGAAGTGGAGGAACCCAAAGATAAGGGCTCATTGGTCCAAGAAGAGAGGAAGGACCAATCGGAAGTTGAATTGAGGTCAATATCCAAAGAAAAGGAGGAAGTGGAATCTTCTACATCCTCAAGTGAGGAAGAAGAAAAGCAATCCAAGATGGAGGAGATCTTGGAAGCTCAACCCTCAACCTCAACCACCAGAGCTAAATCAAAGGATCACATCATATGCTTCAGGTGCAATGAGAAGGGACACTACAAGGGCAAGTGTCCATTAGGTAAGAAGGAGGAAACCCCTAAACTCATGTCAATTCATTTAAAATCTAATTTGAGTGGTAGGGGGAAGAAGGAGAAGAAGCACATTAGATGCTTCACATGTGGTGAGTAGAGCCACTATCACACCAAATGCTCAAGCAAGGGAGAATTCAAAAAGTTGGAACATTTGAAGAAGTGGGAGAAGAAGAAAATGAAGAGCTCATGTCAAGGGTGAGCTTCAAGGGTAAGAAAGGTATACCCTAAATCAAAGTATAATTCAAATTTAAATTTCTCGATGCATGTTAGGAATAATATTTATTATTTACCTATACAAAATTTTGGATTTAAATATCATAATAGGAGTAGGATTAACAAAGCATATCAAATCTTAGCAATACATGCATCATGATAAACCTAGAACCATTGGACCTAAGGACCAAGGCATAAATCTCAAAAAGGGAAGACATATACCTAGACAAACGGGTAGGTCTAGGAATGTTCATGGTGGACATGTCAATTCTAAGTTCAAGAACCTAGAAAGGGAAAATCAATCTTTGAGGGCAAAGCTTGAGAAATTGAAAAAAAATCCTAGATAGATTCACTATTAGATCTAAGGGGTTAAGTACGGTGTTGGGTATCCAAAAATCCAACAATGATAGATCGGGTTTAGGATACCGATCTAAGTTTTCCAATGCTAAGCAAAAGTCATATACGAGAGTGTCATATAATTATAGCAAGGGGAAGTTCAAAAATGGCAAGGGAGTGCAATTTAAGGGCAAGAAGAAGACCTTAACCTAGGACAAGGTGTCCAAGGTTAAGAAAATTAGGTTTGTAGGCCAATAATCACCGGAGGTACACCGGTGTGGCCTAGTGGTTGTGCATAAGTCACATAGGGAGGTGGCTAAGGCTAAGAGCTCAAGGAGGAACTCTAAGAGCCAAATTGGGACCCATAGCAAATAAATCTCAAGAGGATACCTCTTAGGAGTCTAGTGGACCATAAAATGTGCTAAAGAATTTAGAGACGGATTTGAGTCTCAAACTTAGGGATTTAGCATATGTGGTTTGAGTTTCATGCAAGAAATATGATATTGAATTTATATTGCATGAAAATTTAGTTTTTAATATATAGATGTCATATAAATCAATGCTAGCAATGCATTGTGGTTTGGTATGAGCAGATACATTAAGAGAAAGTCAAAACTAGGACTTTAGGTCAAGATTCAATTGAACCATTTAGCTAGTTTTGGATATTGTGTCAATCTTGGGATCCGAAATATGTACATTTTTAGACACGGGTACCACAATCATCTCTACAAAATTTGAAAATTTTTGAAGATTTGTGAAATTAGTTATGCATTTCTGAAATTGGGTTCAGAAATGCTGAAAGACTAATTTCAGGATGCCAGTTGATTGGTGCAGAGGGGCAGTTGACTAGTAACAGTGCTTTCTAGGGTGAAAACTTCTATGAGGTTTTTTTGGTAGGGATCAATCGACTGGTAACTATCTCAGTTGACTGGTAACTGTCTCGGTCAACTTATACATGCTGAAACAATTTTTAGTAAAGTCTAAAAGTATCCTAATGATGTCAACATTGTGTATAATCTTATGGGGGATTAATACACACTATTTATGTCATTAAAGGGTAAAGAATTCAATGATTGAGATCTTGTTAGAGTTCTTTTTGATGTATAACAAAGGGGAAGAATTAAGATTTAATTAAGAAAACCTTTAGTACCTTTGCAAGATATCATAGTTTAAGGGGGAGCTTAGGTGAAGGGGAAGTTTTGTTGCTTATTTATTGGCAAAGGGGGAGCCTTATGATAGGTTCTTAAAAAGCCCTTAGTAAGTCCAAGTGTAGGGGGAGCTTTGGAGAGGTTCTTAAAAACCCCGTTGATGAAAATTCTAACTCATTGAAGAGTTTAGGTGTTGGAGAACCTTGTGATAGGATTCCATACATTATTTGCATTGCATTTACATATGCATTGGCAGTATAAGTCCAAGGTATAGCCTTGGCTGTAAGTACCCCAGGTTAGTTTTGATGTGATCAACCGATTTAAGTTAGGTCTTGGTGTTTTTAATCCCTGTGTCTAAGTGTAGAGGAACTTAGGAGGGTAGGAAGTCGAGCGGAAGACTATGCAATAATTCTAATTTATCAGAAAAATTAACTAAATTATCATAAGACAGTGCAAGAATTCGAAAAGTTTTCGGAATGTAAATTTTACGTACCTTTGCCGGACACTTATTTTTGTAATGTCCATATTTTTCGCACTTGAAGCATTTGATGTGATCTTTGTTCCTCCGACCTCCTGGTGCTGGTACGTCTTTTGTCGCTGGTGAAGAACGAGTCTTACGAGTAGGACACTGATTTTTATAGTGTCATCTCTCCCTGCATGTGAAGCATATAATATGGAATTTAAAATTTGACATTTAAAATTAAATTGTACCTGATTCACCCCTGGGCTTCCCCTCAACTCCTGGTGTCTTTGCTCCATCGGCGGTTAGTCCGGTGAAGAGCGGTCTGGCTCTGATACCAATTGTAGGACCGGTGTCGTCGATAGACGGGGGTGGGGGGGGTGAATATCGACCTTTAAAAATTTTCGCGGTAAATCGTAAGCTTTTCGATTCGTACTTAAACAGAGCGTTAATAGCAGCAGAATATTAAACAGTAAAATAAAAGACAAAACAACGACAGATTACACGCGGGATTTTACTTGGTTCTCGACCCCCAGGGTCAGTACATCCAAGGCCTAAGAACGGGAACGCCCGCCCACTAATGGTCTCCTTTCCGGACTTTCTTAAGGCGGAGAAACCCGTCTTACAGTGCAAGAATTACAAACAGAAAGATAGATAAATTTAACTGCGGAAATATAAACTCAAACCAAACAACAGAATTGAAGCTTGGCCGATCTGGACCTCCGAAGTGCCGCACACTTCCTCCTGGAGCCTCCCGGACGTAGAGTTTCGTCGTTAGCGCTTTGCCGTCACTTTGGAAGCTTAGAATTGTGTTTGGAAGTCGTGTTCTGAGCCTTGGGGTCGAAGCCCCTTTTATAGGCTTCATTGGGGCGCCTGTGTTGTTGGGGGCGCCTCAAAGGGCTTGGTCAAAGCTCATCCTCGCGCTGAACTCACAACTGCTGATAAGCTTCTTGACCAGGGTGCCTCCATGAACCCGGGTGCCCCCATTGATGGGGGCACTAATTCCATTCGGGCGCCCCCATTGATGGGGGCGCCTAGGGCCTCCTTTTTCCTGCCTTTTGCCTACTTTATCTCCACTTGTAGGTACCTGCAAGATACATGAAAACAAGGCAAATACACATATAATCTTAACCTTAAGGACTTGGTTCTGACTTCGGATTTTCACGAAATCCTAGGTCGAACCGACGCAAGTTCCTGTTGGTGCCGGAAGCACCATACCGAACCTTGTTTTGATATTGGCAAAGGGTTCAAAGTTAAGTATTATTTGTGATCTAACGATGTTACTTAAGTGTACAGGAAAAGTCCTAGGAACACTAGGCAACTAAGTCCTGGTCGTGGATTGGGCACTAAGTCCTGGCCGAGGGTTGGACACCGAAGACCTAGTTCGAGGAATTGGGCACTAAGTCCTGGTCGAGGGCTGGGCACCGAAGGCCTGGTGAGTAAAGCTGGTCACTTAGACCTGGTCGCGGATTGGGCATGAAGACCTGGTGAGTAAAGCTGGGCAAAAGTCCAACCAGAGGAGCCGGTTGGCAAAAGGTAAATTCTTCTGAGAGGAGTAGGTGAGGACGTGTTCCCCGTCGAGGGAACAGTAGGCGTCGGTTCGACCTAGGGTTCCATTTGGGAGACCCGAAGTTAGAACTAAGACAGCTACGGCTGTAATTATTACTTACTATGTTTTTGGGACTAACCTTAGTTGCAGGGTCGAAGGACTGATCGTTTGCAAGTGAAGGTTCTTCACCGGGCCTAGGCGCCCGAATGAAGTCAGGCGCCCAAATGGGCTCAGGCGCCCGTAAGGATACGGGCGCCCAAGAGTGAAGGCAAATCCCAAATCATAGCTGCGAAGCCACTGAACCAAGGCGGATCAGACGCCCGTGAGGTCAGGGGCACCCCCATCAGCTCAGGTGACCATGTGGGGAGGATAAGCGCTGACCGAGCCCGCGGATAAGGATTCGCAGATCAGAGGGCACGTGTTAGGCGCCCCAACCCATCAGGCACCCGATAGAGTACTATAAAAGGGGCTCGACCCCAAGGCTTCAACAACACAGTTTTCTAACGCTCCAAAGCTTTTCGTTCAAGCTCTACGCCCCGGCAAACTCCGACTTCTAGATTCCAGCACCGACGATGTCCCTCTGCTCCGAAATACGATCAACATCAGGCGTCGGTAACGAAAAGTGTAACTAGTTTTCATTTCTTGCAATATTCATGTACTCAACTTGTAAACTGTTTTGCGCGATTATAGTATTGCCCAAAGTAAATGGTCAAGGACCGTGGGCCTTGGAGTAGGAGCCGACCGAGACTCCGAACCAAGTAAAAATCTTGTGTTCCTGTGTGTATTTAATTATTTTAGCTGCATTTTCGCTCTTTATTCTATCCGAAAAGTTTTAACGATATTCATCCCCCCTCTATCGTTTTTCTCGATCCAACAGTTCCCACCCCCGAGAATGCGCCTTTCACCTACTCCTTTCAGGAGACAGTCGCCACCCAGTCCATTCGGGTGGACTTTTGCTTAGACTCTGATACTCCCGGATCTCGAGACGTCCGAACCTCGACCCGTCTCTACTTCTGTCCTTAGTCATCGCTCGTCTAAGTTGTTCAATCCCTCGGACCAAGACTTCGTGCCCAAACCCTAGGTCCAGGACTTCGGTGCCCAACCCTCGGCCAGGTCTTCGTGCCCAATTCCTCGAACCAGGTCTTCGGTGCCCAACCCTCAGCCAGGACTTAGTGCACAATTCTTTGAACCAGGTCTTCGTGCCCAACCCTCGGTCAAGTCTTAGGTGCCCAGCTCTCGGCCAGGACTTAGTGCCCAATCCATGATCAGGACTTCGTGCCCAATTCTTCACTCACCCTTCCCTTGTTCAATATATCACTGACTTAAGCATATTGTCAAACATTGAAACACTCAGAGGAGGACATCACTGATGCAACTTGCACCAACAATCTCTCCCTTTTTGATGTTTGACAATATCTTAAGTTAGATTGGTTGAAAGGGCTAAACCATGGGATAAAATAAATTAAAAAGTTTTGAAAACCCATTTTTGATCTTTTGGTGAAAACTTCTAACTTCTGCTCACTCTCCCCCCTTTTTAAAAAAACATTTTGATTTTTTTGATCCTTTGGTAAGAGAGAAAAAATTTCTAACTTAAGCGCACCTCTTCCCCTTTGTCATACATCAAAAATCACCAAATAAACTTGCACTAACAATGAAAACATTAGGTTTTTTTTTGAAAATCAAAATTGTTGAAGCATAGCCACAAGCTAGAAATATTTTGAACTTTTAAAAATTTTGCAAA
The DNA here is from genome assembly GCA_024364735.1 of Boesenbergia rotunda. Classification (NCBI taxonomy): domain Eukaryota; kingdom Viridiplantae; phylum Streptophyta; class Magnoliopsida; order Zingiberales; family Zingiberaceae; genus Boesenbergia; species Boesenbergia rotunda. The sequence continues at coordinate 845,757 of JAGFNQ010001948.1, read as the reverse complement.
CCCGTTATGCAAAATATATTAGTACTTTGGAAAAAATCCTGTGAGCTTTGAAAAGTGCAAGTACTTTTGAAGAATATTATGATCTTTGAAAAATTAAGTACTTTTGAAAAATTTTGAAGAGTATAAGTACTTTAGACTTTTTTGAAAATTATAAGTGCTTAGAAAAATCTTGTTTTTAGAACATAACATTTTACTTGACTTGGTTTCTTTTCCAGTCTGACACAATCCTAGGAAACCTTGTTAACTACAAGGACATTTCCTTAAGTGTCCTGGAAATTTTTCCAAGCTCAAGAAAAATATTATTTCTTGAAAATAATAATAATATTTTTGAAAATAATAATATTTTTTATTAAAAATGATAGTATTTGAAAGGAAATTGCTTATGTTTTCAGAAAGATTTGAAAATACCGTGCATGAAAACATATCACCTTGAAATATTCAATAATTCTTTTAATTTGACCTCCCCATAAACTTGACCCAGTCCTAGGAAGCTTGTTGACCACAAGTACTCTTCCTCTGAGTCCTTAGGGTTTGGTTTAGACAAAAAGAATTATCTAATAATTTAAAAAAATAATTGTTAAAGAAAATACATGTTAGAAATAATTTCTTTTTGGTTAGACTCCCCCTAAATTTGACACATCCTCGGAGTCCTTGTAGATCATTAAGTAGACTTCTTCTGTGTCTTTAGGATTTATCAAAATCAAAAGAATAACTTTGAAGTATGATAATTTTTAAGAAGATAAGGTTTTTAGAAAATTCAACTTGGAATGAGAATAACTTTTTAAAGCATAACCCCCTTTTTTTTGAAAACACAAGTGATAGTAATTTAAAGCACAGTTTTTGAAAAATATTTTCAAATGACAGTGATGTTTTAAAGTACAGTTTTCGGAAAACATTTCAAAAGAATAAAAACACTCCCCCTGTACCCGACACCGTTTGACTCTATCTAAGTTCCTTAAGGAACTTTAGTGTTGTCCTAGAAGGCTTGTGTCTAATTGTATGAGTCAACCCATTTTTCAAAAGGAATATACTTTTTGAAAATCTATAATATGTATAAGCAATCAGACAATCATGAAATTCATAAAAACATTATTATGTTGAAGCACTATTTTGAAAATATATTTTTAGAAACATATTTTAACCATTTTGAAAAACAATTTTGAAAAATATTTTTCAATTTATTAGTCCTTAACATCTCACCCATTTTAAATGTCTCAATACAGCAAGCAAGGTTGCCTTATAGGTGTATTGTGAGATGTTTGAATCATTTTTCTTAATTCATTCTTAAATCAATGATTTAATTGAAACATGTGTTAGATTCAAATTTATCAAATAGTAAAGTGAATTTGATTTTCAATAATTGGCTTTCAGGTCTTAGCGAGGCACAAGGCCTTCTTTGGCCGTAGCCTTATTGGATCATCAACTCTTTCCTTGACAAAGCCTTTTATCGAAAATTCATTTTCAAATTACTTCTTGAAAAATTTTGGTCTAACTAGCTTAGGTTTAGGATCGGTAGCTTCGGCTAGTTCCACCAGACTAAACAGACCAAGTAGAATATACTTAACCTTATTAGAGGGGCTTCCCTAACGTACTATCATCTCACCTCCACCTAATACTAGGTTGTTCAAGTTTTAACTATTCTTTTTCCTATAGCCGTTCTAAATTATGCATAAAATTAAACATGAATAACATGACATATATTTTAAGAAAATAGCAAATGCATGTTCATGGCATTAATGCATGATTCAAACAAGTCAAAATTTTTTAATTAAGTTTCTAAAGATGTATCAAATTCCCGATTTGATGCATGTCGTGTGAACCCGCGAATATGTCAACCCACTTTGACATATTTATTAAATTAATTATTTCAGTTTGGGTAGGATTTTATTTACTTTGAGTTTAAGTTATTTAAGAATTAATTGAAATTAATTAAGAATTAATTGAATTAATTAAGAATTTAATTAAAATTAAATTAATTAAGGATTAATTGAATTAATTAAGAATTAATTTGAATTTGAATTAATTAAGATTTAATTGAATTAATTAAGAATTAATTTAAATTTGAATTAATTAAGATTTAATTGAACTAATTAAGAATTAATTTGAATTTGAATTAATTAAGATATAATTGACTTAATTATGAATTAATTTGAATTTAAATTAACTATGATTTATTGAATTAATTGAGATTTAATTAAAGTTAAACTGATTAATTATTTGAATTTGAATTAATTGTGATTTAATTAAAGTTAAACTGATTAATTATTTGAATTTGAATTAATTAATTTGAATTAATTAAGGATTAATTGAATTAATTGAGATTTAATTAAAGTTAAACTGATTAATTATTTGAATTTGAATTAATCGAGATTTAATTAAGGTTAAACTGATTAATTACTTGTATATGAATTAATTAATTTGAATTAATTTTATTTGAATTAATTATGGATTAATTGAATTAATTTGAGTTTGAATTAATTAAGGATTAATTGAATTAATTTGAATTAATTAAAACTTGAATAATTAAGGTTGAAATGATTAATTAATAGTTGTGGGTTTAAGTTCATAATTTTCATTATTTCAAAAATTTCTGACTCATACACTATTTCTTCTTTATTTATCTTTTTAAGTTTTTCCAATAATTCTGGTTTATTTGAATCTTTGTAATTTTTATTGACTATGGTCTTGATCTCAGAAAATTTCATCTCCTCCTCATCCTCAAAATCACATCCCTCAACATTGGTGGAGTAATTTGGGCCACTAGTTAATGTTTTGTAATAATTTTCAATATTATCTAAAGATTTGACAATTAAATTATCATTTAGGAAGATTTCAACTCCACTAACCTCAGAAATATCCTTAGAATTATCCTTAAAATTTTCAAAATTATCCTCAAAAATTTTATTATTAGTTTCAAGATTATCTTTAATATTTTCAAATTTGAATTTAGAGTTATCCTTAAGATTTTCAAATTTGAATTCAGTGCTATCCTTAAGATTTTAAAATTTGAATTCAGTGTTATCCTTAAGATTTTCAAATTTAAATTCAGTGTTATCAGATTTAATTTCTGAATTATCTTCAGAGTTATCAGATTTAATTTTTAACTTATCTTCAGAGTTATCAGATTTAATTTCTAACTTATCTTCAAGATTGTCAGATTTAATCTCAAAATTTACTTTAGAGATTATTGAATTGACATTCAGAATTAAACAATTAATTTCTGATATTTTTTGCTTTATTTATATTTTCTAACTGGTCATGCAAGATATTTACTTGACTATGCAATAATTCTAATTTATTAAAAAAAATTAACTAAATTATCATAAGACAGTGCAGGAATTCAAAAAGTTTTCGGAATGTAAATTTTGCGTACCTTTGCCGAACACTTATTTTTGTAATGTCTGTATTTTTCGCACTTGAAGCATTTGATGTGATCTTTGTTCCTCCGGCCTCCTGGTGCTGGTACTTCTTTTATCGCTGGTGAAGAACGAGTCTTACGAGTAGGGTACTGATTTTTATAGTGCCCTCTCTCCCTGCACGTGAAGCATATAATATGGAATTTAAAATTTGACATTTAAAATTAAATTGTACCTGATTCACCCCTGGGCTCCCCCTCAACTCCTGGCGTCTTTGCTCCATCGGCGGTTAGTCCGGTGAAGAGCGGTTTGGCTCTGATACCAATTGTAGGACCGGTGCCGTCGATTGAAGGGGGGGGGGGTGAATATCGACCTTTAAAAATCTTCGCGGTAAATTGTAAGCTTTTCGGTTCGTACTTAAACAGAGCGTTAGTAGCAGCGGAATTTTACTTGGTTCCCGACCCTTTAGGTCAGTACATCCATGGCCTAAGCACGGGAACGCCCGTCCATTAATGGTCTCCTTTCTAGACTTTTCGGAGGCGGAGAAAACCGTCTTACAGTGCAAGAATTACAAACAGAAAGATATATAAATTTAACTACGAAAATATAAACTCAAACCGAACAACAGAATTGAAGCTTGGCCGATCTGGACCTCCGAAGTGCCGCGCACTTCCTCCTGGAGCCTCCCGGTCGTAGAGCTTCGTCGTTAGCGCTTTGTCGTCACTTTGGAAGCTTAGAATCATGTTTGGAAGTCGTGTTCTGAGCCTTGGGGTCGAATCCCCTTTTATAGGCTTCATTGGGGCGCCTGTGTTGATGGGGGCGCCTCAAAACTCTTGGTCAAAGCTCATCCTCGTGCTGAACTTGCAACACCTGATAAGCTTCTTAACCAGGGCGCCTCCATGAACTCGGGCGCACCCATTGATGGGGGCGCCTGATTCCATTCAGGTGGAGGTGAGATGATAGTACGTTAGGTAAGCCCTTCTAATAAGGTCAAGTAAGGTAAGGCGTACCCTACTTGGTCTGTTTAGTCTGTTGGAACTAGCCGAAGCTACCGATCCAAAACCTAAACTAGTTAGACCAAAATTTTTCAAGGAGTAATTTGTAAATGAAATTTTGATAAAAGGCTTTGTCAAGGAAAGGGTTGTTGCTCCAATATGGCTACGGCCAAAGAAGGCCTCTGTGCCTCGCCAAGACCTGGAAGCAAATTATCGAAACTCAAATTCACTTTACTATTTGATAAATTTGAATCGAACACAAGTTTTGATTAAATCTTAGATTTAACAATAAATTAAGAAAAATTATTTAAGCAGCTCACAATACACCCATAAGGCAACAATGTTTGCTTGTACTAAGACATCTAAAATGGGTGAGATGTTAAGGACTAATAAATTGAAAAATATTTTTCAAAAATGGTTAAATTAAATGGGTGAGATGTTAAGGCCTCTAATAGAGTTATTAGAAACTCCTGACTTAAACTCCTGACTTAAATTCATCATAGTGCTTGTTTGTCACTTTCATGTGAAAGTACTCTTCCAGAAATTCTGCTTCAAATTCGGCCCAGGTCATCTGATTCACATTCCTCTTAGCTTTCACTCTTTCCCACCACATCCTAGCATCTCCAGTAAGGCAGAAGGATGTGCACTTTATCTTTTCCACCTCGGGCCAGTCCAGTAACTCCATTATACTTTCCACCGTTTTGAACCATGCCTGAGCATCCCATGGTTCACTTGTGCCAGAAAAATTCTCGGGCTTCAGTCTCTGCCACTGGATCAGATATGCTTCCTGTCTCACTTCTCTTGTCAGAGGTACTGGGGGAGTCTCTGTCACCGCTGGTGTCACTACTTGTGCCACTGGCGCCACTGGCGTGGCAACAGGGGTGGCTTGCTGATTAGCCATCAAGGCAGCAATGACTTGCTGCTGCTCAGCAAGTTGCCTCTGAAGCTGGGCCACCACTCCTTGAAGATCTGTGGGTGGTGCTGACTCAGTGGACTCCTGCTCTCTAGGAGTCTGCTCCTCATTTCGGACAGTTCTGGGACGTCCTCTTGCCATTCTCTTTCTCTATGGTGTATAGAAAATAAATAAGAAATAAATGCATATTATTTCTTACTAACTTGCTTCACTATCTCTATGCATACATTATCATATCATAGTAATACTATCATGCTTTTCTACTATCATGCACTTACTAATACTAGCAGTCAATAAAGAAAGCATATTAACAAAAACAAAACAACATTAAATTTCTTACTTGGTAGGCGGCAGGGTTGATGCTTGATGTCAGTGTGGCGGAAGGGTGGAGACCTGCTCTGATACCACTCTGTGACGACCAGACTTCTCTTAACTTTCTCTCTTAAGGCGGACGTCACATTTGCTTAACCTTAACTTTACCTTATCCTTAGCCTTAGGTTACACCTACTTGAGTCCCCTTAACTTGCTCTGAATTTTTTTTTTCTTCCTTCTTTTTTTTTCAAAAAAAACAAAACAACTTTCATTTTATTTACTTTGCCAGGATTTGACCCCTAGACCTCTTAGTTGTAACACTAAAGCACTAACCAGCTGCTCTACACAGTTTTTCTTTAATGGTAGCAGTCGACTGCTATTATATCAGTCGACTGGTGTCAGTCGACTGGTATATGGTCAGTCGACTGCCATATCGAACAGAAGGTTCTGTTCGATATAGCAGTCGACTGGTATCTGAGCCAGTCGACTGGCACGCCTGAAACTGCAAATTTCAGACCTGAAATCCCTTTCAAACATCCACAAATCACACACTATCACTTCGCATTAAGATATAACTTCAAATCTATCATATATACTAGTTTATTTGGCACATTGGCAACTCAAAACCAATCCAAACTCTTGAAATTGAAACTAATACGGAACTTAACCAAACTAACCAAGCATATGGAAAAACATAAGTAAACATCTTCAAGTTGTATCAACTTCTTACTCTATGCGGAAATTAAACACATTGGTTCACTCTTTACTATTCAAAACATAAAACTAAATGTTTCTAAATACCAAACTCTACTCATACTCAACCCAACGGATCTTTTACCCCGGTTCCACCTCCTCTGAACATCAATGCAAGTCCTGTCGCCTCCCAACTTACGCTTTCTCTTTTCCTTTATCTGCAATAGAAGGAAAATGCAACTAATAAGCACAATGCTTAGTAAGTAAATCCCTACTCACAAAATCATGATGTCAATACTAAACATGCTCATTTCGAAGAATGATTTAAAACTTTTCTTACTTCAAAACTTACAACTAAACATGCTTACAACTTGAAACACTTTATCATGCTTGTTAATGTATCAAAGTACACAACTAACCATGCTTACTACTTGAACTACTTTATCATGCTTGCATTGTATCAAGGTACACATATAATAATTAAACACTTTCTAAAAAAAGAAACTACTTGATCATACTTATATACTTGAAAATAAATAATCAACTTTCTCTTAGGCCTTGACATTGTACCATGGTATCAGTGTACCAACTGCGCGCTTTTCTAATAGGTTGCGAGGTAGCTAGCCACCGCACCCTATTAGAACTTTACTTTCTAACTTTCGATGGGCCTTACATTTGCCCGGTACATGTCTCTTTCTCAAAGTAAAATACTTTTCTTACTACCATACTTAAACTTATCACTTTACTTGTTTTTGCATATATTTGCATGCTAAAAACCTTTACTTTTCTCACTTTAACTTTCCATCGAGCACCTTGTGTGCTTCTTAACTCAAATTCACTTTTAGGTCTTTTCATAAGTATGAAAACTCATCATGCTTGGCCTACATACATTCAATACAAACAAATTGAATTTCTAACATGATAAAACATGCAATTTAATAGCTAAAACATAGAATAGCAAAATTCTCTTCACCATGCTTCTACTTTTCGAAAACTAGGGTTCTACAATGAGAATTTCGAAACGAAACTACTCCTATTGCAGGTGAGCGATTTACTTACATCGGTCTTGAAGAAAACTCACAAAAACAGGGAGAAAACTCCCTAACAAAATCTTTTCCCCTCCTTCTTGTGAAAAGCTTCCACCTTTAGCCCTAGGAAGCAATCCTAGGTCTTCTCTACTCAAGGGGGAAGGTGAAGAAGAAGGAGAAGAAGAAGAACCCTCGAATTCGCCTCCTCTCCTCGCCTCTCTTCCCTGTTCACGCGCCGACCACAACCCTAGCCTCCCCTTTCCAACGCGACTTAAGCGGCTTAATATACCTCTTAATGAAAAGGCTTAACTACACTACAACATTATTTCTCTCCTCTCTTTTCTGTGCTTGATACCCTAGCCCAGCTGGTTCGTTGGCTTCCCTTGCTCCCTGTGGTCGCGGGTTCAATCCCCCAGCTGCCCCTTTAATTGGTTTTTTCCATTTTTTTTTTCCTTTTTCTTTTTCTTTTTCCAAAAATACCAAACGGACTCGAAAAATTCCATAAAAATATTCTAAAAATTCCTAAAAATATCTAGAATATTTCTAAACCATTTTTAAATAATTCTAAGGACTTTAAGAACTAAAAAATGGAAATTTTGGGGCGTTACAATCCTCCCTACCTTATAAAAAGTTCGTCCTCGAACTTAGAACAGCTCTGGATACCTTTGCCTCATGCTCTCTTCTGATTCCCAAGTTGCCTCTTCATACTTCTGATTCAGCCATAAGACTTTCACTAATGGTACCACTTTGTTCCTCAGCTTCTTATTTGCTCGATCTATTATCTGAATAGGTCGACTCTCATAACTGAGATCTTCTTGCACTTGTACCATCTGTGGCTCAATCACTTGGTTGGCATCTGGGATATGCTTCTTTAGCATTGAGACATGAAACACATTGTGTATTGCTGACATTTCTGAGGGTAGCTCCAACTCATAAGCTACTTTACCAACTCTCTTTATCACTGGGTAAGGTCCTACGTATCGAGGACTTAGCTTGCCTTTCTTACCAAATCTCATCACTCCCTTCATAGGTGCTACTTTGAGGAAAACTGTATCCCCAACTTCAAACTCTAACGGCCTACGCATACATCGCGTAGCTCTCTGCCTACTCTGAGCAGTCTCTATCCTCTGGCGGATGCTCCTTATAGCTTCTGTGGCATCCTCTATGAGATCAGTCTGTGACCCCATTTCTTTCTTCTCACTACCTTCATACCAACAGAGGGGAGATCTACACTTCCTCCCATAAAGAGCTTCATAGGGTGCCATACCAATAGTGGCTTGGTAACTGTTGTTGTAGGCAAACTCAGCTAAACATAAATACTTGCACCAACTACCCTTGAAGTCCAATGCACAAGCTCTGAGCATATCTTCTAGTACCTGATTCACTCTCTCTGTCTGTCCATCGGTCTGGGGATGGAATGCTGTGCTGAATTTCAGTTTGGTGCCTAACGCTGTCTGTACACACTCCCAAAAGTGTGATGTGAAACGACCATCCCTATCAGAGATAATGGTCTTCGGGACTCCGTGTAGTCGGATCACTTCCTGCACATATAATTGGGCTAACTTCTCAATTGAGTAAGACACTCTGATTGCCAAAAAGTGGGCAGACTTGGTCAATCTATCTACTATCACCCAAATAGCATCATAGCCATTAGTTGTCTTTGGTAGACCAACTATGAAATCCATGGCTATGTCTTCCCATTTCCACTCTGGAATCTGAATGGGCTGTAGGACACCTCCTGGTCTCTGGTGTTCTGCTTTAACTCTCTGACATGTCAGGCAGGTGCTGACATACTTAGCTATGTCTCTCTTCATCCCGGACCACCAAAATCTTCTTTTCAAATCTTGGTACATCTTAGTGGAACCAGGATGCATTGAGTAGGGAGTTCCATGGGCTTCTTCAAGAATCTTCTTTCTCAGCTCTTCATGATTGGGGACACATAAACGGTCACCATAGTAGAGTATCCCACTGTCAGATACTCTAAACCCTTTACTCTCTTCTTCTTGCACCTCTTGCTTGATCCTTTGGATATCAGAATCCTCAGCTTGCTCTTTCTGTATCTCTTCAAGCAAAGTCGACTCTAGTGTCAATAGAGCTAGCTGCCCATCAATAATCTCCACTCCATAATCTACTATCTCCTTCTGTAATGGTGGTGCCAATGATGATAAGGACATCAAAGTGGCACAAGTCTTTCTACTCAGTGCATCTGCTACTCTATTTGCCTTACCAGGGTGGTAAAGAATCTCACAGTCATAGTCCTTCACTAACTCGAGCCACCTTCGCTGTCTCATATTGAGGTCTTTCTGAGTGAAGAAATATTTCAGACTCTGGTGATCTGTATAAATCTTACACTGCACTCCATACAAGTAATGCCTCCATATCTTTAGAGCAAAGACTACAGCTGCCAACTCCAGATCATGAGTGGGGTAATTCTTTTCATAGTCCTTGAGTTGCCTGGAAGCATAAGCTATGACTTTGCCTTCTTGCATAAGGACTGCTCCAAGTCCTAGCTTTGATGCATCACTATATATATCAAAGCTCTTATCACCTTCGGGTACTGTAAGAATAGGAGCGCTTGTTAGTCTCTTCTTCAACTCAAGAAAACTCTGCTCACAGTCTTCAGTCCACTCATACTTCTTATTCTTTCTGGTAAGGGATGTAAGTGGTGAAGCTATCTTTGAAAAGTCCTCCACAAACCTTCTGTAGTACCCTGCCAAACCCAGAAAACTTCTGATCTCACTAGCATTCTTTGGTTGACTCCAGTTACTAACTGCTTCAATCTTGGCTGGGTCTACCATAATACCTTCCTTGGAAATAATGTGGCCTAGGAAGGCCACCCGATCAAGCCAAAACTCACACTTTGAGAATTTGGCGTACAACTCCTTTTGGTGTAAGGTTTGCAACACTATCTTCAGGTGTTCTTCATGTTCTTGCTGAGTCTTTGAATACACTAGGATATCATCAATGAAGACAATAACGAACTTGTCCAGAAAATCCTTGAATACTCTATTCATTAGATCCATAAACGTCGCAGGGGCGTTTGTCACTCCAAAGGGCATAACCACAAACTCATAGTGCCCATATCTTGTACTGAAAGCAGTCCTTGGCACATCACTCTCCTTCACTCTGAGCTGATGGTAACCTGATCGCAGATCTATCTTGGAGAACACTGTAGCTCCCTTCAACTGATCAAATAAATCATCTATCCTTGGCAAAGGATATCTGTTCTTGATGGTTACCTTGTTCAAAGCTCGATAATCTATGCACATTCGCATAGATCCATCTTTCTTCTTGACGAACAGTACAGGAGCTCCCCAAGGTGAATGACTAGGGCGGATGAAACCCTTGTCAAGCAGCTCTTGCAATTGTTCTTGCAATTCTTTCAGTTCTGCTGGCGCCATGCGATAAGGTGCTTTCGAAATTGGGTTGGTTCCTGGGGCCAACTCAATTTCAAACTCAATTTCCCGATTGGGAGGGAGTCCTGGTAGCTCTTCAGGAAACACTTCAGGATAGTCACAGACTACTCTCACATCTTCTTTCTTTAATTCTTCCCTTTGACTTGCATCCACTATATGAGCTAGAAAACCAGAACATCCATTTTCTAACATCCTCTGAGCTTGTAAGGTAGATAAAAACCTTTTTGTCTTTCTCTTCGGGTCTCCAATAAATTCAAATGAAGGTTCTGCTTCTGGTGTAAACTTGACCCTTCTCTTGCGGCAGTCTATAGAAGCACTGTACTTGCTCAAGAAATCCATCCCTAAAATGACATCGTAATCCTTCATCTCAAGGATTACCAAGTCACTGTAGAGCTCTCGGTTGGAAATCCAGATTTGTACTGCCCTTAGCCTCTGGGTAGAGGCCATAACTTCTCCTGATGGTAGAGTTATTAGAAACTCCTGACTTAAACTCTCTGGTGGGATCCCTAGCTTTTTAGAGAATAGTATAGATACAAAAGAATGGGTTGCCCCAGTATCGAAT
>JAGFNQ010001948.1:805660-831046 GCA_024364735.1 Boesenbergia rotunda | reverse complement strand
TCTGATTCCCAAGTTGCCTCTTCATACTTCTGATTCAGCCATAAGACTTTCACTAATGGTACCACTTTGTTCCTCAGCTTCTTATTTGCTCGATCTATTATCTGAATAGGTCGACTTTCATAACTGAGATCTTCTTGCACTTGTACCATCTGTGGCTCAATCACTTGGTTGGCATCTGGGATATGCTTCTTTAACATTGAAACATGAAATACGTTATGTATTGCTGACATTTCTGAAGGTAGCTCCAACTCATAAGCTACTTTACCAACTCTCTTTATCACTGGGTAAGGTCCTACGTATCGAGGACTTAGCTTGCCTTTCTTACCAAATCTCATCACTCCCTTCATGGGTGCTACTTTGAGGAAAACTGTATCCCCAACTTCAAACTCTAACGGCCTACGACGTACATCTGCATAACTCTTCTGCCTACTCTGAGCAGTCTCTATCCTCTGGCGGATGCTCCTGATTGCTTCTGTGGTATCCTCTATAAGATCAGTCTGAGATCCCATTTCTTTCTTCTCACTACCTTCATACCAACAGAGGGGAGATCTGCACTTCCTACCATAAAGAGCTTCATAGGGTGCCATACCAATAGTGGCTTGGTAACTGTTGTTGTAGGCAAACTCAGCTAAACATAAATACTTGCACCAACTGCCCTTGAAGTCCAATGCACAAGCTCTGAGCATATCTTCTAGTACCTGATTCACTCTCTCTGTCTGTCCATCGGTCTGGGGATGGAATGCTGTGCTGAATTTCAGTTTGGTGCCTAACGCTGTCTGTACACACTCCCAAAAGTGTGATGTGAAACGACCATCCCTATCAGAGATAATGGTCTTCGGGACTCCGTGTAGTCGGATCACTTCCTGCACATATAATTGGGCTAACTTCTCAATTGAGTAAGACACTCTGATTGCCAAAAAGTGGGCAGACTTGGTCAATCTGTCTACTATCACCCAAATAGCATCATAGCCATTAGTTGTCTTTGGTAGACCAACTATGAAATCCATGGCTATGTCTTCCCATTTCCACTCTGGAATCTGAATGGGCTGTAGGACACCTCCTGGTCTCTGGTGTTCTGCTTTAACTCTCTGACATGTCAGGCAGGTGCTGACATACTTAGCTATGTCTCTCTTCATCCCGGACCACCAAAATCTTCTTTTCAAATCTTGGTACATCTTAGTGGAACCAGGATGCATTGAGTAGGGAGTTCCATGGGCTTCTTCAAGAATCTTCTTTCTCAGCTCTTCATGATTGGGGACACATAAACGGTCACCATAGTAGAGTATCCCACTGTCAGATACTCTAAACCCTTTACTCTCTTCTTCTTGCACCTCTTGCTTGATCCTTTGGATATCAGAATCCTCAGCTTGCTCTTTCTGTATCTCTTCAAGCAAAGTCGACTCTAGTGTCAATAGAGCTAGCTGCCCATCAATAATCTCCACTCCATAATCTACTATCTCCTTCTGTAATGGTGGTGCCAATGATGATAAGGACATCAAAGTGGCACAAGTCTTTCTACTCAGTGCATCTGCTACTCTATTTGCCTTACCAGGGTGGTAAAGAATCTCACAGTCATAGTCCTTCACTAACTCGAGCCACCTTCGCTGTCTCATATTGAGGTCTTTCTGAGTGAAGAAATATTTCAGACTCTGGTGATCTGTATAAATCTTACACTGCACTCCATACAAGTAATGCCTCCATATCTTTAGAGCAAAGACTACAGCTGCCAACTCCAGATCATGAGTGGGGTAATTCTTTTCATAGTCCTTGAGTTGCCTGGAAGCATAAGCTATGACTTTGCCTTCTTGCATAAGGACTGCTCCAAGTCCTAGCTTTGATGCATCACTATATATATCAAAGCTCTTATCACCTTCGGGTACTGTAAGAATAGGAGCGCTTGTTAGTCTCTTCTTCAACTCAAGAAAACTCTGCTCACAGTCTTCAGTCCACTCATACTTCTTATTCTTTCTGGTAAGGGATGTAAGTGGTGAAGCTATCTTTGAAAAGTCCTCCACAAACCTTCTGTAGTACCCTGCCAAACCCAGAAAACTTCTGATCTCACTAGCATTCTTTGGTTGACTCCAGTTACTAACTGCTTCAATCTTGGCTGGGTCTACCATAATACCTTCCTTGGAAATAATGTGGCCTAGGAAGGCCACCCGATCAAGCCAAAACTCACACTTTGAGAATTTGGCGTACAACTCCTTTTGGTGTAAGGTTTGCAACACTATCTTCAGGTGTTCTTCATGTTCTTGCTGAGTCTTTGAATACACTAGGATATCATCAATGAAGACAATAACGAACTTGTCCAGAAAATCCTTGAATACTCTATTCATTAGATCCATAAACGTCGCAGGGGCGTTTGTCACTCCAAAGGGCATAACCACAAACTCATAGTGCCCATATCTTGTACTGAAAGCAGTCCTTGGCACATCACTCTCCTTCACTCTGAGCTGATGGTAACCTGATCGCAGATCTATCTTGGAGAACACTGTAGCTCCCTTCAACTGATCAAATAAATCATCTATCCTTGGCAAAGGATATCTGTTCTTGATGGTTACCTTGTTCAAAGCTCGATAATCTATGCACATTCGCATAGATCCATCTTTCTTCTTGACGAACAGTACAGGAGCTCCCCAAGGTGAATGACTAGGGCGGATGAAACCCTTGTCAAGCAGCTCTTGCAATTGTTCTTGCAATTCTTTCAGTTCTGCTGGCGCCATGCGATAAGGTGCTTTCGAAATTGGGTTGGTTCCTGGGGCCAACTCAATTTCAAACTCAATTTCCCGATTGGGAGGGAGTCCTGGTAGCTCTTCAGGAAACACTTCAGGATAGTCACAGACTACTCTCACATCTTCTTTCTTTAATTCTTCCCTTTGACTTGCATCCACTATATGAGCTAGAAAACCAGAACATCCATTTTCTAACATCCTCTGAGCTTGTAAGGTAGATAAAAACCTTTTTGTCTTTCTCTTCGGGTCTCCAATAAATTCAAATGAAGGTTCTGCTTCTGGTGTAAACTTGACCCTTCTCTTGCGGCAGTCTATAGAAGCACTGTACTTGCTCAAGAAATCCATCCCTAAAATGACATCGTAATCCTTCATCTCAAGGATTACCAAGTCACTGTAGAGCTCTCGGTTGGAAATCCAGATTTGTACTGCCCTTAGCCTCTGGGTAGAGGCCATAACTTCTCCTGATGGTAGAGTTATTAGAAACTCCTGACTTAAACTCTCTGGTGGGATCCCTAGCTTTTTAGAGAATAGTATAGATACAAAAGAATGGGTTGCCCCAGTATCGAATAACACAATAGCATACTGAGATGAGATGAGTATTCGACCTGTGACCACAGTAGGAGCATTTGCCACATCTTCCTTGCTAATGGAGAAAATCCTGGCGTTGGTTGTGGCTGGTGGGGCTTCCATCCTCATCTGGCTGTAATAAGGTCCCTCCATAACTGGCTGCATCTGGTGCAGCTGAGCAGGTCCACCTCCGTACTGAAGAAACTGGGGTGGAGGTTGCTTTGCTTTAGGACAAGCCTTGGCCATGTGCCCTACTACTCCACATATATAGCAAGCTCCAACACTTGACTTGTTAGGGCAAGCCTTCATCATGTGTCCCTCTGCTCCACATATATGGCATCCACTCATGCCCTGACGACACACTCCAGGATGTGTCTTTCCACACTTTGGGCAAGGAGGATACTTAGGCTGCTTGCTTGAGGTGCCTCCTTTACTTCCCTCAGAAGTCTTCTGGTCCCCCTGCTTTCTCTTGCTTGAATTCCCTTTCCAGTTCTGTTGATTCTGTGTACTCCCTTGGGACTTTTGAGCTGAGGTCTGTTGTTGTTGCGCCCGTGTAACCCTTATACTGTTTAAGTAGTGCTCAGTGATCAAAGCACTACTTACTAACTCCTCTGAAGTTTGTGGTCTGTTACCACTGCCGGCCACGTTCAAAGCTATCTGGGGCCTCAGCATCTTGAGCATCAGCCTAACTCTCTCCTTCTCAGTACTAACTAGCTCTGGGCACAAGCGAGCTAGTCGATTGAATTTCTTCACTGCTTCATCTACAGTCAGATCTCCTTGACGGAACTCAGTAAATTCATCATAGTGCTTGTTTGTCACTTTCATGTGAAAGTACTCTTCCAGAAATTCTGCTTCAAATTCGGCCCAGGTCATCTGATTCACATTCCTCTTAGCTTTCACTCTTTCCCACCACATCCTAGCATCTCCAGTAAGGCAGAAGGATGTGCACTTTATCTTCTCCACCTCGGGCCAGTCCAGTAACTCCATTATACTTTCCACCGTTTTGAACCATACCTGAGCATCCCATGGTTCACTTGTGCCAGAAAAATTCTCGGGCTTCAGTCTCTGCCACTGGATCAGATATGCTTCCTGTCTCACTTCTCTTGTCAGAGGTACTGGGGGAGTCTCTGTCACCGCTGGTGTCGCTACTTGTGCCACTGGCGCCACTGGCGTGGCAACAGGGGTGGCTTGCTGATTAGCCATCAAGGCAGCAATGACTTGCTGCTGCTCAGCAAGTTGCCTCTGAAGCTGGGCCACCACTCCTTGAAGATCTGTGGGTGGTGCTGACTCAGTGGACTCCTGCTCTCTAGGAGTCTGCTCCTCATTTCGGACAGTTCTGGGACGTCCTCTTGCCATTCTCTTTCTCTATGGTGTATAGAAAATAAATAAGAAATAAATGCATATTATTTCTTACTAACTTGCTTCACTATCTCTATGCATACATTATCATATCATAGTAATACTATCATGCTTTTCTACTATCATGCACTTACTAATACTAGCAGTCAATAAAGAAAGCATATTAACAAAAACAAAACAACATTAAATTTCTTACTTGGTAGGCGGCAGGGTTGATGCTTGATGTCAGTGTGGCGGAAGGGTGGAGACCTGCTCTGATACCACTCTGTGACGACCCGACTTCTCTTAACTTTCTCTCTTAAGGCGGGCGCCACATTTACTGGACCTTAACTTTACCTTATCCTTAGCCTTAGGTTACACCTACTTGAGTCCCCTTAACTTGCTCTGAATTTTTTTTTTCTTCCTTCTTTTTTTTTCAAAAAAAAACAAAACAACTTTCATTTTATTTGCTTTGCCAGGATTTGACCCCTAGACCTCTTAGTTGTAACACTAAAGCACTAACCAGCTGCTCTACCCAGTTTTTCTTTAATGGTAGCAGTCGACTGCTATTATATCAGTCGACTGGTGTCAGTCGACTGGTATATGGTCAGTCGACTGCCATATCGAACAGAAGGTTCTGTTCGATATAGCAGTCGACTGGTATCTGAGCCAGTCGACTGGCACGCCTGAAACTGCAAATTTCAGACCTGAAAATCCCTTTCAAACATCCACAAATCACATACTATCACTTCGCATTAAGATATAACTTCAAATCTATCATATATACTAGTTTATTTGGCACATTGGCAACTCAAAACCAATCCAAACTCTTGAAATTGAAACTAATACGGAACTTAACCAAACTAACCAAGCATATGGAAAAACATAAGTAAACATCTTCAAGTTGTATCAACTTCTTACTCTATGCGGAAATTAAACACATTGGTTCACTCTTTACTATTCAAAACATAAAACTAAATGTTTCTAAATACCAAACTCTACTCATACTCAACCCAACGGATCTTTTACCCCGGTTCCACCTCCTCTGAACATCAATGCAAGTCCTGTCGCCTCCCAACTTACGCTTTCTCTTTTCCTTTATCTGCAATAGAAGGAAAATGCAACTAATAAGCACAATGCTTAGTAAGTAAATCCCTACTCACAAAATCATGATGTCAATACTAAACATGCTCATTTCGAAGAATGATTTAAAACTTTACTTACTTCAAAACTTACAACTAAACATGCTTACAACTTGAAACACTTTATCATGTTTGTTAATGTATCAAAGTACACAACTAACCGTGCTTACTACTTGAACTACTTTATCATGCTTGCATTGTATCAAGGTACACATATAATAATTAAACACTTTCTCAAAAAAGAAACTACTTGATCATACTTATATACTTGAAAATAAATAATCAACTTTCTCTTAGGCCTTGACATTGTACCATGGTATCAGTGTACCAACTGCGCGCTTTTCTAATAGGTTGCGAGGTAGCTAGCCACCGCATCCTATTAGAACTTTCTACTAACTTTCTGTGGGCCTTACATTTGCCCGGTACATGTCTCTTTCATAAAAGTAAAATACTTTTCTTACTATACTTATTCATACTTATCAACTAACTTTTCTTTTGCATTAAAAGAACTTAACCTTCCTTACATTAAACTTTCCATCAAGCACACTATGTGCCCTTAACCCAAAACTTCACTTTTGGGTCCTTTCTCATATTAAAACTTATCATGCTTGGCCTACTTACATTCAATACCATTTAATTGGATTTCTAACATAAGAAAACATGCAACTTTAACAATCTAAACATGCAATTAGCAAGGTTTCTCAAAACGTGCTTCTTTTTCGAAATCATGGCTTTATAGCAAGAATTTCGTAACGAAAACTACTCCTATTGCAGGTGAGTGATTTACTTACATCGGTCTTGAAGAAAACTCACAAAAACAGGGAGAAAACTCCCTACCAAATCCTTTCCCCTCCTTCTTTTGAAAAGCTTCCACCTTTAGCCCTAGGAAACAACCCTAGGTCTTCTCTACTCAAGGGAAAAGGTGAAGAAGAAGAAGAAGAAGAAGAAGAACCCTTGAATTCGCCTCTTCCTCGCCTCTCTTCTCTGTTCACGCGCGCGGCTACGGCTTCTCCAGGGTTTCACGCGACTTAAGGGGGCTTAATATACCTCTTAATGAAAAGGCTTAACTACTCTATAACATTATATCTCTCCTTCCTTTTCTGTGCTTGATACCCTAGCCCAGCTGGTTCGTTGGCTTCCCTTCCTCGCTGTGGTCGCGGGTTCAATCCACGGCTGCCCCTTTAAAATGTTTTTTTTTCCTTTTTTTTTATTTCTTTCTCCTTTCTCTAAAATACCAAACGGACTCGGAAAATTCCATAAAAATACTCTAAAAATTCCTAAAAATATCTAGAATATTTCTAAACCATTTTTAAATAATTCTAAGGACTTTAAGAACTAAAAAATGGAAATTTTGGGGCGTTACAGATTTAAAGCTCAGTTTTCAAAAAGTATTTTTAAATAATAGTAATGTTTAAAGTGCAGTTTTCGAAAACCAAAAAAAATGAAAAGTACTCCCCCTGTACCCGATACCGTTTGACTCTATCTAAGTGCCTTAAGAAACTATAGTGTTGTCCTAAGAGGCTTGTGTCTAATTGCGTGAGTCAAACAATTTTTTGAAAAGATATTTTTGAAAACATATAATATGTATATTCAATCAGACATGCATGAATTCCATAAAAATATTATTATGTTGAAGCACTATTTTGAAAATATATTTTTAGGAAAATATTCTAACAATTTTGAAAGACAATTTTGAAAAATATTTTTCAATTCATTAGTCCTTAACATCTCACCCATTTTAGATGTATCAATTCAACAAGCATGGTTGCCTTATAGGTGTATTATGAGATGCTTGAATCATTTTTATTATTAATTCTAAGATTTAATTGAAGCTTGTGTTAGATTTGAATTTGACAAGAAGTAACTTGAATTTGAATTTCAAAAATTGACTTCCAGGTCTTGGCGAGGCACTAGGCCTTCTTTGGTCGTAGCCTTATTGGATCATCAACCCTTTCCTTGACAAAGTCTTTTAATGAAATTTCATTTTCAAAATTACATTTTGAAAAATTCTGGTCTAACTAGTTTGGATATTGGATCGGTAGCTTCGGCTAGTTTCACCAGTCTAAAGAGACCAAGTATACTTGATCTTATTAGAATTGGCTTCCCTAACGTACTATCATCTCACCGCCACCCAATACTAGGTTGATCAAGTTTCAATTATTCTTTTTCCTATAGCCGTTCTAATATACGCATAAACTTTAAATATGAATGACATGTCATATATTTAAAAGAAATAGCAAATGCATGACATGGCAATTATGCATGAGTCAAACAAGTCCAAAGCATTTTATTTAAGTTTCTAAAAATGTATCAAATTCCCGATTTGATACATGTCGTGTGAACCCGCGAATATGCCAACCCACTTTGACATATTTAATGTTATTAATTTTAATTGTTATAGTTTGGGTAAAATTTTATTTCAGTTTGAGTTTAAGTTATTTAAGATTTTAGTTGGATTCAGGTTACTTAAGTATTAATCGAAGTTGAATTAATTAGAAATTAATTGATTAAGTTTAAATTGATCAGGAATTAAATTGAATTTAATTGATTTAATTAAGTTTATTTGACTTAATTTAAGTTTGAATTAATTAAAATCTAATTGAATTAATTTTAAGTATGAATTAATTTTAAGTATGAATTAATTCATATTTAATTTATTTGGATTAATCTAAGTTCAATTAACTAAGATTTAATTCGAATTAAGTTAAATTAATTATGATATGATTTGAAATAATTTAATTTGAATTTAATTTAAATTGAATTTAATTTAATTTGAATTTTAATTTAATTTAAATTTAATTTAATTTAAATTTAATTTAATTTAAATTTAATTTAATTTGAATTTAATTTAATTTGAATTTAATTTAAATTTAATTTGAATTTAATTAGGATTTAACTTGAATTAATTTGAATTTAATTAGGATTTAATTTGAATTTAATTAGGATTTAATTTGAATTAATTTGAATTTGAATAATTAAGATTTAATTAATTTTGAATTTGAATAATTAAGATTTAATTAATTTGAATTTGAATAATTAAGATTTAATTAATTTGAATTTGAATAATTAAGATTTAATTAATTTGAATTTGAATAATTAAGATTTAATTAATTTTGAATTTGAATAATTAAGATTTAATTAATTTTGAATTTGAATAATTAAGATTTAATTAATTTTGAATTTGAATAATTAAGATTTAATTAATTTTGAATTTGAATAATTAAGATTTAATTCGAATAATTAAGGTTGAAATGATTAATTAATAATTGTGGATTTAAATTCATCATTTTCGTTATTTCGAAGATTTCTTCTTCATCCTTATCTATCTTTTCAAGTTTTTCTAGTAATTTTGATTTATTTGAATTTTTGTAATTTTTATTGACTATGGCCTTTATCTTAGAAAATTCTATCTCCTTTTCAACATTAGATCTTTCAATGTCCTCAACTAGGTGGAGTAATTTGGGCCACTAATTAAGGTTTTGTAATAATCTTCAATATTTTCTATGATTAAGTTATTATCTAGGAGAATTTCATCTTCGAATTTATCCTCAGTATTATCCTCAAACATATCTTCAATATTTTCAAGAAATTCAAAATTAATTTCTGGATTATCCTTAAGATTTTCAGAATTAATTTCTGTATTATCCTTAAAGTTTTCAGAATTAATTTCTGGATTATCCTTAAGATTTTCAGAATTAATTTCTGGATTATCCTTAAGGTTTTCAAATTTGAATTCGGAATTATCCTTAGGATTTTCAAGTTTGAATTCCGAATTATCCTTAGGATTTTCAAATTTGAATACAAATTTATCCTTAGTTTTAATTTTATCTGAATTAAAATTTTCAGAATTAATTTTATCAGAATTAAAATTTTTAGAATTAATTTTATCAGAATTAAAATTTTCAGAATTAATTTTATCAGAATTAAAATTTTCAGAATTAATTTTATCAGAATTAAAATTATCAGAATTAATTTTATGATAATTTATTTTAGAAATTTCTGAATTGATATTCTGAATTAAACAATTAAATTCTGATATTTTAGTCATATTCACATTTTGTAATTTATCATGCAAAATATTAATTTTACTATGCAGTAAATCTAATTTATCAGAAAAATTAACTACTTTATCACAAGGCAGTGCAGGAAATTTAAAGATTTTTGGAACATAAATCTTGCATACCTTCGCCGGACATTTGTTCTTGTAGTGTCCGGATTTTCCACACTTGAAGCATTGTACGTGATCCTTGTTTTTCCGGACTCCTGGCGCTGGTACCTCCTTTGCCGCCGGTGGTGTAGATCAAGTCTTACGAGTAGGGCACTGATTTTTATAGTGCCCTCTCTCCCTAAATGTGAAACAAATAATATGCAATTTAAAATTAGACATAAAAAAAATTACCTGATTTACCCTTGGGCTCCCCCTCAACTCTTGGCGTCATTGCTCCGTCGGCGGTTAGTCCGGTGAAGAGCGGCTCGACTCTGATACCAATTGTAGGACCGGTGCCGTCGATAAAGGGGGGGTGAATATCGACCATTCAAAACTTCGTAGAAACTTCGTAAGACTTTCGATTATCGTTCTAGACTCAGAGTGTTAGTGCAGCGGAAAAGTAAAACAGAACGAAAATAAACAAATACAGGGACACTGCGGGATTTTTACTTGGTTCCCAACCCCCCCCCAGGGTCAGAACATCCAAGGCCTATGAACGGGTCCACTATTGGTCTCCTTCCTGGACTTTCCAGAGGCGGAGAAACCTGACTTACAGTGCAAGTTTACAATCAAAAGATAAATAAAATTAAGTGCGGAATTAAATAAAAGTAAACTAACAAGACAAAGTCTGAAGCTCGGCCGATCTGGACCTCCGAAGTGCCGCGCACTTCCTCCTGGAGCCTCCCGGTCGTAGAGCCTCGTCTCTAGCACGTTGTCGTCGGTCAGAATGCTTGGAATCGCTCTTGGAAGTTATTCTTCAAGCAGAGGGGTCGAAGCCCCTTATATAGCACTCCTGGGGGCGCCCTGGACGTCGTGGGCGCCCCTAATAACTCGGTCAAACCTAATCCTTGCGCCTACCTCGCCGCAGGTGATAAAATCTTTGATCAGGGCACCCCGGACCTCCCGGGCACCCTCCTGAGCGCTTATCTGCATTTCGAACCTGAAACAGCAAATATAGGTTTCAACCCGGGCGCCCCGGACCTTCCGGGCGCCCCCCTTGACACCTATTCTGCTTACTTCACGAAGACTGCATTTTCCTCTTTACTCCGGGCGCCCCCATCATTCCAGGAGCCCCCAATCATGGTTTAAACCCAAAACTGGGTTTTAATCCTTACTCTGGGCGCCCCCAACAGTGGGGGCGCCCCCATCAGCCTTTTTCCAGCAACCTTCCTGCTTTGTCTCCGGTTCTTGATACCTGCAAGATACATAAACACAAAGCATATATACATACAATATTAGCTTAAGGACTTGGTTCGGACTTCAGATTTGCACGAAACCCTAGGTCGAACCGGTGCAAGTTCTCATCCCCGAGAACTTGCCCTTCACCTACTCCTATCAGGAGACGGTTGCCACCCAGTCCTTCGGGTGGACTTTTGCTTAGCTTCCGATACCTCCGGACCTCGAGATGCCCAAACCCTGACCCGTCTCTACTCCTGTCCTTAGTCATCGCTCAGCTAAGTTGCTTAGTCCCTTGGACCAAGACTTCATTACCTAGTAGTCCTTCACCAGGTACCTAGCAGTCCTTCGCCAGGTCTTCATTCCCTAGCAGTCCTTCGCCAGGGGCCTAGCAATCCTTCGCTAGGTCTGCTATTCCTAGCAGCCCTTCGCTAGGTGCCTAGCAGCCCTTCGCTAGGTCTTCTATGCCTAGCAGCCCTTCGCTAGGTGCCTAGCAGCCCTTCGCTAGGTCTTTTATACCTAGCAGCCCTTCGCTAGGTCTTAAGGTTTCGATACCTAGCAGCCCTTCGCTAGGTGCCCAGCAGCCCTTCGCTAGGTCTTAGGGTTTCGATACCTAGCAACCCTTCGCTAGGTGCCTAGCAGCCCTTCGCTAGGTCGTAGGGTTTCGATACCTAGCAGCCCTTCGCTAGGTGCCCAGCAGCCCTTCGCTGGGACTTAGGGTTTCGATGCCTAGATTAACTAGGACTTTTCTTCAGCTTAGTTTACTTCTCCTTTGCTCCCCTTTGTCTGTTCATTGTATCACTGACTTAAGTGTATTGTCAAACATTAAAACACTTAAAGGAGAACATCATTGATGCAACTTGCACCAACAATTGGTGGGTGTTATATGTATTTGGGTCATGCACCATCCTTGCATTATTGCATGCTGACGATCATCGGCTCCTATGTAGTCTGAGCCCATCGTTAGTTACATGAGGATATGCACACACATCCACTCAGGGGTAGTGGTTACCGTAGAGTGTGTGCATTTGCCCTGTATTGCTCCGCACGATCACTATTTGGAGGGTGGTTCCGGTGCGTGGTAGCAGTCAGGGATCCCTTCTCGTCCTGAGACACGAGAAGATGAGAGCTAGACTCCCCCATTGCTTGGGGTAGGAGAGTGACCTCCGCCAGCATCCTGTCCACTCGGTCACTCAGGAGCAGTGATAGCAGGGTGTGTACAGTTGTCATAGCCCTACCCACGCGGACGTTCATTTATGATAGGTGGACGGTGCCTGACTAGCGTCAGGGGTGACACATGTCATTGCACCATGTGCATATTTTGCATCGTGCATTGTTTGCTGCATTTGATTTCTGCACTTGATTGACATGCATATACTGGATACCTGTTTATCTTGGATTATATGTCATACTTGTTCCATAGGGATTGATTTCACCCTTCGCAGGAGAGATGGATTCAGGTATGTACCTGTATTTAGTATCTTCAATATACCTTTCCGATTGATTACATGAGACTGTATTAGCGTAGACCCTTATTGTTATTGTAATGCACTATGCATATCTGCTGGGTATCCGCTGAGCTTATGAACTCACACCGTTGCCATTACTTTTTGATTTCAGGTTGATATCTACCACGAGGGTCCGAGTCGCCAGTCCCATGCTTGCTACTACATTCGATTTGGGTTTTATCTACTATTTTCTGTCTTAGGACCATATTACGTTTTATTACATTGCACTGGATTTATCGTGGACTTGTGGTATGGGATATGATTTATGACATTGTACTTTTGAGTCCTATGTTGGACTATGTGTGTGGTTTTGCTGCATTCCTGCCCCCTGGCAGCTCAGGTAAGTTCGGATTTTGGTTTTATGAGCATATTATCATATATATCGTTATTCTGCTTGGATTTGGGGCCTGAGGCCCATATAAACTGCGTGGTTGTGATATATATATTGTGTGTATGTGTAAATTGTCCGCCGGACAAGGGAAGTGTTGTCTGATTCTCTATTAGATCAGCAGCTCCTAGGTCTCGGGGCGTGACAATTTAATTTTGGTATCAGAGCCAAGTTTCGGATACCTTCAGGACTTGTGAATTTTCGGTGTTTATCTAATACCAATTTAATTTTGGTATCAGAACGTAGGTTCGCGATGCCTACTTGTTTTACGAGTCTTTTCGGATTTGTTCGGAGTCGTTTTTTCGATGTGTTTATGTTTGGGACTTGGCGCGATGGGCCTTCTCTAGGCGGCAGGTATCTCTTTTGGTTTCTTACATTCTCTATCTTATTTAGATATGAACCGGAATTCTTCTATTTGGATCATGTGTCTGTTATACCCATTTATCATCATGATGATTGTTCCACTATCGAAGCATAATTACCACTTGGACACGTACCCATTTTTTTTTTTTGTTGTAACATTATCTTATTTCCTGTGTATATATTACACATTCCCTTACAGGATTTGTATTCAATACTTCAAACTATCGTGGGTAAAATAACCCACAATATGTTTAAATGGCATAGAATGGAAAATAACTATGTGAATGGGATTTAATCCGTGTGCTTAGGATTGAGCAAATTAGGGAGTAACATGGTCTACCTAAAGATCTTGATCATGTGAATTTTCCCAATGGACATGCTCTCATTAGGCCTTTTCCGATCACACAGTTATATAATGTATTCCTTGGTTGTTTTCTTATAAACCTTTGGATAGAACTAATGTAATGGGGGTAATGAGATATTTGTAGAGGGATATACTGACTGCTCTGCCCCTTTTGAAGCAAATATCATTGGGCATCTCCAATTTAGATGATAGCTTCTCAAATGGATGATCAAAAGAACTAGGGGAAGTTGGTGATCATATACAAAAATCCAATTTTTGGAGCCTACGGGAGCGATGTTGGCAGTGACAATGTAGTTAGAGATTCTATTATTTCAAAACATGAGCATTTAGATGCGTATATAATGCCCTCACTTGCACAAGATCAGCTTTTCAGTATAATTGATTTCTCTCCAACTGGGCATATGCTAGCTCCAAAAACTAAGGGTTTAGTTATTTGGACATTCTTAAAGAATAAAGATTTTGGAAAATGTAAATGATCATGGAGTGTTGGGAGTGTCCCTATCGGTTGGAGAGATACGGGTTATCAAACAGAGGTTAGGGGAGACCCTGTGATACTTATTTGAGCTATTTATTTCTCATAATTGATGAAGCATGGTTAGATTTCGTTCAACATTTATACTACCTATACGTGGTTAGTATCTGCTTTGGGTAATTAACGAAATTTGGGGACCAAATTTTTTATTAGTGGGGGAGAATGTAAATTACGGCAAAAAAAATATTCAGAGTGTAAATAATTTAATCCTATATATTATTTAAGGTTAAATTATTAAATATGGGAGGGTTAAACGTTTGAAATTCTTACCCTAAGGGTAGGGTTTAAATTAATGAACGTTAGAGGATCTTTTTGCAAAAAGAACCCCCCCCCTCTTATATTAAATCCTCGGGTGAAGGTTGCAGCCACCCAACGCCTGCCCTAGCCATCGCAGACGCGCTGCCGCCCCCTTCTCGTATTCTTCCTCCGCGTGCCCTAGCCCACGGTCGACGCCGACTTCTTCCTCCGTTCACGTGACCTAGCCGCAAGAGGAGCCCTTCCTCCTCATCTCTTCTTCGCGAACCCTAGCTGCGGTGTTGACTCTTCAATCGCCGCAGCCAAGCAACCGAACGGTCGATCTCTCCCTCTAGCCTCGAACAGGTGAGTGGTTAGACCTAGGATTTCTAGGTTGTGTTGACTCCAATTGAAGGATGAATGTTGATTTGCCGTAGCTACTCTAGCAGGGATTGGTTTGCAACCAATTTGATCAGATTTTAATCGAAGCAAAGGAGTTGATATTAGTTGGTCTTTCTCCTCTCGTGCGGTGTCGCCAGATTTGGAGCAGGGAAGTGGCTGTCGGCTACTGATCAGGTAAGGTTCGATTGGTTTAGGGTTGTATTGGAAGATCCTGTGATTGCTTGGTTTAGATAAGTGTTGATTCGATTTCATTAATTAGAAATTGGATGTTGATTATGGTTGATTAATTCTGGTGGTTAAGGATAACAAGCAAAAGGGCAGGGGTTGTGTCAATCTGATGCCAACGGATGGGTTAATGGGGATAGTTAGTAAGGTTAATTACTTGATGAATAGTTAGTCACATGGGTGACTAAATTGGTAAATGAGATTAGAGGTTGGATTAAGCCAATGATGATTAACCTAGTTAACTCATAGGATTAATGGAGCTGTGTGGGGCATATTGAAATTCTATTAGCCTCCATTAACATTACAATTAAAAGATGAGATTGATTAGTAGGTGGATTAATCAGTTAATTGTCGGGTTAATTAATGGGTTACATGGGATTAATATGCATGTGTCCTCAGGGTTAATTGGAGATTAAATCTAATAACATAATCTTAAATTACATGGGGTAATTACGAACTTTCTATTTAAGTAAAGGTAATTAAATGGAAAGGTGCGGATTAGGTTAACCCTACAACGGATTAGGGATTAATTAGCTAGTTACTATTTTTGTAATATCTAATTAAATTTGTCCTTGATACAGGGACTTGATTTGGATTTTTATTGCTGATATTGGCGGGTGGTTCTCTTCGCATTTGGATTCTTCTATTTGGAGGCGGGTACCCTTTGACTTATCTTGTTGATATGGTCATATTGCTATGCATGATTTGTTATAGATA
Source organism: Boesenbergia rotunda (assembly GCA_024364735.1). Lineage (NCBI taxonomy): Eukaryota > Viridiplantae > Streptophyta > Magnoliopsida > Zingiberales > Zingiberaceae > Boesenbergia > Boesenbergia rotunda. Next base: position 815,151 of record JAGFNQ010001948.1, on the reverse strand, counting down.
ACAGTAAGTTATATGCTATATTTGCCTTAGTATACTGGTATTTGATACATGCTGCTTATCCTTGAGGTTATCTCCCGTTTAGATTCATACAGTCTCACTTGTCGTTTTGTGTATATATGTACATAGAAGTAGTGATATGTCCTTTTTCTTTCATTTGACATTTATGGATCATTAGTTACCTTGCCATTATACCTAGTAGGTTACTTGTATCCCATGATATAGGATTCAGACCTATACCTAGCACCGTGAGGTGTTAGTTGAGAGCTTGGTGGGTGTTATATGTATTTGGGTCATGCACCATCCTTGCATTATTGCATGCTGACGATCATCGGCTCCTATGTAGTCTGAGCTCATCGTTAGTTACATGAGGATATGCACACACATCCACTCAGGGGTAGTGGCTACCATAGGGTGTGTGCATTTGCCCTATCCACGCGAACGTTTATTTATGATAGGTGGACGGTCCCTGACTGGCGTCAGGGGTGACACATGTCATTGTACCATGTGCATATTTTGCATCGTGCATTGTTTGCTGCATTTGATTTCTGCACTTGATTGACATGCATATACTGGATACCTATTTATCTTGGATTATATGTCATACTTGTTCCATAGGGATTGATTTCACCCTTCGCAGGAGAGATGGATTCGGGTATGTACCTGTATTTAGTATCTTCAATATACCTTTCCGATTGATTACATAAGACTGTATTAGCGTAGACCCTTATTGTTATTGTAATGCACTACGCATATCTGCTGGGTATCCGCTGAGCTTATGAACTCACACCGTTGCCATTACTTTTTGATTTCAGGTTGATATCTGCCAGGAGGGTCCGAGTCGCCAGTCCCGTGCTTGCTACTACATTCGATTTGGGTTTTATCTACTATTTTCTGTCTTAGGACCATATTACGTTTTATTACATTGCACTAGATTTATCGTGGACTTGTGGTATGGGATATGATTTATGACATTGTACTTTTGAGTCCTATGTTGTGTTGGGGCAGATTGCACCCAAGTCAAACCTGTGTTTTGATATTGACAAAAGGGTTCAAAAGTTAAGGGTTATTTGGTGTCTAACAAGTTTCTTGAGTGTACAGGAAAAGCCCTAGCGAAGGAATGCTAGGCACTGGCGAAGGACTGCCAGACTAGACAAAGTCCTAGCGAAGGAATGCTGGGCACTGGCGAAGGACTGCCAGAATGGACAAAGTCCTAGCGAAGGAATGCTAGGCACTGGCGAAGGACTGCCAGAATGGACAAAGCCCTAGCAAAGGAATGCTAGGCACTGGCGAAGGGCTGCCAGAAGTAAAGACCTGGCGAAGGACTGCCAGAATGGACAAAGCCCTAGCAAAGGAATGCTAGGCACTGGCGAAGGGCTGCCAGAAGTAAAGACCTAGCGAAGGGCTGCTAGGCACCAAGCGAAAGGCAGCTTGGTACCTCAAGACCTGGCGAAGGACTGCCGGGCAAAAGTCCAACTGGAGGATCCGGTTGGCACCAGGTAAAACTCTCCCGAGAGGAGTAGGTGAGGACGCGTTCCCCTTGAGGGAACATTAGGCGTCGGTTCGACCTAGGGCTCCATTTTGGAGACCCAAAGTCAGAACCAAGACAGCCAAGGCTGTGTAAAATTAACTTATTAATTGCTGTTTTGGACTAACCCTGGATGCAGGACCGAAGGACTGTGTTTCTGCAGCTCAGAGAGCCTCAAAGGAGTGAGGCAGTAGCTGAGCAGGGCGCCCCGGATGTTTCGGGCGCCCCAGAGTCAACCCAAAGTCAGCAGAGCAAGTAAACGCCCCGCGCGCATCGGGCGCCCCGCGTGTCGCGGGCGCCCACTGTGCCACGCCACTGGCAGCTACAGCAGCTCACCCTCGCGAAGAAGATGAAGCCTTGACCGGTCAACCCGGGCGCCCCGCGCGCGTCGGGCGCCCCAGTCAAAGGTGATCCCGAAGAAGTAGAGATCAGCCTTGACCAGAGGGCTCGCCGGATCGAAAGCCACGTGGGGGGGCGCCCCGAGCATCCCGGGCGCCCCCAGCCCTATATAAAGGACCCTCGACCCTCTTCTTCAGGCATCAATTCTTCGGACACTTCCACGCTCTTCTGCTCTCGTGCTTTGCTCCAGATACTGCCCAACTCGAGCCGACGACGTCCCGCTGCCCCGAAATCTTCGATCTACTCCGGACGTCGGTAAAAGAAGAGCATAATTCTTATTATATAAGTTTACTGCACTTATTCTGTATTCAATAATTGTAAACTGGTTTACGAACTTATAGAATTGCCCGCAGAAAACGGTCAACGACCGTGGGCCTTGGAGTAGGAGTCGACACAGGCTCCGAACCAAGTAAAACGACCGTGTTAGCATTGTTTTTGTGTCTTATTTCCGCTGCGCACTTACTCTTTTTTAAATCCGAACGATTTGCGACATTCACCCCCCCCCTCTCTCGCATTTCTCGATCCAACAAGTGGTATCAGAGCGGGGAATTCAAACTTGGTGCAACCACCAGTTTGAAAATTTTTCGGATTTCTTTCGTTTTTCTCTCTCATTTTTTTTAATTTTCGTTCGAATTTTTCTTTCAAGGTTGGTGCAACACCCCTTGAAATTGTTTTTATTTTCTTCCCGCACTACTAATCCAAGACAAAGTCTTGGAATATTCTTGTTTTTTTTTGTTGACAATTTCAGAACAAATGGCCATCCAAGAAGGCTTTAGCACCGCCAGACCTCCACTTTTCAGTGGAGAAGACTTTCCTTACTGGAAAAGTCGAATGGAGGTCCACCTGAAAACTCAGGTGGATATGTGGATAATCATCCAGTCTGGACTGATGATTCCCACAAATGCTGAAGGCGTACCGCAGAACTACTCAGAGTGGGACACTGCCCTCAAACGCAAAATTGAAGCTGACGCCAAAGCAACTCAGACTCTTCAATGCGGACTGACAAAAGAGGAGCTGAACCGCGTAGGCCCCTTCAACAGTGCAAAGGAGCTATGGGCCAAACTGATCGAGCTCCACGAAGGAACTTCAGATACGAGGATCAGCAAACGGGACCTGCTACTGAACAAGCTCTTCACTATCAAAATGGCAGATAACGAGACAGCAGCCCAGCTCCATGCCAGAATCCAGGAATTGATGAACGGGCTTCACGCAATAGGTCACCAGGTTCAAAACCGTGATCTTATAAGGTATGCCCTAAACGCGTTCCCTAGGACCACCTTGTGGGCATCTATGGTAGATGCATACAAGGTCTCTAGAGATCTTTCAAAAATTAAGTTAGATGAGTTATTCTCTGAACTTGAACTGCATGAACAAACTAACTGCAATTTGGCCGAGAAAAGTATAGCTTTCTTTGCAGGGAAAACAGGAAGAATGACGAAGAAGAAAACTCAAGTTGAACCCGAGTCTACCTCAGGTTCAGAAACAGAAGATCAAGAAGAAGATCAATCTGAACTGGTCCGGCTAGCTCGAAGCTACTACAAAAAGTTGAAGAATCAAACCAACACACGGAGAACAAGCCGAAGAAAGGATGAACCAGCTGAACCAGCAACTGACAAACACAAGCCCAACGTAACCTGCTACGAATGCAAGAAGAAGGGCCACTACAAGACTGAGTGTCCAAGTCTAAAGGAGTCCAAAAAGACCAGAAAGAAGAAGGCACTCCAAGCAACCTGGGACGAGTCTTCCTCAGAAGAAGAAGAAGAAGCACCCCAGTCCAATCTTCTAGCCCTGACCGCTTCGGATCAAATCGAGACTGACTCAGACTCAGACCGGGACGACGGCAAGCTGACATTCTCCGACGACGGCGAAATAAGGGTAACGGGTTTTTCGAAATTACAATTGAATTCGCTTATTTCCTATCTATCCCGAGATTTGGCGAAAGCCAAACTCCGAATCGAGTCCCTCCGACAGGAAGTAAAACTTCTGAAAGAGGGAGCTGATTCTAAATCCTTAACTGAGAAACTTCAGGAAGGAACCCCTGATCAAGTTGAAAAACTTGAATCAGAGAATTCCTCCCTGAAAACTCAAGTTAAGGACTTAAGAACAGCTTTAGAACGATTCACTTCTGGTTCCAAGAATCTTGATCTGATTCTGGGAAAACAGAAGTCTGTTCTAAACCGATCCGGACTTGGCTATAGAACCAAATCTCGGCAAAGATCTTACTTTGCTGTACTGAACCAGTCAAGACCTAAGGTTCAGGCATGGGTGCCAAAACTGTGCCTGACTAAACCAACTGGTTCAAATCAATTTTGGATCCCCAAGGACAAGATTCACATCTTGCCTAACCCATACAGAGGCTTTAGTCCAGGGGGAGCCAAAATCAAAACAATTTTTATACTTAGATAATTTTTTAATTGATTGATTGTTTGTTTATTTAATTTTTGCAAATTGCCATGCTTAGATTTAAGGAATACTTAGATTTAAGGACTAGATTACTTGAAACTTGAAAACATAGTATTGGGAGGAGGTGAGATGATAGTACGTTGGGGAAACCAACTCTAATAAGATCAAGTCTACTTGGTCTCTTTAGACTGGTGAAACCAGCCGAAGCTACCGATCCAAGACCCAAGCTAGTTAGACCAGAAAATGACCTAATTTAATTTGAAAATGAAATTTCATTAAAAGGCTTTGTCAAGGAAAGGGTGGATGATCCCATAAGGCTACGGCCAAAGAAGGCCTTGTGCCTCGCCAAGACCTGGAAGCCAATTTCTGAAATTCAAATTCAAATTATCTTTTGTCAAATTCGAATCTAACTCAAATTTCAAATAATTATAGATTCTAATCTGTCTTCAAAATTTCTACTTCTTAACCTTATTTCTTTTTCCAAAATCACTTAATCTATTTTTCAAAATTTCTAAACTTATTTGTTTTCAAATCTGTTTTCAAAACTAAAATAACATTTTTCAAAATAAATTAAAATTCATTTTCAAAATTAATTTTTACTCTCAAACCTGTCTCACAAAAACCTTAAGGTTAACGTGTTTGAAAACCCTAGACTGGGGTGAGACAGACTAGGAAGTGAAACTCAATTTAAGCTATCCCTAACTCAAATTGGATCCAAATCACCGAAAATCCTTTATGTGTAGGAACATAAAGATTTGGACCAATGGATGTTAGATAGCGGATGCTCCAGACACATGACTGGAGACAAATTGAAGTTCACCAAACTCAAGTTCAAAAGCCTGGGCTCAGTGGCATTTGGAAATAATGCTACACTCAAGGTAATTGGGTCAGGTAATATTGAACTTAAGTCCAATTTCATTATTAAGAAAGTTCTATTGGTTGAAGACTTTAGTTTTAACCTACTTAGCATAAGTCAGTTATGTGACTCTGGTTATTTAGTTACCTTCAACAATTCTAACTGCCTGATTAGAAATGCACAAGACTCAGAAATCATGCTTAAGGGCACTAGGAGAAATAATGTATATACTATAAATCTTCCCCGTGTACCCAAATGCATGTTAACACAATTAGAACAATCAAAACTCTGGCATAGGAGATTAGGTCATACCAATCTAAAAACTATCTCAAAAATTACCCAACTTGGCTTAATCAAAGGTATTCCCAAAATCAAAAATGAAAACCTAATATGTGAATCTTGTAATCAAGGCAAACAAACCAAGTCTAGTCACAAGTTGATCCAATCTGATCAAACCCAAACCACACTTGAGCTCCTACACCTTGACCTACTTGATTCACATGGAGCCAAGTCACTAAGTGGAAACCGATACTGCTTAGTGATAATTGATGACTACTCTAGGTTTACCTGGGTCAGGTTTCTAAAGACCAAAGATGAAACCCTAAACCTGTTTAACAACTTTTGTAAATTAATTGAAAATCAAAATGACATCAAAATCAAAAGACTTAGGTCTGACCACGGGGGAGAATTCGAGAATCAAAGATTCGAAGAATTCTGCAAAGTAAATGGATATAAACATGAATTTTCGTGTCCTAGGACCCCCCAACAAAATGGCATAGTAGAAAGGAAGAATAGAACCCTACAGGAAGCTGCTAGGGCTATGCTCAATGAATTTGACCTACCTAACCACTATTGGGCAGAAGCAATTAGCACAGCTTGCTATATCCAAAACAGGATTCTGCTTAATAAAAGATTAAATAAAACACCCTATGAACTTTACTATCATAGACTTCCAAACCTACACTATCTTAGAGTCTTTGGATGCAAAGTCCATATTCTTAATACCAAAGACTATCTTGGAAAATTCCAATCCAAGTCAAACCCAGGTATCTTTTTAGGGTACTCTACAACAAGTAGAGCTTATAGAGTGTACAACAAAACAACTAAGAGAATTGAAGAAACAACCAACTTAATATTTGATGAAGAAACTAACCCAAAATCTAATAATTCTGACTTAACTTCATCAAATACTGATCAAGAAGATAACTCTGAAACCCCAATTGATCCCTTTAATGACTTAACAATTGAACCAACTTCTGAATCAGTTGAACCAACCAATGAACCCAGAACTGAACCTATTAGACCAGCTGGACCTGAAGCTGAGCCAAGTACTAGAAAAACCAAGAAACCCAGACTAAGTCACCCAACTGACCAAATTGTAGGTGATCCAACCTTAGGAGTCAGAACTAGAGCTTCCTATAGAAATCTTAGTCAAATAGCCATGATTTCAAAGATTGAACCTAAGACTATTGAGGAAGCCCTACCTGATCCTGACTGGATCTTAGCCATGCAAGAAGAGTTAGCACAATTTGAGAGAAACCAGGTCTGGGAGTTAGTACCTAAACCTAAGGACAAATCCGTAATTGACACTAAGTGGGTATTTAGGAATAAGTTAAACGATCAAGGTGAAATAGTCCGAAATAAAGCCCGCTTAGTAGCTAAGGGATTCAGTCAAGTAGAAGGGTTGGATTATGATGAAACCTATGCACCTGTAGCTAGACTTGAGTCTATTAGGATGTTACTAGCCTTTGCATCCCATAAAGGATTTAAATTATACCAAATGGATGTAAAGTCAGCCTTCTTAAATGGGCTTATTAAGGAAGAGGTTTATGTAGGACAACCCCCAGGGTTTGAGGATATAGAAAAACCCGATCATGTCTACAAACTCAGTAAAGCCCTTTATGGACTAAAACAAGCACCCAGGGCCTGGTATGAAAGATTATCCAATTACCTAATCTCTAAAGAATTCAAACAAGGTCAAATTGACCCAACCTTGTTTGTTAAAATTTTAGAAAAGGATATATTTATTGCCCAAATTTACGTAGATGATATAATATTTGGATCAACTAACTCTAAATTTCTAAAAGAATTTGTAACAATAATGGAAAATGAGTTCGAAATGAGTTTAGTTGGGGAACTTAACTTTTTCCTAGGGTTACAAATCAAACAAACTAAGGATGGAAATTATGTACATCAATCTAAATATGCTAAAGAACTAATTAAGAAATTTAAAATGGATAACTCTAAAAGTATAAGTACCCCAATGGCCACAAATGTGAAAATAGATAATGACCCTGATGGCAAACCAGTAGATCTAAAACTTTATAGAAGTATGATAGGAAGTCTACTATACCTTACAGCCAGCAGACCTGATATACTTTTTTCAGTAGGAATGTGCGCTAGGTACCAAACCTGTGCTAAGGAAACTCACTTAGCAGCCCTAAAACGAATTTTAAGATACATTAAGGGCACCCTAAATGTAGGGATATGGTACCCTAGGACTTCATCCTTTAAGTTATCAGGATACTCTGATTCTGACTATGCTGGTTGTAAATTAGATAGAAAAAGTACAAGTGGAAGCTGTCAACTTTTAGGAAACAGCTTAGTAAGTTGGTGCAGTAGGAAGCAGCACTGTGTAGCTTTATCAACAACTGAAGCTGAATATGTAGCCTTAGGAGAGTGTGTAGCTCAACTCCTATGGATGATGCATACTCTTAAGGACTTTCAGCTAGACTACAATCAGACCCAAGTCAATATTGACAATATTAGTTCAATTAACTTAACCAAAAATCCAATACAACATTCTAGAACCAAACATATAGAAGTAAAACATCACTTTGTAAGAGATCACGTAGCTAGGGGTGAAATAGTCCTTAAGCATGTAGACTCCAAGTCCAACCTAGCTGACATATTCACTAAACCCCTACCTAAATCTGAGTTTAGCTCACTAAGAAGGCAGTTAGGATTATGCTTAGTAGAATAGAATCATTCTTTTTGGTTTCTGCTTTAATTGAAAATGTCTTAATTGATTTTAAAATAAGTTCTTTGTTAAAAATGTTTTACTTTGATTTTTTTTAGTTTTATTTCAAAAACTACCCCCTTCAAAATTAGGGTTTTTCTTCGAAATGGAATTAGCCTAGGCTCTAACCCTAGAATTGCATGCACCTATAGACTTAGAAGCCAGCATCTCACAAGCACCTTAGGATACTTTTGATTGATAACCTAGAAAGGGTTGAGATGCTTAGGTCTTTGCCTCAATTCAAGATGCTTTAAGTCAGTGCATCGGCAGCAATTGGGGCACTAAATGAACAGCAATCAGGTCAAGTGTCAAGTTTAGACAATCTAACTTGAACAATGCACTTAACTTGACTAACTCTAGCAAAAGCTACTGTTTATAACAGTTAGTAAGTAGCTAAATGGGTTAGACAGGTCTCTAAAAGATTTAACCAGACTTAGGTCCTAGCTCAATTCAGTACAGCAAATGCTTTATTATTGCAAATATCTTTTTGTGCATTTTTTTTGATATATGTCAAAGGGGGAGAGTTGGAAAGGAAATAGGGAACAAAAATGTTTTTCCAAAATTTCTAACTCTGAAAGCTCAATTTGTTTTGCTTAAAATTCTTTTTTGCTCTGAATTGCTATTATTTTTTTTGCTTAAAATATTCTCTGAAAAGCTTTTTCTAAAGTCTGAAATTTTTTCCAAATCCTGAAAATTTTCTAAGTCTGAAAAAGTTTTCCAAGTCTCAAATTTTTTTTAAAAACAAGAGTTTTCAAAAAACTGAAAAAGTCTAAAGTTTAAAAAGTTTTCCTAAAACTCAAAAGTTGCTAAAATGTGAAAACTTCTTCAAACATAGGACATTTTTTTGAAAAACTCAGCTAATACTTAAAAAGTTTTTTCGATAATAAAATTTTCTAAGTATTTAGACTAAAACCACCTACTTTTGAAAAAATCTAGGGGAGATTACTTCCAGGGGAGGGAATCCAACTTAGGATTTCAATTTCAGCATTTTTTTTCCTTAACCTTTTGAACTAGGTTGCCATATATCAAAAAGGGGAGATTGTTGGGGCAGATTGCACCCAAGTCAAACCTGTGTTTTGATATTGACAAAAGGTTCAAAAGTAAGGGTTATTTGGTGTCTAACAAGTTTCTTGAGTGTTCAGGAAAGCCCTAGCGAAGGAATGCTACACTGGCGAAGGATGCCAGACTAGACAAGTCCTAGCGAAGGAATGCTAGGCACTGGCGAAGGACTGCCAGAAATACAAAGTCCTACGAAGGAATGCTAGGCACTGGCGAAGGACTTGCCAGAA
>JAGFNQ010001948.1:626602-790433 GCA_024364735.1 Boesenbergia rotunda | reverse complement strand
GAATGGAGGTCCACCTGAAAACTCAGGTGGATATGTGGATAATCATCCAGTCTGGACTGATGATTCCCACAAATGCTGAAGGCGTACCACAGAACTACTCAGAGTGGGACACTGCCCTCAAACGCAAATTGAAGCTGACGCCAAAGCAACTCAGACTCTTCAATGCGGACTGACAAAAGAGGAGCTGAACCGCGTAGGCCCCTTCAACAGTGCAAAGGAGCTATGGGCCAAACTGATCGAGCTCCACGAAGGAACTTCAGATACGAGGATCAGCAAACGGGACCTGCTACTGAACAAGCTCTTCACTATCAAAATGGCAGATAACGAGACAGCAGCCCAGCTCCATGCCAGAATCCAGGAATTGATGAACGGGCTTCACGCAATAGGTCACCAGGTTCAAAACCGTGATCTTATAAGGTATGCCCTAAACGCGTTCCCTAGGACCACCTTGTGGGCATCTATGGTAGATGCATACAAGGTCTCTAGAGATCTTTCAAAAATTAAGTTAGATGAGTTATTCTCTGAACTTGAACTGCATGAACAAACTAACTGCAATTTGGCCGAGAAAAGTATAGCTTTCTTTGCAGGGAAAACAGGAAGAATGACGAAGAAGAAAACTCAAGTTGAACCCGAGTCTACCTCAGGTTCAGAAACAGAAGATCAAGAAGAAGATCAATCTGAACTGGTCCGGCTAGCTCGAAGCTACTACAAAAAGTTGAAGAATCAAACCAACACACGGAGAACAAGCCGAAGAAAGGATGAACCAGCTGAACCAGCAACTGACAAACACAAGCCCAACGTAACCTGCTACGAATGCAAGAAGAAGGGCCACTACAAGACTGAGTGTCCAAGTCTAAAGGAGTCCAAAAAGACCAGAAAGAAGAAGGCACTCCAAGCAACCTGGGACGAGTCTTCCTCAGAAGAAGAAGAAGAAGCACCCCAGTCCAATCTTCTAGCCCTGACCGCTTCGGATCAAATCGAGACTGACTCAGACTCAGACCGGGACGACGGCAAGCTGACATTCTCCGACGACGGCGAAATAAGGGTAACGGGTTTTTCGAAATTACAATTGAATTCGCTTATTTCCTATCTATCCCGAGATTTGGCGAAAGCCAAACTCCGAATCGAGTCCCTCCGACAGGAAGTAAAACTTCTGAAAGAGGGAGCTGATTCTAAATCCTTAACTGAGAAACTTCAGGAAGGAACCCCTGATCAAGTTGAAAAACTTGAATCAGAGAATTCCTCCCTGAAAACTCAAGTTAAGGACTTAAGAACAGCTTTAGAACGATTCACTTCTGGTTCCAAGAATCTTGATCTGATTCTGGGAAAACAGAAGTCTGTTCTAAACCGATCCGGACTTGGCTATAGAACCAAATCTCGGCAAAGATCTTACTTTGCTGTACTGAACCAGTCAAGACCTAAGGTTCAGGCATGGGTGCCAAAACTGTGCCTGACTAAACCAACTGGTTCAAATCAATTTTGGATCCCCAAGGACAAGATTCACATCTTGCCTAACCCATACAGAGGCTTTAGTCCAGGGGGAGCCAAAATCAAAACAATTTTTATACTTAGATAATTTTTTAATTGATTGATTGTTTGTTTATTTAATTTTTGCAAATTGCCATGCTTAGATTTAAGGAATACTTAGATTTAAGGACTAGATTACTTGAAACTTGAAAACATAGTATTGGGAGGAGGTGAGATGATAGTACGTTGGGGAAACCAACTCTAATAAGATCAAGTCTACTTGGTCTCTTTAGACTGGTGAAACCAGCCGAAGCTACCGATCCAAGACCCAAGCTAGTTAGACCAGAAAATGACCTAATTTAATTTGAAAATGAAATTTCATTAAAAGGCTTTGTCAAGGAAAGGGTGGATGATCCCATAAGGCTACGGCCAAAGAAGGCCTTGTGCCTCGCCAAGACCTGGAAGCCAATTTCTGAAATTCAAATTCAAATTATCTTTTGTCAAATTCGAATCTAACTCAAATTTCAAATAATTATAGATTCTAATCTGTCTTCAAAATTTCTACTTCTTAAACTTATTTCTTTTTCCAAAATCACTTAATCTATTTTTCAAAATTTCTAAACTTATTTGTTTTCAAATCTGTTTTCAAAACTAAAATAACATTTTCAAAATAAATTAAAATTCATTTTCAAAATTAATTTTTACTCTCAAACCTGTCTCACAAAAACCTTAAGGTTAACGTGTTTGAAAACCCTAGACTGGGGTGAGACAGACTAGGAAGTGAAACTCAATTTAAGCTATCCCTAACTCAAATTGGATCCAAATCACCGAAAATCCTTTATGTGTAGGAACATAAAGATTTGGACCAATGGATGTTAGATAGCGGATGCTCCAGACACATGACTGGAGACAAATTGAAGTTCACCAAACTCAAGTTCAAAAGCCTGGGCTCAGTGGCATTTGGAAATAATGCTACACTCAAGGTAATTGGGTCAGGTAATATTGAACTTAAGTCCAATTTCATTATTAAGAAAGTTCTATTGGTTGAAGACTTTAGTTTTAACCTACTTAGCATAAGTCAGTTATGTGACTCTGGTTATTTAGTTACCTTCAACAATTCTAACTGCCTGATTAGAAATGCACAAGACTCAGAAATCATGCTTAAGGGCACTAGGAGAAATAATGTATATACTATAAATCTTCCCCGTGTACCCAAATGCATGTTAACACAATTAGAACAATCAAAACTCTGGCATAGGAGATTAGGTCATACCAATCTAAAAACTATCTCAAAAATTACCCAACTTGGCTTAATCAAAGGTATTCCCAAAATCAAAAATGAAAACCTAATATGTGAATCTTGTAATCAAGGCAAACAAACCAAGTCTAGTCACAAGTTGATCCAATCTGATCAAACCCAAACCACACTTGAGCTCCTACACCTTGACCTACTTGATTCACATGGAGCCAAGTCACTAAGTGGAAACCGATACTGCTTAGTGATAATTGATGACTACTCTAGGTTTACCTGGGTCAGGTTTCTAAAGACCAAAGATGAAACCCTAAACCTGTTTAACAACTTTTGTAAATTAATTGAAAATCAAAATGACATCAAAATCAAAAGACTTAGGTCTGACCACGGGGGAGAATTCGAGAATCAAAGATTCGAAGAATTCTGCAAAGTAAATGGATATAAACACGAATTTTCGTGTCCTAGGACCCCCCAACAAAATGGCATAGTAGAAAGGAAGAATAGAACCCTACAGGAAGCTGCTAGGGCTATGCTCAATGAATTTGACCTACCTAACCACTATTGGGCAGAAGCAATTAGCACAGCTTGCTATATCCAAAACAGGATTCTGCTTAATAAAAGATTAAATAAAACACCCTATGAACTTTACTATCATAGACTTCCAAACCTACACTATCTTAGAGTCTTTGGATGCAAAGTCCATATTCTTAATACCAAAGACTATCTTGGAAAATTCCAATCCAAGTCAAACCCAGGTATCTTTTTAGGGTACTCTACAACAAGTAGAGCTTATAGAGTGTACAACAAAACAACTAAGAGAATTGAAGAAACAACCAACTTAATATTTGATGAAGAAACTAACCCAAAATCTAATAATTCTGACTTAACTTCATCAAATACTGATCAAGAAGATAACTCTGAAACCCCAATTGATCCCTTTAATGACTTAACAATTGAACCAACTTCTGAATCAGTTGAACCAACCAATGAACCCAGAACTGAACCTATTAGACCAGCTGGACCTGAAGCTGAGCCAAGTACTAGAAAAACCAAGAAACCCAGACTAAGTCACCCAACTGACCAAATTGTAGGTGATCCAACCTTAGGAGTCAGAACTAGAGCTTCCTATAGAAATCTTAGTCAAATAGCCATGATTTCAAAGATTGAACCTAAGACTATTGAGGAAGCCCTACCTGATCCTGACTGGATCTTAGCCATGCAAGAAGAGTTAGCACAATTTGAGAGAAACCAGGTCTGGGAGTTAGTACCTAAACCTAAGGACAAATCCGTAATTGACACTAAGTGGGTATTTAGGAATAAGTTAAACGATCAAGGTGAAATAGTCCGAAATAAAGCCCGCTTAGTAGCTAAGGGATTCAGTCAAGTAGAAGGGTTGGATTATGATGAAACCTATGCACCTGTAGCTAGACTTGAGTCTATTAGGATGTTACTAGCCTTTGCATCCCATAAAGGATTTAAATTATACCAAATGGATGTAAAGTCAGCCTTCTTAAATGGGCTTATTAAGGAAGAGGTTTATGTAGGACAACCCCCAGGGTTTGAGGATATAGAAAAACCCGATCATGTCTACAAACTCAGTAAAGCCCTTTATGGACTAAAACAAGCACCCAGGGCCTGGTATGAAAGATTATCCAATTACCTAATCTCTAAAGAATTCAAACAAGGTCAAATTGACCCAACCTTGTTTGTTAAAATTTTAGAAAAGGATATATTTATTGCCCAAATTTACGTAGATGATATAATATTTGGATCAACTAACTCTAAATTTCTAAAAGAATTTGTAACAATAATGGAAAATGAGTTCGAAATGAGTTTAGTTGGGGAACTTAACTTTTTCCTAGGGTTACAAATCAAACAAACTAAGGATGGAAATTATGTACATCAATCTAAATATGCTAAAGAACTAATTAAGAAATTTAAAATGGATAACTCTAAAAGTATAAGTACCCCAATGGCCACAAATGTGAAAATAGATAATGACCCTGATGGCAAACCAGTAGATCTAAAACTTTATAGAAGTATGATAGGAAGTCTACTATACCTTACAGCCAGCAGACCTGATATACTTTTTTCAGTAGGAATGTGCGCTAGGTACCAAACCTGTGCTAAGGAAACTCACTTAGCAGCCCTAAAACGAATTTTAAGATACATTAAGGGCACCCTAAATGTAGGGATATGGTACCCTAGGACTTCATCCTTTAAGTTATCAGGATACTCTGATTCTGACTATGCTGGTTGTAAATTAGATAGAAAAAGTACAAGTGGAAGCTGTCAACTTTTAGGAAACAGCTTAGTAAGTTGGTGCAGTAGGAAGCAGCACTGTGTAGCTTTATCAACAACTGAAGCTGAATATGTAGCCTTAGGAGAGTGTGTAGCTCAACTCCTATGGATGATGCATACTCTTAAGGACTTTCAGCTAGACTACAATCAGACCCAAGTCAATATTGACAATATTAGTTCAATTAACTTAACCAAAAATCCAATACAACATTCTAGAACCAAACATATAGAAGTAAAACATCACTTTGTAAGAGATCACGTAGCTAGGGGTGAAATAGTCCTTAAGCATGTAGACTCCAAGTCCAACCTAGCTGACATATTCACTAAACCCCTACCTAAATCTGAGTTTAGCTCACTAAGAAGGCAGTTAGGATTATGCTTAGTAGAATAGAATCATTCTTTTTGGTTTCTGCTTTAATTGAAAATGTCTTAATTGATTTTAAAATAAGTTCTTTGTTAAAAATGTTTTACTTTGATTTTTTTTAGTTTTATTTCAAAAACTACCCCCTTCAAAATTAGGGTTTTTCTTCGAAATGGAATTAGCCTAGGCTCTAACCCTAGAATTGCATGCACCTATAGACTTAGAAGCCAGCATCTCACAAGCACCTTAGGATACTTTTGATTGATAACCTAGAAAGGGTTGAGATGCTTAGGTCTTTGCCTCAATTCAAGATGCTTTAAGTCAGTGCATCGGCAGCAATTGGGGCACTAAATGAACAGCAATCAGGTCAAGTGTCAAGTTTAGACAATCTAACTTGAACAATGCACTTAACTTGACTAACTCTAGCAAAAGCTACTGTTTATAACAGTTAGTAAGTAGCTAAATGGGTTAGACAGGTCTCTAAAAGATTTAACCAGACTTAGGTCCTAGCTCAATTCAGTACAGCAAATGCTTTATTATTGCAAATATCTTTTTGTGCATTTTTTTTGATATATGTCAAAGGGGGAGAGTTGGAAAGGAAATAGGGAACAAAAATGTTTTTCCAAAATTTCTAACTCTGAAAGCTCAATTTGTTTTGCTTAAAATTCTTTTTTGCTCTGAATTGCTATTATTTTTTTTGCTTAAAATATTCTCTGAAAAGCTTTTTCTAAAGTCTGAAATTTTTTCCAAATCCTGAAAATTTTCTAAGTCTGAAAAAGTTTTCCAAGTCTCAAATTTTTTTTAAAAACAAGAGTTTTCAAAAAACTGAAAAAGTCTAAAGTTTAAAAAGTTTTCCTAAAACTCAAAAGTTGCTAAAATGTGAAAACTTCTTCAAACATAGGACATTTTTTTGAAAAACTCAGCTAATACTTAAAAAGTTTTTCGATAATAAAATTTTCTAAGTATTTAGACTAAAACCACCTACTTTTGAAAAACCTAGGGGGAGATTACTTCCAGGGGGAGGGAATCCAACTTAGGATTTCAATTTCAGCATTTTTTTTCCTTAACCTTTTGAACTAGGTTGCCATATATCAAAAAGGGGGAGATTGTTGGGGCAGATTGCACCCAAGTCAAACCTGTGTTTTGATATTGACAAAAGGGTTCAAAAGTTAAGGGTTATTTGGTGTCTAACAAGTTTCTTGAGTGTTCAGGAAAAGCCCTAGCGAAGGAATGCTAGGCACTGGCGAAGGACTGCCAGACTAGACAAAGTCCTAGCGAAGGAATGCTGGGCACTGGCGAAGGACTGCCAGAATGGACAAAGTCCTAGCGAAGGAATGCTAGGCACTGGCGAAGGACTGCCAGAATGGACAAAGCCCTAGCAAAGGAATGCTAGGCACTGGCGAAGGGCTGCCAGAAGTAAAGACCTGGCGAAGGACTGCCAGAATGGACAAAGCCCTAGCAAAGGAATGCTAGGCACTGGCGAAGGGCTGCCAGAAGTAAAGACCTAGCGAAGGGCTGCTAGACACCAAGCGAAAGGCAGCTTGGTACCTCAAGACCTGGCGAAGGACTGCCGGGCAAAAGTCCAACTGGAGGATCCGGTTGGCACCAGGTAAAACTCTCCCAAGAGGAGTAGGTGAGGACGCGTTCCCCTTGAGGGAACATTAGGCGTCGGTTCGACCTAGGGCTCCATTTTGGAGACCCAAAGTCAGAACCAAGACAGCCAAGGCTGTGTAAAATTAACTTATTAATTGCTATTTTGGACTAACCCTGGATGCAGGACCGAAGGACTGTGTTTCTGCAGCTCAGAGAGCCTCAAAGGAGTGAGGCAGTAGCTGAGCAGGGCGCCCCGGATGTTTCGGGCGCCCCAGAGTCAACCCAAAGTCACCAGAGCAAGTAAACGCCCCGCGCGCATCGGGCGCCCCGCGTGTCGCGGGCGCCCACTGTGCCACGCCACTGGCAGCTACAGCAGCTCACCCTCGCGAAGAAGATGAAGCCTTGACCGGTCAACCCGGGCACCCCGCGCGCGTCGGGCGCCCCAGTCAAAGGTGATCCCGAAGAAGTAGAGATCAGCCTTGACCAGAGGGCTCGCCGGATCGAAAGCCACGTGGGGGGGCGCCCCGAGCATCCCGGGCGCCCCCAGCCCTATATAAAGGACCCTCGACCCTCTTCTTCAGGCATCAATTCTTCGGACACTTCCACGCTCTTCTGCTCTCGTGCTTTGCTCCAGATACTGCCCAACTCGAGCCGACGACGTCCCGCTGCCCCGAAATCTTCGATCTACTCCGGACGTCGGTAAAAGAAGAGCATAATTCTTATTATATAAGTTTACTGCACTTATTCTGTATTCAATAATTGTAAACTGGTTTACGAACTTATAGAATTGCCCACAGAAAACGGTCAACGACCGTGGGCCTTGGAGTAGGAGTCGACACAGGCTCCGAACCAAGTAAAACGGCCGTGTTAGCATTGTTTTTGTGTCTTATTTCCGCTGCGCACTTACTCTTTTTTTAATCCGAACGATTTGCGACATTCACCCCCCCCCTCTCTCGCATTTCTCGATCCAACATGTTGGACTATGTGTGTGGTTTTGCTGCATTCCTGCCCCCTAGCAGCTCAGGTAAGTTCGGATTTTGGTTTTATGAGCATATTATCATATATATCGTTATTCTGCTTGGATTTGGGGCCTGAAGCCCATATAAACTACGTGATTGTGATATATATATTGTGTGTATGTGTAAATTGTCCGCCGGACAGGGGAGGTGCTGTCCGATTTTCTATTGGATCAGTGGCTCCTAGGTCTTGGGGCGTGACAGGGCCTTAGCCCTAAAGTAACGCGAATCAGCCCCACCCTAGGTATGTTTGTCTTCTTCTTCTATGCACATTAGTTCTGACTGATGTTCTTTCTGTCTGGCTTCTACAGAGGAAGTCATGTTCGCCAAGGTGAAGAGTCTCTTCATCAAGTCGGAGGAGACCAACAAGGAGGCACTGAACCCTCCCCCAGTCGCTTTTGGCGCTCCCCTTGCTCCCGCCAAGTCCCTTGAGGAGTCCGCTGTCTCGCCTCGTGGGGTTGCTTCTCCCGAGAGGGATGAGGTTACTGTTACATCCCCAAAGGTTCGGGGCCAAAGACCTCCGGCTAAGCAGGCTGATCATGTGGTGGATCCTCTTCCGGGGGTGGCTCCTCTCCGAGAGCAGTCCCTCTTGAAAGGGTGAACAAGGAGTCCTCCCCTTCAACTACCCCTTCGACCACCTGGTCCTTCGGCCGGCAGAAGCGGCGGCTCCCCAAGGGCTTGGGCCCTTCATGGAAAAAGTAGCGTCCTGC
This sequence comes from Boesenbergia rotunda, assembly GCA_024364735.1. Classification (NCBI taxonomy): domain Eukaryota; kingdom Viridiplantae; phylum Streptophyta; class Magnoliopsida; order Zingiberales; family Zingiberaceae; genus Boesenbergia; species Boesenbergia rotunda. The sequence continues at coordinate 781,733 of JAGFNQ010001948.1, read as the reverse complement.
ATGTTCGTCTCCTCTTCCCTCGGTGTCCGAGGAAACGACTCTACCCGCTAAGGTAGTAGCTCCTTCATCTACTGCGCCGGCCTCCGGTACAGAGGCAGTCATCCCGGCGCCTCCTACCAGCTCCCTCAACCCAGCCACCTCTCCCACGGGTAAGAAGACATCGTGCACTCAATATCGGATGAAACTAGATCGACTAAAGGAGAGGTTGGATGCAGCATTGGAGGCCTCTTCACGACCTTCTCCTCCGGTGCAATTAAGGGAGATTCCCACTAAGGGGGTTTCGTTGGAGGGGACTTCTAGTTCTGAAGGGGATGACTTCGATCCCTCTTGCGTGCCAACTGAAGCTCCAGCCGCTCAACGACTTCCCCTTCGCCCGAGTTCACCACTGTCAAAGGGGCGATACGACACACCCAACACTCTGGAAGGGGCAGTCGTGCGATCCTCGACTGGACCTCTAGCCAACCTTCGGGAGACTCTCCTGAAGGTGCGAATTATTATTGTATTGGATGTTTTCTTGCCCGACTATTAACCTTTTGGTGTGTTGGCAGGCAGCTGAGGATTGCGTAGTAGTTTGCCGGGGCCTGTACTCCGGGCCCCAACTGGAGGCCTTACTCCATCGAGCCTTGCGGGTGGAAGCGGTAGATGATCAGGAGCGTCAGTCAGGAGTGATGCAGGCAGGCGTCAGCAGAGCTCTTCATGAAGAAGTCGAGCGCCTGCAGAAGCTCTTGCAGGACCGGGAGTAGGCTCTTCAGAATTCCCGGCATAGAGAACGCTTGGCGTCCGAGAAGGCTGTGTCAGCTACCGTGGACCTTCTCCAGGTGGCACGAGAGAGAGATCAGCTCCAAGCGAGAGAGAAGCAGTTATTGGTCCAAGTGGAGTCTAGCCTCCTGATGGCCACTGACCGTGCCTCTGTCCTGGAGGATGATCTGGTCCAGGCTCGGTCGGATGAGCGGACCACCTCAGAGAGGCTCAGAGAGGCCCTGTCCAAGCAATCGGAGATGGCTGCTGAGTTGGCATGGCTAAGGCGTACTTACGAAGCTGTCGAGGCCGAGCTCCTGACCCTTCGGGCAGCCAAAGCTTCTGACTCTAAGGAAGTCGAGCTGGGCTTCAAAGCGAGGTTCCTAGAATCAGAGGAGTTCCGCACTATTATAGTCGGCCAGGTGATGGAGCGCTTACAGCAGGACTTCCATAGGGCCATCGATAAGCTGAAGAAGGAGCAGCTCCTGCCTTCTGACGCTGACCCGAGATTGTAGATGCCCTCCGAACTAGGTAAAGGTCTTCCCCCGAGGCCCTGAGCGGCCTGATATTTGCCCGAGAGACAAGTATGGTTGTATTGATTTTGACTTAGTGAAATCATTTTCCCTGGGTATATGCTCTTGCGAGATGTGCCTTCTACTTTTAGGTATGTACTTAACCAACCGTCGACTATCTTCGAGGTTGATTCTGGTGTTTGATAATTCTTTAAGTCAAATCATCGTACCCTACATTTATGTCTGCTGCGGGTCCTCGCCGATCTTTCCTGCTGAAATGTGTGGATGGTTTCCGAACCGCCACCTCCGTATCATTTGCGATCTCCTTGATTAGACTCATTAAGAGTCGCAAGTTCCCAAGCGCAGCATGGGCGCGCCAGTCGAAACAACGCTTCGGCACCTGTTGGGGTGATTTCATCCTCCCTGCATTAACTGCCCGGAGAGGCAGCCAACCCTATAAATAGGGGGAGAGGGGTATACCATCTTCTCCATCTCTTCCGCTTACTTGCTTCTTTCTTCCTCGTTGGTATCCCTAATGCCCAACCCTAGAGATACTGTAGTACTCTTAACTGAGGGACCCCTGAGAGATATAGGCATCTATATTGTGACCCTCTCCGAGGAGCATGGTGGAGATGATGCTCGGGGTCTCTCAGAAGATTCTCGAGGATGTGAGACTCCCGAGTTATCTGAGGAGTCCAGAAAAGACCTTATGTGGTCCGCCAGGGGGCATGGGGGAGATGATCCCTCCTGTTGATCACCAAACCCCTAATCGGCTTATGGTGATATACTCCACGCACCACCGGCTGCTCGTTTCCTCCAAGCTTCGAGCAGATGAAGGCATCTGTGGGGTACGTCATCCCCAAGAGGGGAGGGGATTTAGTCGCTGGTTTTTCTTTTCGTTGAGAATATTTCCATCTGGTTGTTGTTCCCCCCTTCTGTTAGGGTGCTTCTTCCTTGTGTTTTTTCTCGACCTGGAGAAGAATCACGGCTGCTGCGATCTGGAACTGCGTCTTTATATGCTCTAGAGAGAAATTGCAGTCACTGCCCTCCCCCTCCTCTTTTTTCTTCCTTTCAGATGTTGTACTTGGCCTCGTCTTTGTGAAAAAGAGAGGGGGTGTTTTGATGGGGTCGAGTTGCTCATGTGTTACCTCAGGCATCCATCTTCGTCCCTGACTACTTGGAGGGAGTACCCGAGCTACTCATGTGTTACCTCAGGCATCCATCTTCGTCGGCTATCCGAAAACGACTTCGAGCCCTGGGGAGAAAAAGTGGAAGTGGCGCGGAGAAAAACCCGAACAAAAGAGTGCTTCTTTCTATCAGATACTCGGCGTGTGTCTTAGTGACTTTCCAAGATGTATATCTTCATGTATTTCTTCATGCAAATAAAATAAACAATTCTTTCGAATACCTTTTATGTGTGTATAACTGTCTTGTGTTGATATTGTGATGTTTCGCCGGTTCTCCCGTAGTTGGGTATGTCGTACTGTCTATGTTTCTAAACCAGTTATGTCTCCCGTGTGCCTAAGAGGGCAGCTGCTACACGGCGGAGTGTTAGAGTCTTGGGTTACTTGGTCGGGTGCATATGTCCCAGACCAAGCCTAAGTACCCCGGGCATAAGCTGCACCGCGGGGCATTAGGGGTTTGGGTTACCTGGTCTGACGCATACGTCCCAGACCAAGCCTAAGTACCCTGGGCATAGGCTGTACCGCGGGGCATTAGGGTTTTGGTTACTTGGTCGGGCACGTAAGTCCCAGACCAAGCCTAAGTACCCCAGGCATAGGCTGCACCGCGGGGCATGAGGGTTTTGGTTACTTGGTCGAGTGCGTAAGTCCCAGACCAAGCCTAAGTACCACGAACATAGACTGCACCACAAGGCATTAGAGTTTTGATTACTTGGTCGGGCGCGTATGTCTCAGACCAAGCCTAAGTACCACGGGCATAGGCTGCACCGCGGGGTATTAGGGTTTTGGTTACTTGGACGGGCGCGTATGTCCCAGACCAAGTCTAAGTACCCCGGGCGTTGGTCGTAACACAGGGTATTAGGGTTTTGATTACTTGGTCAGGCGCGTAGGTCCCAGACCAAGCCTAAGTACCCCGGGCGTTGGCCATAATGCAGGGTATTAGGGTTTTGGTTACTTGGTTGGGCACGTAGGTCCCAGACCAAGCCTAAGTACCCCGGGCATAGGCGGCACCGCGGGGCATTAGGGTTTTTGTTAGTTGGTCGGGCACGTATGTCTCAGACCAAGCCTAAGTACCCCGGACATAGGCTGCACCGCGGGGCATTAAGGTTTTGGTTACTTGGTCGGGCGCGTATGTCCCAAACCAAGCCTAAGTACCCCGGGCATAGGCTGCACCGCGGGGTATTAGGGTTTTGGTTACTTGGTCGGGTGCGTAAGTCCAGACCAAGCCTAAGTATCCCGAGCATAGGCTGCACAGTGGGGCATTAGGGTTTTGGTTACTTGGTCGGGCGCGTAAGTCCCAGACCAAGCCTAAGTACCCCTGTGCATAGGCTGCACCGCGGGGCATTAGGGTTTTAGTTACTTGGTCGGGCGAGTATGTCCCAGACCAAGCCTAAGTACCCCGAGCACAGGCTGTGTCACGCCCCAAGAGCTGGGAGTCGCTGATCCAATAGAAAATCGGACAACACCTCCCCAGTCCGGCGGATAATTTACACAATACAAACATCCCACGCAATATATATTTGGCCTCAGGCCTCCAAAATAGATAAACACAACATAAAAGCACTAGACAACTAAGTAAATCATACCAGACTGCGGACCGGTCCGACTTACGACAAATCAACCAATACATAAACCCCTTAGGGCACACTACAACCCACACAAGACATATACAAAGTCCTAAAAGAAATATAAAATAAATACATCGCCAAGTGCAAAAACAAAACCCTGTCGTCGCGATGGGTAGGGACTGGCTGCTGGGCCGTTCTGGCAACTCCAAGTATTTCAGCCTGAAAATAAAAATATATAGCAACGGTGTGAGTCCATAAACTCAGCGAATACCCAGCAGATATACATAGTATGTTATAATAACAATAGGAGTCTACGCTGACACAGTTTCATATGAACAATAGGAAAGGGTATACTGAAGATACTGAATAAAGATACATACCAGAATCCATCTATCCTGCAGAGGGTGAAATAAATCCCTATGGAACAAGTATAACAAATAATCCAAGATAAATAGGCATCCAGTATATGCATGTCAATCAAGTGTAGAAATCAAATGCAGCAAATAATGCACGATGCAAAATATGCACATGGTGCAATGATATGTGTCACCCCTAACACCAGTCAGATCATCGTCCACCTGTCATAAATGGACGTCCGAAAGGGTAGAGCTATGACAACTGTATGCACCCTGCTATCACTGCTCCTGAGTGACCGAGTGGACAGGATGTTGGCGGAGGTCTCTCTCCTACCCCAAGCAATGGGGGAGTCTAGCTCTCATCTTCTCGTGTCTCAGGACGAGAAGGGATCCCTGGTTGTTACCACGTACCGGAACCACCCTCCAAATAGTGACCGTGCGGAGCAATACAGGGCAAATGCACACACCCTATGGTAGCCACTACCCCTGAGTGGATGTGTGTGCATATCCTCATGTAACTGACGATGGGCTCAGACTACATAGGAGTTGATGATCGTCAGCATACAATAATGCAAGGATGGTGCATGACCCAAACACATATATACCCACCAAGTCCTCAATTAACACCTCTGTGTGCTAGGTATAGGTCTGAATCCTATATTATGGAATACAAGTAATCTACTAGAAATACTGAAAAAGTAACCAGTGATCTATCAATATCAAAATGCAAGAGGGATCATATCTCTACATCTATGCACATATATGTATATATATATATACATGGCAACTATTGAGGCTGTATGAAGCTAAACATGAGATAAACTCAAGGATAAGCAACATATATCAAGTGCAGGTATATTAAGGCAGATATAGCATACAATCTTACTGTTATCTATAACAAACCATGCATAGCAATATAACAATATCTAAAAGATAAGTCAAAGGGTACCCGCCTTCGAGTAGGTGCTCGTACGCGAAGAGAACCTCACGTCTAAAATCCGCAAGGAAATAACCAAGTCAGTATCCTGTATCAAATACATCACCCTTAACGATCTACGTAAAAGTAGCTAATCAACTACTAACTCATATTAGTAATGATCCTAATTATCGTAACCATTTAATTATTTGGGTCTAACCTAAATTTAACCCATGTTTAACCCAAGATCCAAATTACCACTCTAAAACTAAAGGGGTAGCTCCCGGTCAGGATTCAAGGAACTAAAAACACAAACAAAACAAACCACACGTATTACTCAAATCAGACCTGAACAAAAGAAGAAAAAAAATAAAATAAACAGAGCAAGCTCACAGGATCAAGACACCAAAACCAACTGATGCCCACGACTTCATCACAGTGTCAAACCCTCTCCACAATAGAGCACTTCATGAGGAAACTCACGGCTGATAACACCATCTCACAACCCAACACCCTAGTGAAAGCAAAACTCATGGCAGTCATCCCCCCGATGGGTAACGCATACACAACTCCATCAAGATCCGAGAAACAACAATCAACACTAATCCAAACTTATGAGGAGGAAATGAACAGGTGATTTGAAACCCAAAATCCCAATTGTAAAACTTCAATCAAGATTGAAACCTCATCCTATTCTTATAGATTCAATTAAACTGTTCCGAATCCAGAAACCATAAGCACACAACCGAAATTAACTGCCAAAACTAAGAGTCAAAAATCTAAGCCATCATCATACCAATCCCATTACTCAAATGAAATCCCTAAAGAGAAGTTCCCTCACCTCAAACAACCGTGATCCTGAAGCTCTGCCCAGATCCAACGAGAACAAACTCCAAAACTAGATAGTCTTCCAACCGACCTTATCTCCTTCCGTCTTCTTCTTGGCTGCGGGCGAAGAAGAGAGGAAGAAAGGAGCTAGGGCTCCTGGTGTCGCGATCCCACAATGGATCGAAGCGTGGGGTCACAGCTCAAACGCGTGTGGAGAAAGTGGAAGGAGTCGAGTGTTGGGGTGGCATCGGCTGGTGGCGATAGCTACGGGCTAGGGCATCGCGGAATGGGAGAAGAGGAAGGTTCGGCCGTGCGTTGGCTGCGGCGAAGGGAGAGGAGAGGAAAGGAGTCAGGCGTGGTGGTGGCTAGGTCACACGAAATGGAAGAAAAGGAGTGTTCATAAAGGGGGTGGCTTTTTGCAAAAAAGCCCCTCAATTCTCCAGAATCCAAGTATTACCCTTAGGGTAAGGTTTTAAATGTAATACACCTCAATAAATCTCTAGGGTTAGATTATTTTTCCCCTTAACTCCTTAGCTTTAGCCTAAAACTCAAACTAGTCCTCTAATTTTTAGATATATTTTTAGTTTAGACCTTTAGGATTAAATATCAGCAATTTAACCCTTCATAGCTTAAGAATTCACCTTAAATTTTCCCTAGTCCGTTAACCCTAAATCTTCCGTGTAAATTTTTGGAAAAATTTTATTTTACCGGTTTTTAATTGGTGGTATTTAATAGGCTGCACCGCGGGGCATTAGGGTTTTGGTTACTTGGTCGGGCTCGTAGGTCCCAGACCAAGCCTAAGTACCCCGGGCGTAGGCTGCATCGCGGGGCATTAGGATTTTGGTTACTTGGTCGGGCGCGTAGATCCCAGACCAAGACTAAGTACCCCGAGCGTTGGTCGTACCGCAGGGTATTAGGGTTTTGGTTACATGGTTCGGCGCATAGGTCCCAGACCAAGCCTAAGTACCCCGAGCATAGGCTGCACCCCGGGGCATTAGGGTTTTGGTTACTTGGTCGGGCCCGTATATCTCAAACCAAGCCTAAGTACCTCGGGCATAGGCTGCACCGCGGGGCATTAGGGTTTTGGTTACTTGGTCGGGCGCGTATGTCCCAGACCAAGCCTAAGTACCCCGGGCATAGGCTGTACCACGGGACATTAGGGTTTTTCGAATTCCTTAGTAGCGCATAGTTATTTTGGAAGAAACATCTCCTTTTATTGCTCGATGTTTCTGCGAGAGCACAGAGAGACACAGACAGATGTTTTGCATAAATTGTAAACCTTACCAAAACCAGAAGAATCCATGACCACACCCGAACCGAGACCTCCTGAGCTTTTTATCTTTCTTCAGCAGCTACTCCTCCAGGCCTCGTGGGTTATTCCGAGATTCTGACCTGACCTCTCCTCTATAGCACCGACGAGACACTAGCTGATCCCCTTGGACATCCACCACCCGATCGCCCACTGGGAACTTGATCTTCTGGTGGTAAACAGAGACCACTGCCTGGAAAGTGCTAAGCGCTAGGCGTCCCAGGATGGTATTGTAGGAGGAGGGCGCGTCCACGATTAGGAAAGGCATCCTCCGGGTTCTCTCGAGCCTATCGCTGCCCAACGAGAGTGACAAGGTGAGTTGCCCTAACGGCTGTACTCGATCCCGTGAAGCCAAATAGTGGGGTCGAGACGGGGAGCAGTTCATCCTCGTCTATCTGCATTTGCTCCCAAGCCACCTTGTACAAAATGTTCACGGAACTCCCCGTGTCTACGAAGATGCGCTTCACCTCATAATTGGCAATGCGGGCCACGATAACTATGGCGTCCTCATGGGGAGCTTCCACTTCTTCAAGGTCGGCTGGCCCAAATGAGATTGTAGAGCCTGGCACCTAGCTTCGGCTTGTCCCGATGGAGTAGTTTTCCAACCGCGGTGTAAGACTTTCTAGCCCGGTTAGAGTCCCTTCCAGTAGGTCCTCCGGAGATAACCCCTGCATGGCCCGAAGGAGGACCCTGCATAGGGGCTTTGCCTTTTTGGGGATCTCTCTCTAAGGAGAGGGATCTTCGGGGTGCGGGCCCCCGACTCCTACCTCGTGATCGCGATCGGGACCGAGGTCGAACCTCATTCTCCCCGGTGGGTCGTCACCGAGGGGAAAGGCTTCGCCTTGGCGATCTTCGGTGATACCCCGGCTTGTTCCATTTTCTTCGGGGTTTGATGTCTGCCTCCTCGCTGAACTTCTTCTTCAAGGCATGACACTCCTCTGTGGAATGAGTCGAGCTGCCATGATAATTGTAGTACTTCGGCAATGACTCCGGCTGCTCGGTGTCTACCGTCTCCACTAGTCGACGCCTACCCGTCCATTGGTCCCTTCCGGGCAGAAGGTCGTTTCCCCGCGCCAGAGCCAGGGGCACCCTTATGTCTGATCAAGGGGTCGTCGGAGGAGGAGCTCCGACTAGATCCTTACGCCGGGCGTACTGTACATCTTCTACATTGACATGCTTCACGGAGCGTCCCAGCAAATCATCGAAGCTGGCAGGGGGCTTCCTCACCAAGGACCGGAAGAAGTCCCCTTCAGCGAGCCCTTGGGTGCAAGCACTGACAAGTATCTCCGATGTCGCACTGGGCACATTCTGCGCCACCTGGTTGAACCTCTGGATGTACTCCTTGAGCGGTTCCTTAGGCTTCTGTTTGAGGGCAAACAGGTTAAGTGTTGTCTTCTGGTAACGACGGCTACTCGCGAAATGGTGGAGGAAGCCTGTCTTGAACTCCACGAAGGAGTTGATGGAACCTTGTGGCAGCCTTTGGAACCACCGCTGAGCTGCTCCGGACAAAGTGTTCAAGAACATCCGGCACTTCACACCGTCAGTATATTGGTGCAGGAGTGATGCATTCTCGAATTTATAGACGTGATCCTCCAGATCCGTCTTCCCATCATACTCAGGGATCCCGGGATCGCAGAACTGCTTTGACATGGGGTCCTCGACAATCTTGGATGAGAAAGGAGTAGAGGGAGCCTTCTAGGAGGTCCTGGGTCCATCCCTCTTCCCCGGCCCCTCTTCGTGCCTCTGAGTGCTGGAGGCCACCGAGTGGGCCTTCTCCATGTCTCCAGGGGATTCTCTCTGAGGGCCCTGGACTGCCCCGTTCTGTTGCACCACCGGGGTGACAGATCTTTGAGAATGCGAGGCGGAGACTCTGGGGATATCCTCCATCACCAGACCCCTTGGTTGCGGGGTAGCCTATTCGACTTGGTGATGCTCCAGAGCTTCCTTAATGGCGTTAGCCACTAGGCAGTCAAGTTCCTCTCTTGTGAGAGTAAGGGGTTGTCCCTCCGATCCTGTCATCGGTGTTCCTTCAGATGCTTTTCTAGTTTCCCACAGACAGCGCCAAATTTGTTCCGGAAAGAGTCGTCGACGATGGCCAGGCACCGAAGCTTTGCCCCTATGGTGGTTGCTGAGGTGGGGAGGAACTTGAGGTTTGCGAAGTTAACACAAGCGTTAGGGGACGCGCCGGCAGGGGTCTGGTGGAGTCCAGTCTGACGCTCAAGTCAGTATCTGCCAAGAACGGAAGGTTGTGATAGATCGACTGGTGTGCTAGAGGGGAGGGTGAATAGCACTTTTTCGGTTGAATCTCTACAATGTTGTTAGCGCAGCGGAAACAATAATATGCAAAAGAATATAAGAACAATGCTAACAACAATACTTTACTTGGTATCTACCCAGATGGGTGACTAATCCAAGGATCCACGCACGTACACCACTTCCACTATGAAAAATCTCCTTTAAGTGGAGAAACCATTACAGTGGTGGTCTTCCTCTTTACAAAATGTAGTAAAATAAGAGAGAGGAAGATGAAAATACTTTTCACACGAGCAGCACTTCGTTATAGTACGGAACCGTACCGCTCACGTGCAAAAAGGTCCTCCTTTTATAGGAGAACAAGACAAACTCGCAGTCTGTCCAGCCCTGCACCAGTCGACTGCCCCTAGGGCAGTCGACTGGCCTAGCATTAATTGCTAGCCAACGGCTAGTTTTTGGGGTATACCAGTTGACTGCCTCTAGGCCAATCGACTGGTAGAAGGCTGAAAACCTTCTGTGAGTTTTGGCAGTCGACTGCTCTCTGGCCAGTCGACTGCCCACTCACTCCCAGCCAGTCTTCACATAGTCCTTCACGTGTACCTTCAGGTTCACTCCTTGGCTCACCCTTTGAAGTCATCTTCCTCTGGCTCTCGTCCCTCATATGCGCACACAAGCCTCCCTTGGCTTGCCTCCATGTCACCCTTCACGTGTGCCCTTGAAGTCCACTTCCCGGCTTGCCCTTGGAGTCCTCCTCCCTCGGCTCTCGTCCCTCGGATATGTTCACCATGTGTGATTCTCCAAGTCCTGCAAACTCAATCACACACATCAAATATAACATAACACTCTAATCTTAAACACACACACACATCAAAACCATGATCTTCCAATCATTTTAGGGTCGATTGCCTCAACAATCTCCCCCATTTTGATGTGTGTCAATATGTTTAAGTTTAGAGATAAATAACAACAAGCAATAACAATAGTAATAGATAGCAATTGAAAAACATAAGACATAGCAAACCTAAGAGGTAACCTCCCCCTTAATCCATGTCTTCTCCCATTTTCAATTCTAATCATAATCCAAGTTAAGTTTCCACTTAACACCAAACATCATTAAAAATGTAAGACATATCAAAACCTAAGAGGTAACCTCCCCCTTAATCCATGTCTTCTTCCATTTTTAATCATCCAATGTCTAAGTTAGACAAAATACCTTAAATCATCCATTCCAAGTCAAAATTCTAACTTAAACCACTCATTCTCCCCCTTTGACACCATCAAATGATTGTCTCAAGCAACCCAACCCTAGGGCATCAAATGAGAGAAAGTTGGATTTCTGAAAAAATTTACAGAATCTGAAAACAGGCGTGCCAGTCGACTGCCCATAATACTCTGTCAGTGATAAATTTCAGGTTCTGTGCCGAAATTCAGAAACCTCTAGAAAAATCCAAAAAATTTCAAAAATTCTAAAACCTTGCAGACATGTTTGAAATGATATACTCTATCAAGGAAAAATATTAGTCCATATAAAATTTCAAACATGCATGACTTTTGATAAAAATCTAAAAACCTTGAAAACCACACTAAGTTTTGTGCCAAACTTACAATCGAATTTTGCAATCATATAACTTTTAAAAGCATGGCAAAGCGTATGAAGCATAAAATGGTTTTCAAAGGTTTAAAATGTCCAACTATGATCTTTGGGCAAAGTGTCCATCATTAAACACTTGTCTTCCCCATATTTGGTCTAGTTTTCATATTTTGATACTTTCAATGATTCAACAATGTACCACAAGCACAAGTGAACCAAATGTATCATCCTAATGGATCTAGCACACTTTTCAAATGTAATATCCCATGGTTCATCCTATACTTCTACAAAACACATTCCAAGGCCTCTTCTTAAGGATGTGAACTCCGATTCGGGAAGAGGCTTGGTAAAAATGTCGGCTATGTTTGACTTTGATTCAACATAGTGTAGTTACATGTCTCCCCTTGTCACAAGGTCTCTAATGAAGTGATATTTCACTTCAATGTGTTTTATCCTAGAGTGGTGAATCGGATTTTTGATCAAGTTGATTGTACTTACATTATCACACAAGACTTTAACTTTGGTATAATGTAACTCATAATCTTCTAAAGTGTGCATGATCCAAAGGAGTTGGGAAATACACCCACCCATTGCCACATATTCCGCCTCCGTTGTTGATAGGGCAATACATGGTTGTTTCCTACTACTCTAACTAACTAAGGAAGAATCAAGGAATTGACACCCTCCATTAGTACTCTTCCTATCTAGCTTACATCCCGCATAGTCCGAGTCGGTGTATCCAATAAGATTAACACTAGGGGTTCTAGGATACCAAAGTCCGACATTGAGGGTACCTTTGACATACCTTAGGATCCATAAAAAGTATATTGGGTCTACTAGCGGTTAGGTATAGTAGGCTACCAATCATGCTCCTATATTGCTTAGAGTCTACTATTTTCCCTTCAAGGTCACTATCCATTTTCACATTAGTTCCTATGGGGGTAGATGCTACCTTAGCATTTTCTAGGCCAAATTTCTTTAATATTTCCTTAGCATATTTAGTTTGAAAAACATGTGTTCCTTCATTAATTTGCTTAACTTGTAGTCCTAAAAAGAAGGTTAATTCTCCTACAAGACTCATCTCAAATTCATCTTCCATACATTTGATGAACTCTTGTAAAAAGTCATTATTTGTTGACCCAAAAATGATATCATCTACATACACTTGGGCAACAAATATGTCCTTATCCTTAGATTTTAGGAACAATGTAGAGTCAATTTTTTCTCTCCTAAACCCCTTAGACACTAAAAATGAAGAAAGCCTTTCATACCAAGCCCGGGGAGCTTGTTTCAATCCATATAAGGTTTTTCTTAATTTGTAAACGTGTCTTGGATAATTAGGGTCCTCAAACCTGGGGGTTATTCTACATAGACCTCTTCCTTAATGATCCCATTAAGGAATGCCGACTTCACATCCATTTGGTGAAGTGTGAAACCCATGTGAGCGGCATAGACTAGTAGAATTCTAATAGATTCTAATCTAGCTACGGGGGCATACGTCTCATCATAGTCTAATCCCTCAACTTGGTTAAACCCCTTAGCTACCAATCTAGCTTTATTCCTAGTGGTTTTGCCTTGGTCATCTAATTTGTTCCTAAAGACCTATCTTGTGGTTACAATGGTGCAGTCATTGGGCCTAGGAACCAACTCTCAAACTTCACTTCTCTCAAATTGATTTAGCTCTTCTTGCATGGCTAAGACCCAATCCACATCTCCCAATGCTTCATCAATAGACTTAGATTCTAATTGGGAGATTAGAGCTATTTAACTAGTTTGGTCCCTAAAATAGGACCTAGTCCTTACTCCTTGAGTGACATCACTAGCTATTTGGTCAATAGGGTGATCTTGATGATGTCTCAAGGGCCTAGAGGTTGTAGGTTCATTCACTACTTCTTCCTCGTCCTCTAGGTTACTTCTTACTCCCCCTTGATCATTGCCCTCCAAATGTAGATCTTGGATTCTTTGGGCAAGGGGTTGGACTTCTTCCATATCCTTATCAATTGAGGTTTTTCTAGGATAAGTATTTGTTATTTCATCAAACTTGACATTTGAGGACTCCTCAATCACTTTTGTCCTTTTGTTGTAAACTCTATAACCCCTACTAGTGGATGAGTACCCAACTAGAATTCCCTCATCAACTTTTGACTCAAACTTCCTTAGGTCATCTTTGGTATTTAAGATATACACTTTACATCCAAAGACCCTAAAGTAGTGGACTTGTGGTACTCTCCCATTCCATAATTCAAAGGGTGTTTTTCTTAGGAATCTATGTACTAAAACCCGATTTTGAATGTAACAAGCGGTGTTAACCGCTTTGGCCCAAAAATAGCTAGGAAGGGAATATGCATTAAGCATAGTCCTAGCAGCTTCTTGTAGGGCTCTATTTCTCCTCTCAACTACCCCATTTTGTTGAGAGTCCTTGGGCATGAAAATTCATGCTTGTATCCATTTTCTACACAAAATTGTGAGAAACTTGAATTTTGGAACTCCCCACCGTGGTCACTCCTAATTCGGTTAATTTTGAGGTGTTTTTCGTTCTCTACCCTTTTACTAAATCCTATAAAGATTTCTAGGGTATCGTCCTTATGTTTCATAAAGAAAACTCATGTAAACCTAGAAAAGTCATCTACTATAACTAAACAATATTTACTCCCTACAAGTGAGGGAGTACTATGGCAATCAAATAAATCAATATGCAAAAGTTCTAATGTTAAAGTAGTAGTGGTTAAAGTTTTACCTTTGTGTGATGATTTTGATTGCTTACCCTCTTGGCATGCATCACACAATTTGGTCTTCTCATACTTGATCATCGGTAGCCCCTTCACCAATTCTTCCTTGGCCACTCTTGCAATGCTTCTCATGTTCACATGTCCAAGCCTCCGGTGCCACAACCACCCTTCTTCTTCTTTAGACATGAAACACATAGCCAAATTGTTAGTAGCATAAGCAAGATCAAGATAATATAAGTTTGCCTCTTTATACCCTTCTAATATGACATTATTTGATTCATTATGTTTAATTAGGCACTTCCTAGCATGAAATTCAACTCTAAACCCCACATCATATAACTGACTCATACTAAGTAAGTTAAACGTCATATCTTTAATTAAGAGTACTTTATATATAGAAATTGTAGGAGATACCTCAATGGTGCCCCTACCAATAATTCTTAGTTTTCCACTATTTCCAAATGAGACCGTCCCTTCTCTTAAATAGCTAATAGTAGTGAACTTGCTTACATCTCCGGTCATTTGTTTTGAGCATCCACTATCTACTATCCACATAGTTGAGGCCTCCTTTACCTTTACCTATACAACATGAAAAACATAGTCTTTTGGTACCCAAATTTTTGATCTGTAAGCATCATTTAAAAATCTTTTAGGTACTCATGCCCTTTTTGTGTTTCCCTTAGCCCCTAGTCTCCTAGATGCACCAATCCTACCCGTGAGTGAGACAAAGGCCACTTCCTTTGTCTTTGGCCTATATCCTAATCTGGCCTTGTTATAAACGACTCTTTGGCTATTTATTATCATATCTAAGTTGCTAGAGCCTACTTGAAATTTCCTAAGTGCCTTTGTGAGGTCATCTACTTGTTTTCCTTAGTTCCCTATTTTCAATTTCAAAACATGAAGCATGTGATGTAAGAGAACTAACATGTAAGTCTTCCTTAAGTTTGGTAGATTCTACTCTAAGCATGGCAAGCTCATCTTTTAGGTCCTTAATCTTACTTCTAGCTTTAGCTAAATCCATGTTAGTGCTATAAATAATCTTAACTAATGTAGAGGAGGGTAAGTGGTATACCTCACTTACCGATGCTTCTGACTTGGATGATGATGAAGAGGTGCTCTCATCTTCACTGCTTGAACTTCTTTCTTCATCTGATAAATCTGAGTGGTCCATTGCCATGAGAGCAAAGTGTGAAACTTACTCTTCTTCCTCCTCCGAGGATGATGGATCATCCCACGTCGCCTTGAGGTTGGTGGCACCCTTCTCCTTTCCCTTCGACCTCTTCTTGTCACCTTTCTTCTTCTCCTCCTTCTTGTCATCTCTTCTCTTCAGTTGAGGGCACTCGTTCTTCATGTGTCCCTTTTGATGGCAGTTGTAGCAGATGATGTCCTTGGCCTTACCCTTGCCTTTGGACCCTTTCCTAGCATATGATTTGTTAGAAAAAATTTTGAAAGCCTTACGCATCTTTCTTACCATGAATGCCTCTTGGTCGCTATCCATGGAGGCATTGGATTCCTCTGAATCGACTGAGGAGGAGTAGACCACCTTCTTCTTCTCCTTCCTCTTCTTCTTCTCCTTTTCTGCAATAAAAGCAATACCCTTCTCTTTGGTCGAGACGTTAGCTTGCTTGTGCAGTTCAAATTCACGGAATAAATCATCTAATTTAACTATGGACAAATCCCTTGATACTTTGTAGGCATCGACCATGGATGCCCACAAGGTAGTTCTTGGGAAGGCTTATAGGACATACCTGACGATATCTCGATTCTCGATCTTTTCTCCAATCAGGTGGAGCTCATTGATGACCTCCTTCACCCTTCCATGTAATTGGCTGACAGTCTCATTGCTATTCATGGATAGGGATTGGAGTTGGGTCACAAGCAAGTCCTTCTTTGCTCTTCTGGACTCGTTTGACCCTTCGTTCAGTTCCACCAATTTGTCCCACAATTCCTTGGTGCTTTTGAACGGCCCCACCTTGTTGAGTTGCTCCTTTGAGAGCCCACACTGCAGTGTGGTGGTGGCCTTGGCATTTGACTGCGCCCTCTTCATGACCTCTTTTGACCAATATCTCATCGGTGTCGGTTCCCCTCTTTCATCGACGGGTGCATCGAAACCATCTGCAATGCTAATCCAATTCTCAATATCGTTCATAAGGTAATATTGCATTCTACCTTTCCAGAATGCGAAGTTATTCCTGTCGAAGAAGGGTGGTCATGCAGTGTTGTATCCCTCTTGAAACGCGATTTCACTTGCTCCGGTTGACGGTGAGTTCTTCCGAAATGAACCGGCTATGATACCAACTGATAGATTGACTGGCGTGCTAGGGGGGTGAATAGCACTTTTCGGTTGAATCTCTACAATGTTGTTAGTGCAGCGGAAACAATAATATGCAAAAGAATATAAGAACAATGCTAACAACAATACTTCACTTGGTATCCACCCAGATGGGTGACTAATCCAAGGATCCACGCACGTACACCACTTCCACTATGAAAAATCTCCTTCAGGTGGAGAAACCTTTACAGTAGTGGTCTTCCTCTTTACAGAATGTAGTAAAATGGAGAGAGGAAGATGAAAACACTTTTCACACGAGAAGCACTTCGTTATAGTACGGAATCATACCGCTCACGTGCAAAAAGGTCCTCCTTTTATAGGAGAACAGGGCAAACTCGCAGTCTGTCCAGCCCCACACCAGTCGACTGCCCCTGGGATAGCCGACTGGCCTAGCATTAATTGCTAGCCAACGGCTAGCCAACGACAAGTTTTTGGGGTATACCAGTCGACTGCCTCTGGGCCAATCGACTGGTAGAAGGCTGAAAACCTTCTGTGAGTTTTGGTAGTCGACTGCCCTCTGTCCAGTCGACTGCCCACTCACTCCCAGCCAGTCGTCACATAGTCCTTCACGTGTGCCTTTAGGTTCACTCCTTGGCTCGCCCCTTGAAGTCATCTTCCTCTGGCTCTCGTCTCTCTGATGTGCACACAAACCTCCCTTGGCTTGCCTCCATGCCACCCTTCACGTGTGCCCTTGAAATCCACTTCCCGGCTTGCCCTTGGAGTCCTCCTCCCTCAGCTCTCATCTCTCGGATATGTTCACCATGTGTGATTCTCCAAGTCCTGCAACTCAATCACACACATCAAATACAACATAACACTCTAATCTTAAACACACACTCACATCAAAACCATGATCTTCCAATCATTTTAGGGTTGATTGCCTCAACAGGTTGCAGAAAGTAAAGAAAAGGTCTAGAGTTGAGAGAGCGTAGCCCCTTTACCAAAGGGGTTGGACTACCTTTTATTCCGATGACGACGGGCTAGACGTGCCCCTTGGCGGGTGCCGCATTTCCTGTACTTAAGCCACGTCCCCCTCCTCGTTCGGTGGTCTTGGGATATCCTTTTGAAAAGGACTGCGTCGTTATCGGCTTTGGCCCGTTGCGAGATTCAGGGGTCATGAAGACCTTTTCTGACGGGGGTGCTTATCCATGCCTTAAGGGGGGGGTCAAAATCTGAGGTCGGTTATTGCGTGGACTCCACCCCCCCCCCCCCCGAGGATAGCTCGGGGTTTTCACATGCCACAGCTCCTGAGGGGCTCTCAGGGCCGAAACTCCCGGGATACTTGATAAGTACCATTTTATTGATTATTTTAGTTGCTAAAATCCAAGTTTGACCCATATTTTACTTGCTTAATTGTGAAATTACCCTAGGTTATAGAAATTATTACTATTTTGGACTTAATTGTAAATCTTTACATATTTGGATTATTTGGCCACTAAATTTTTGATCTATTTTTGTAGGCATGAAAGGTTCATGGACCTAGTGCATACTGGGTCAAACTTGAGTCGGAAGTAGACCCGGATCGAGTTATCAAGCTTCAGATTAATCCGGGTCGTCCGATTCAAAAGCGGCTAGATCTGAGCCATCTGGGACCATCTGAAGCCATCCAAGCTAGGGTTAGGGCTGATCAAGCACTCTCATCAAGATCTGAAGATTTCATCCCAATCAGAGCTCATTCAACCGTTGGATCAAGCTCGGAGGGCTCTAGACTGTCCATTCAAAGATTAGGTTGATCTGGACCATCCGTTGTAAATCTGGAGGATCCAAGCTACCACGAGGCAGATCCTGACCCTTGATCAATATCATCAAAGTTTGGTTCAGATCGGATGAAGATCAGCCGTTGGATCAAGCCAAATCAATCTGAACCGTCCAATGCTAAGTACTTAATCAAAATTTCCACAGCTTCATCCCTTGTCGCGTCTTCGCCGCAATAGTGTCTTCTTCTTCGTTTTCTTCCTGTTCTTCAGCAAATTCTCCATCTAAGAGGCGCGGCCACTCGATCCTTCATTAGAACAAGTGCTAGGTCAGTGGGGAGAGCTCGTTGAGAAGTTTCCAGCTTGAATTTTGCCCAAAGACAGAGTTTCGTGAGGTTTCCGTAGCTCTGTCATCTGATTTCATCAATCTCAGTTGTGCACCATCTTCATTTCATCTGAGCTATCTGGAGGGGTTCCCTGGAAGGCTCGGAGCATTCCCAAGTCATCTTCGCAATCCACCACAGCGAGGTTGAAGAAATCGATTGTTGTTTTCAGCTTGAGCAGAGTTTGAATGGATTTGATCGCAGAGACAGATTTTCCACTGATTTGCTGAGCTTACAGGTTCGAGGCTCACCCTTGCATGACGAACAAGGAGTTCTTGAGCTAGGGAAGGATTGAGGAGTAGTTTTCTTATTGTAATTCCTATTTTAGCTGTAATTCCCTTTTTCTGCGTGCCATTCATTGTTTCTGAATTTCAGATTAGTTAAGCTTAGTTTCTGATTGGTTCCTGTTTTAATCAGTTTCGATTATGCAAGTTAATTAGATTTATTGTTTGTTAGTGAACGATTGTATTTGAATTCCGTTTATTTCCTAATTTAGTTCATGCGTATCAGTTTTATGTCCTGTTTTTCTCTTGCGTATCAGTTTCAGTTTAAGTTCTGCAAAATTTCAGTTTCAGTTCTTGTAGTTTTGGTCAAGTGAATTTAGATCTTTTACATCTTGTTTGACACTAGATTGTGCAATTTAATCTCCATTGATTTGTTTGATTTTTCAATCAATTCGTAGCTGCATCCCTTCATTCAGTTTCTGAAATTCTGAATCCATTACTGCATTCGACAGTTTCAGATCTAAGGCTGAAATGTTTCGATTCATCATCTCTAAAGTTGTATCAATGGAGCAGTAGCTTCTCTAAATATTATCTGAGCATTAGTTTTGCGCAATTAATCTCAGTTTGCTCAATTGTTTTTGCACTTGGTTCACTGCTGAATTTTTGCAATTCTGCTCTCATCACTTGCATTAGATCAGTTTCTGAATGGGTTAGTTTCCTTGTTGCATATTAATGTCATAGCTTCTGAATAGTGTATCAAACAAGACCCTACAAATTGATTGATGTCAGCTTGTGTTTCAGCCGGTTGGTTCTGAATTTTTCAGTGTGCCAGTTTCAGATTGAGTATCAACTTCATTTCTGTATCCTCCACTTTTATTGCTGCATTCTCCAATTTTATTTCTTCATTTTCGATTTCAGCACATCAAGAGGTTCTGGGTTGGTGAATCATTGCATCAGATTGCAACTTGATCAAGTTGTTTTTGCATTTGCTCTGTTGCTGAAATTCTGTAATTGAATCTGAACTTTACTATTCTATGCATTCGATAGCTTCAATTTTATTGTGCAGTGTTTCAGTTTATCATTGCTGAAGTTGTATTAATGGAATTTAGCTTTGCTGAATCTCATCTGAACTCTAATTCAAGTAATTGGTTTCAGCTGTCTTGTTTGTTTTTGAAATTGGTTCGAAGCCATATGTCTGCCTTCATGTGCTGAATTTCTGCATTCCAAATCTGCATTGAGTTTGATTCCTGCATTTCCCTGCTGAATTGGGTTTGTTCCTGTCTTGGTCAGTCTCGGGTTTGAGATTGCTTCATTCATCCTTGCAGTAAACTTCATTGACAACCTAGCTCTTTCAACCTGATTTGATCAGCAATAATTCCTGCATTTAGTTTTAATTTTTGGCACATCAATTTGTCTCTTTTGGTACCAAGGGTGTTCAATTGTTGCATTTATTGTCAAGTGAATGTTTCGGTTTTGATGGATAATTTCTGAAGTTTAATTCAATCTGAGTGCACCGTACAATCGAATTCAGATTTGTTTTCCAAGTCTGGCTATTTTGCATTGGTTGATTAAATCCATCATTAGTTGAGTTCTTTAGTGCCAACTCCTTGTTTAGCTCCCTTAATTGATTGGCTGTTCTTTTCCTTGTGTTTTTATTTCCACTTGCAATCCAAACCCAAATTTGATTTGAAACCCAAAATTCCTAAACGACACATAAATACAAGCTCGAATCACACAACATCAACTAGCCCTAGGAAAAATACGACCTGTGGCCCATTTACTACGTTTTCATACTGATTGCAAAAAGGGTTTCCATCTTACACATATCTAAATTTTGAGACCCACATTCGTGACACCTATCCCGGGTCCATCAATACTCCCGAGAGGGATCTCCAGCTGCCCTCCCTGGGTGCGTCACCCTCGGGGATTCCCGGGACTCGGGAAGAAGGGTTGTCTCAACCTACCGCTGGTGTGTCGGACGGCTTCTTCATCCTTCGTCCTGGCCAGGGCTCATTCAACCCTATCAGGAGGGATAGATCTCATCTACATCACTCACATCCCTCCGCAAATTCATTACATACCTAGTTATCGCCTTTATAGTCCACCCTGTTACGGGTGACGTTTGACGATATCAAAGTACATAACTCCTTATGTAGGGAACCGTAGTAACTTCAGGTCTAAGGACTATTAATACTAATAGTCACATGAGAAAGTTTATAACACTCATATGACAATCTATGAAACTTTCCCATAGCAGGTCAATTCAGTACACATTCTCTTATGTATACCCATGTATCAACTTGATATCATATATCCATGACTTGTGAGCTCAAGTCATCAATTGACCTACATGCTAGTCTTCATGCATTAATATTGTCCTTGAATATTAATGCTTGACTAGGAATGGTTTAGTATAGTGTTCTCTACATCATCTCACTATCGATTCAACCAATCGATATAATGTAGATAAGAACCTATTATCCAAGGACATTATTATACTTAGTTATTTGACACAGATATAAAGTATAATAACCAAACATGTCTTTATTAATGATAGAATATGATACAAAAAGTCTCTAGTCAATCGATATAATATAGATAAGAACCTACTATCCAAGGACATTATTATACTTAGTTATTTGACACAGATATAAAGTATAATAACCAAACATGTCTTTATTAATGATAGAATATGACACAGATATAAAGTATAATAACCAATCGATATAATGTAGATAAGAACCTACTATCCAAGGACATTATTATACTTAGTTATTTGACACAGATATAAAGTAAAATAACCAAACATGTCTTTATTAATGATAGAATATGATACAAAAAGTCTCTAGTCAATCATCACATAATTGGCTCTAGCGCTCCTACTAACAATCTCCCACTAACACTAGTGTCAATCACTGTAATTTCTAATACCCAGTGATCTAGTGTGACCATCATGCTTCTTCTGTGCCAAAGCCTTGGTCAAAGGTTCCATGATGATAGCATCAGTGGGTACTTTGCATATCATCACATCTCCTCTATCAATGATCTCTCGAATAAGATGGAAGCGTCGTAGTATGTGTTTGGTCCGTTGATGAGAGCGAGGTTCCTTAGCTTGTGCAATAGCCACATTGTTGTCACAATAGAGGTATATTGGGTCTACTATACTAGGAACTACACCAAGCTCTATAATGAACTTCCGGATCCAAACAGCCTCTTTTACTTCATCAAACACAACAATATACTCAGCCTCTGTTGTAAAATATGCGACTATGTCCTGCTTCGAACTCTTCCAACTCACAGTACCACCATTCAAGCAAAATACATACCCTGACAGCGATCTAAAATCATCCTTGTCGGTTTGGAAGCTTGCATCACTGTAACCTTTTACAACTAGCTCCTCATTGCCTCCAAATATCAAGAAATATTCTTTCATCCTTCGTAAGTACTTAAGAATATTCTTAACTGCTGTCTAGTGACTTTCACCTGGATCTGACTAGTATCTGCTCATCATGCTCAAAGCATACGAGACAACTGGACGAGTACAAAGCATGACGTACATGATAGACCCTATAGCGGATGCATAAGGGATCTGATCCATGCGGTCTCTCTTCTCCTTAGAAGAGGGGCATTGAGTCTTCGAAAGACTTACACCATGTGATATCAGCAGAAATCCCTTCTTGGAATTCTGCATGGCAAAACAATTAAGCACCTTGTCAATATATATACTCTGACTTAAGCCAAGCAATCTTTTAGATCTATCACTATAGATCTTGGTGCCTAGGATATAGGCTACTTTACCTAAGTCTTTCATTGAGAAACAATTCCCTAGCCACGTCTTCATAGACTATAGTGAAGGAATATCATTTCCAATGAGGAGTATGTCATCCACATACAAGATCAGGAAGATAATTGCGCTCCCACTAACCCGCTTGTAGACATAGGGTTTATCTTCATTCTTGATGAAACTAAACGCTTTGATTGCATCATCGAATCGAAGATTCCAGCTTCGAGAAGCTTGTTTTAACCCATAAATGGACCTTTGCAACTTACATACCTTTCCAGCATACTCTAGATCTACAAAACCCTCAGGTTGTGTCATGTATACATCCTCGAGTAGATTCCCATTTAGGAATGCGGTTGTGACATCCATCTGCTAGATCTCATAATCATGGTAAGCTGCAATAGCAAGCATGATCCGAATAGATTTAACCGTCGCAACTGGTGAAAAGGTTTTATCATAGTCGATACCATGAATCTGCTTGAAACCTTTGGCTACCAAATCGCCCTTTATAGGTATGCATAAGACCATCCATGTCAGTCTTTCTTTTAGAACCCACTTACACCCAATGGGTTTAATTCCCTCAGGTGGATCAACCAAAGTCCATACTTAGTTAGTGTACATGGATTCCATTTTGGACTTTATGACCTCTAGCCATTTCTCAGAAGCTGGGCTCGTCACAGCTTCTTGATAGGATGTAGGCTTGTTCAACTCAACAAACATAACGTCATCATGGTCAGACAAGAGAAATGAGTATGTCTCAGGTCGATGACGTATCCTATCAGATCTACGAAGAGGTTGGTCTACTTGAACAAGTTGTTGCTCCATAACTTCTTGTGCAACAATCTCATGATCCACAATACTTTGTGGTACATGTTTAATGTCCATCAAAGCCTCAGTACTATTTGCATCTTGAACTTCTTCAAGATGGATTTTTACTCCCACTATTTCTTCAAGAAATAAATTCTCTTTCGAGCAAAATGTCATTTCTAGCGACAAACACTTTGCCTAATATGGGATTATAGAAGAAATATCCCTTCGTTTCCTTGGGATATCCTACAAAATAGCACTTATCATATTTGGGTCCAAGTTTATCTGAGACTTGACGTCGAACGTAAGCCTCACAACCCCAAATCCTCATAAAAGACATCATGGGACTCTTCCCAATCCATATGAATATGGTGTCTTTATGTCAGCCTTTGATGGAGCTCGGTTAAGTGTGAAAAGAGCCGTCTCTAGAGCGAATCCCCAGAAGGAAGTAGGAAAATTTGTCTGACTCATCATCGATCGTACCATATCTAATAGAGTACGATTTCTCCGCTTGGACACACCATTCCATTGTGGTGTTCCAGGTGGAGTGAGTTGGGATATGATCCCACACTCTACTAGATGATTACGAAACTCTTGGCTAAGGTATTCACCACCTTGATCTGATTGAAGCATCTTAATACTCTTGCCAAGTTGGTTTTGTACTTCACTCTTGAATTCTTTGAACTTTTCAAAGGATTCCGACTTGTGTTTCATTAGATACACATAGCCGTATCTACTGACATCATTAGTAAAAGTAATGAAGTACTGATAGCCTCCTCTAGCTGCGACATTAAATGGGCCACATACATCAGTATGTATGAGTCCTAACAAGTCTGTCGCTCTTTTGTCGTGTCCACTAAATGGAGTTTTGGTCATCTTTCCTAGAAGACAAGATTCACATGTCTCATATGATTCAAAATCAAGTGAGTCCAGTAATCCATCTTTATGGAGCTGGGATATGTGACTCTCATTTATATGACCTAAGCGACAATGTTATAGATATGTTTGGTTCAAATTATTTGGTTTGAACCGTTTGGTATTTATGTTATAGATTGGGTTCTCTAAGTCTAGAACATAAAGTCCACTCATAAGTAGTGCACTACAATAGAACATATCATTTAACATTATTTCTTGTCTAAACAAGATACAAAAATTATGTTTTTAATTAGTGCAAGTACATAAAAACACTCCTCTAGTTCTAAGATAAGCCTAGTAGGCAAAGACAATGAATATGTTCCTACAGTTATAGCAACAACTCTTGCAACATTGCCTACTCGTAGGTCTACTTCGCCCTTTGTCAATGATCTAGCTCTTTGAAGGCCCTACACATTAGTACAAATGTGAGATGCACAACCGGCATCTAATACCAAAGAAGAGGAAATAGATAGATTGACTTCTATAATAAAAATACCTGAGGCAGAAGTCTCACATCTTTTCTTCTTTACTTCCTCTAGGTAGAATTTGGAATTTCGCTTCCAATGTCTGGTCTCACCACAATGGAAGCAGGTCCCTTCCTTAGGCACCCCGCCTTTGGCCTTCAGTGCAGTAGAGTTGGCCTTGCCTTTGACTTGAGTCTTACCCTTGCCCTTAGGCTTCCATTTGCCTTTGCCCTTCTGTACCATCAGTACATTACTGGTCTTGGTTTTCTTGAGATTGGGTTCAGTAGTTCTCAACATGCTGAGCATCTCAGACAATGACTTGTCAATTTCGTTCATGTTATAGTTCATGACAAATTGATTGTACCCTTCCGGCAACGATTGCAGGAAAGATTCCAGCATCTCAGGCAAATTGATTGTACCCTTCCAGCAACGATTGCAGCAGTTCTAGAATTGAGAACCTATAGAGGGAAAATTAAGTCTTGAGGGCAAGACATGAAGAAATGGAGAAACCCTAGGTAGATTCACTATTGGATCTAAGGGTTTAAGTATGGTGTTGGGTGGTCTAAAACCCAACAATGATAGATCGAGATTGGGATACCGATCTAAAGTCTCCGATGCCAATGAAAAGAAATATGTAGCATATAATTATGGTAAGGAGGAAAAATCCAAGAATGGCAAGGGGGTGCCATTAAAAGGAAAGAAAATGGTTTTAACTGAGGACAAGGGGTCCAAAGTTAAGAAGGTCAAGGTTGTAGGTCAAGAGTCACCGGAGGTACACCGGTGTGGCCTAGTGGTTGTTGAGTCACCTAGGGAGGTGGCTAAGGCTAAGAGCTCAATGGGGAGCTCTAGGAGTCTTTGGGATCCATGGTAAATGGATCTCGGGAGGTTTCTCTAGGAGATCTAGGTGGATCATGGAGCGTGCCAAAAGAGTTGGAGACAGATTTGAGTCTCAATTCTTTGGATTTTGGCACATAAGATTTGTGTATCATGCATGGAGATATGACATTGGGGTCATAATGCATGAAAAATAGTTTTTGATGTGTAAATACCATATAAATCAATGTTAGGGATGCATTGTGGATTGGTATGAGCAATGACATCAAGAGGAAACCAAAACTAGGACTTTAGGTCAAGATTTAATTGAACTATTTAGGTAGTTTTGGGTTTTGAATCAATCATGGGATTGGTGATAGATACATGGGTGGATGTATTTTTTCCAAGTAGATATGAGTACCACAAACCTCTCCACAAAATTTGAAAATTTTTGAAGATTTGTGAAATTTCTGGTACATTTCTGAAATTGGGTTCAGAAAGCTGAAATTTGGTTTTTCAGAGTGCCAGTTGACTGGCCCAGGGGGGCAGTGATAAGTACCATTTTATTGATTATTTGAGTTGCTAAAATCCATGTTTGACCTATATTTTTATTGCTTAATTGTGATTTTTCCCTAGGTTTTAGGACTTCCTCTTATTTTGGACTTAATTGTAAATTTACACATATTTGGATTATTTGGCCACTAAATTTTTGATCTATTTTTGTAGGCATGAAAGGTTCATGGACCTAGGGCATACTGGGTCAAACTTGAGTCGGAAGTGGACCCGGATCGAGTTATCAAGCTTTGGAGTAATCTGGGCCGTCCGATTCAACAGCGGCTAGATCTGAGCCATCCGGGACCATCTGAAGCAATCCGAGCTAGGGTTAGGGTTGATCAAGCACTCTGATCAAGATCTGAAAGTTTCATTCCAATCAGAGCTCAATCAACCGTTGGATCAAGCTCGGAGGGCTCTAGATCGTCCATTCAAAGATTAGGTTGATCTAGACCATCCGTTGTACATCTGGAGGATCCGACCTACCACGAGGCAGATCCTGACCATTGATGAACATCTGGAAAGTTTGGGTCAGATCTGATGAAGATCAGCCGTTGGATTTCCTCAAATCAATCTGAACCGTCCAATGCTAAATATTTAATCAAAAACTTGCGCAGCTCTTCCCTTCATCGCGTCTTCGCCGCAATAGTAGCTTCCTTCGTTTTTCTTCGTGTTCTTCAAGCTTTTCATCTAATCGAAGGCGTGATCACTCAATCCTTCACTAGAGCAAGGGCTAGGTCAGTGGAGAGAGTTCTCTGTGAGGTTTTCAGATTGGATTTTGCTCAATAACAGGGCTGCGTGAGGTTTCAGCAGTTTTGTTATCCGATTTCAACAAGCTCAGCTATGCACCATCGCCACTTCATCCAAGCTATCCAGAGGGGTTCCCTGGAAGGCTCGGATCATTCCCTAATCCCAATCGCAATCCACCACAGCGAGTTTGAAGAAGTTGGAAGCAGTTTTCGGCTTGAGCAAGGTCTGAATTGATTCGGTAGCAGAGACAGTTTTTCCACTGGGTTGCTGAGCTTGCGGGTCCGAGGTTCTCCCTTGTGTGACAAACAAGGAGCTCTTGAGCTGGAAAAGGGTTGAGGAGTAGTTAGGCTAGCTAATTTTCAGTTGTTTTAGCTGTAAATTTTATTTCTGCACTTGGTTTCATTTCTGTTTTGGTATCAGAATACTTAGTTTCGTTTTCTGATTGTTTTAGCTTAACTGGTTGTGATTCATCAAGTTAAGTAGCTTAGCAGTTTGTTTAGTGGACAATTAGAGTTAATTTCAGTTAGATTTCACTTTATTGTTTGCGTGCCATTTTGTATTGCTAGCGTATCAGTGAATTTCAGAAATTTTCAGTTTTCGAATGTAGTTTAGTGAATCAGATTTGTCCAAGCTATTTCTGCAGTTAACAAGTTTCGATTTAGCAATTCTTAGCAGCTAAGTAGTTTGTTAGTGAGTAATTGCAACTGTTTTAGTTTGTTTCGCATAGTTTAACTCTGCATTTCAGTTTGTATCCTTGAGTATCAGATTCTGTCCTGTTTCTATTTTTTCTGAAATTTCGTGTCTGAATTTGCCATTTCTGCTCATCCGTTTAGGGAATCTGAGTTGTTGTTTTCCATTCAATTGTTTCTGAGTTTGCATTTGAGTTGTTTGCTTCAGTCGCATTTGCTTTATATCAGCTCATAGTGTTGCAATCAGCATCATTTTTAGCATCGTTTCCAACCCATCAGCTTACCTTGTTGCGTGCCAGATTTATGAACCTTTGCACTTGGTATCAACAGAAATTTGGGTTTTGATTGGTACCAAGTTAATTATGACTTGTAGTGTGTTTTACATCTTGAAATCATCCAGCATTGCATTTGGCCATTTCTGAACAGTCCCCTATATTGGTTGGTTTCTAAAACTTGTAGCTAGATTAAGTTGAGTTTGTTTGTTTGTGTGTCTGATTTCTGAATTTTGTATGCCATCATTTGTTGCAAGTTTGTTCATTTTCGAAAATTGCCAGCCCTGTTTTTAATCATTTGCTTAGCCTTTGATTGCATTTGATATTACCTTTGTTTCTTTTTCCCAATCCTGTTTAGCTAACTGGTAGATCAAGTTCTCCTTAAGTTGAGTTTATAAATTGCATTTCCCTTGTTTAGTTTATTAGTTTAAGGTTGTTTTTACTTTTTCATTGCGGGTTCATTTTCTATTTGCAATCCAAACCCCAATCACATTCGAAACCCAAAATCCACAAACGACACATAAACACGAGCTCGAATCACACAACATCAACTAGTCTCCAGGAAAAATACGACCTATGGCCCCTTTACTACGTTTTCACATTTTGATTGCAATAAAGGTTTCCAGCATTTTATTCACATTTAAATTTGAGACCCACATTCGTGACAGTCTATTTTGGGTCCGTCAAATTTTTGGCGCCGTTGCCGGGGAACTACTAGTTGATTTGTTTGATTTTTGCTTGTGCACCCATTTCATATCTTTCTTGATTTATTTTTGTGCTTATTGCTATATCTGGTGATCTGATTTTATTTGTTTTATCTCTTTATCTACTTTTACTGCGATTTGTTTTGGTTTTATGACCAGATCTACAGGTGGTGATCTAGAAGAATTCGACCCTGAGATTGAAAGGACTTTCAGAGCCAGGAGGAGCCAGGGCATTCTTTCTGAGACTACAGATATCTCTCCTATTCAGACTATTTTTACTCACTCAGGCAGTATCATGGCAGACCACTAGAGAACTATGAAGGAGCTCGCAGCACCAGATGCTTCATTTCAGTACTCCAGCATAGCTTATCCAGAGCTGGCGGGAGATTTCGAGCTCAGATCTGGACTCATTAATTTGCTACCCAAGTTTCAGGGATTATCTGGAGAGGATCCCAATAGACACCTGCACGAATTCCATGTTGTATGCTCTACTATGAAGCCTCAGGGCATTTCTGAAGAAGATATCAAGCTGAGAGCTTTTCCCTTCACACTGACAGGAGCAGCAAAAGACTGGTTTTACTATCTACCCACGGGGCATGTGTCTAGTTGGATCTCTATGAAGAAAGCGTTTTTGGAAAAATATTTCCCAGCCTCCAAAACAGCAATAATCAGAAAAAGCATCTGTGGCATTCAGCAAGTGGTGGGAAAGACGCTCTATGATTACTGGGAGAGATTCAACAAGTTGTGTTCAAGTTGCCCCCAGCATCAGATCAGCGAGCAACTTTTTATTCAGTACTTTTATGAGGGATTGCTGCAGATGGACAGGATTATGATAGATGCTGCAGCTGGAGGAGCCCTAGTGAACAAAACGCCAATTCAAGCTAGGGAGCTCATTTCTAATATGGCTGAGAATTCTCAACAATTTGGAAGCAGAGCCTTGACCACTAGAGGAGTGGGTGAAGTTCAGGTAGTTCCTACTGATCAGAAAGAGATAAGGAATTCATTGGCAGAGATTACATCACTTATTAAGCAATTGAAGGTTAATAATGCAAATCAAGGCTCAAATCTTTCAGCAACTCCACAAGCTAATCAAGTGATGAGTGTGTGTAGCATTTGCTCTAGTCAAGAGCACATTTCAGATTCATGTCCCACCCTCCAACAAGACGAGACAGTAGCAGCATTGGTGAAAGGACAATTTCAAGCAAGAAATAATCCTTACTCCTCTACTTATAACCCCGGTTGGAGGGATCATCCAAATCTCAAATATGGGAACTCTTTCTATCAAAAAAACCCTCAAACACAGCAATTGCAGCAGCCTCCACAGAATTTCCAGCAAGCACAGCCACAATTCCAGCAGCCACAGCAATTTCAGCCTTTGGATTCGAATTTTCAGCCTAATTTCCAGCAACCTCAGTAGCAATATCAGCCCCAATTTCAACCATTCCAACCTCAATTTCAGCCATATCAGCAAGGGCAGCAAGGTTGTCAATCGTTTCAAACATTTCCGTCTCAAAACCAACCATTTTTCCAGCCCTCACAGCCCTTTAATCAGAATTTCCAGCCTTACAATCAAGGGTTTCAAAATCAGAATTTTCAGACCTCATCACCGAATTTTCCACTTCAAAATCAGAACTTTTAAGGCTACAACTCCCAGCAAGGTTTCCAAGCATGTCAGCCCTTTAATCAGCCCTATCAACAGCCCACTCAGTCCTCCTATCAGCCCCAACAGCCATGTTTTCAAGGATCTCAGCAAGCTCAACCATTTCAGCCGACTACTTCTTCATTTCAAGGTCAGTCAAGGAGCTATGCTAACCAAGGAGGCTATGGGAGCTTAAGTGGAGGAAATGCGCAGCAACAACAAATGATAGAGATGATACAACAAATGTTTCCCACCATACAAAACCTTGAGAGGCAAATGGGTCAATTGGCTAGTGGGATTAATCAAAATCAAGCTCAAGGATCAAGTCAACTCCCTTCCCAAACTGTTCCTAATCCTAAAGGAAACGTGAGTGCTATTACATTGAGGAGTGGGAAGGTTACTTCATCTCCAAATGGTCCAAGAGCTGAAATTTCAGAAAAGCTGACAGCACCTTTAATTCCAGCTCAGAACAGCCATGAAACGATTTTAAATTCAGCTGATTCCACCCCTAGCCCGTGCCCAACCCCTTTCTCAAGTAATCCTCCAAATTTGGTGGAAAACGGAGAAGAAATCAGTGCCGAGACGCAAGGTACAGCAGCCACTTCGCAGGGGATAGCAACTAAAATTTCAGACTCTTCACTCCCAGCCAAAGAAGATGACTTTAGGGTTCCTTTACCCTTTCCACAGCGGAAGACACTAGCCAAAAAGCAAGTGGAGGAGGAGAAGGCTAAGGAATTCAATGAACTAGTGGAACTTTTCAGTAAGGTAGAGATCAATATACCTTTGTTGACCATGATCAAATAAATTCCAAAGTATGCTAAGTTTTTGAAGGATCTTTGTGTTCACAAAAAGAAACTTAAGGAAAATGAGTTGGTCAGCTTTGGGAAGAATATCTCAGCACTTATCCACTCCATTCCTCAGAAGTGTGAAGACCCAGGGGTATTTACTGTTTCTTGTGAGATAGGGAGCACTACATTCCATGATGCTATGCTTGATTTAGGAGCTTCCATAAATGTGATGCCCAGGTTAGTATTTCAGATGCTCGGCATAGGCCCTTTACAGCCCACTGGTGTGGTGATACAGCTAGCAGACAGGAGTCAGACCCACCCAGCAGGTATGATTGAAGATGTTTTGGTGAAGGTAAAGGAGCTAATATTCCCTGCAGATTTTTATATTTTGGATATGGAGAGAGATTATCTTACACACCATTCTCCGCTTATTTTAGGAAGACCATTTCTGAAGACTGCTAGAACCAAAATTGATGTATATGCCGGTACACTTTCCATGGAGATCGGAGACACGGTGGTTCAATTTAGCCTTTTCGATGCTATGAAGCACCCGAGAGAGGATCACTCCATTATGAGTATGGATATTCTTGATGAGCTGGAGCAGTCAGAGTTAGAGGCTGAGGGATTTTTATCTGATTTTTCTGGAGGAGCTATTGATTCAGAGGAGGCTGAGAGAGTACTTACTACAGAGACTGAGGATTTTTCAGAAGATTTTTCAGACGCATTACCAGCTGGAGAGATTTTTCTAGGTGTAGGGGATTGCACAGAGCCCCAAGGATCACCTATTTCTATTCAGATTCAAAGTGTAGGGGATTGCACAGAGCCCCGAGGATCACCTATTTCTACTGAGGAAGACCAGAGTGAACTGAAGCCATTACCAGGCCATTTAAAGTATGCATATCTAGGAGAGGAGCAGACTTTTTCCGTGATTATTGCACAGCATTTGGAGTCAGAACAAGAAGAAAAATTATTGCAAGTCCTGAGGCACTACAAGAAGGCAATTGGGTGGACTTTATCAGATATACCAGGTATCAGCCCAGCTATCTGCATACACAGGATATTTTTAGAAGACAATGTCAAACCTGTGAGGCAACCACAAAGGAGACTCAATCCACTTATTTTAGATGTTGTAAAGAAAGAGGTGACTCGACTTCTACAGGCAGGTATCATTTACCCTATTTCTAACAGTCAGTGGGTTAGTCCTATTCACGTGGTGCCCAAGAAATCTGGAGTGACCGTGGTGGCGGATGAAAGCAATGAACTAGTGCCCACCAGAGTTAAGAATTCCTGGAGAGTCTACATTGATTACAGGAAGCTCAACAAGGTCACAAGGAAAGATCACTTCCCTTTACCCTTCATTGATCAAATGCTTGAGAGACTGGCAGGGAAGTCGCATTATTGTTTCTTGGATGGATTTTCAGGCTATTTTCAGATTTGCATAGATCCAGTGGACCAGGAGAAAACTACCTTCACTTGCCCCTTTGGCACTTTTGCCTACAGACGTATGCCTTTCGGACTCTGCAACGCACCCGGTACATTTCAGAGATGCATGGTAAGTATATTCGGTGAGTTGCTAGAGGACTGTATGGAGGTATTCATGGATGATTTTTCAGTTTATGGCACGTCTTTTGATTCATGCTTAGATAATTTGTCTAGGGTTTTACATCGCTGCATTGAAACTAACCTTGTTCTTAATTTTGAGAAATGTCACTTCATGGTAGAGCATGGGATTGTACTTGGACACATAGTCTCTCGGAAAGGTATTGAGGTAGATCCTGCTAAAATCAGTGTTATTTCTTCTTTATCTTACCCCGTATGCGTACGGGATGTTCGTACTTTTCTGGGACATGCAGGATTTTACCGCAGATTTATTAGAGACTTCAGCTTGATTGCTCGACCCTTGACACGACTTCTGTAGAAAGATGTTGAGTTTCATTTTGATGAAAATTGCAAGAAAGCTTTTCATAGACTCAGGGAGGCTCATACCTCAGCTCCTATTATTACATCACCTGACTGGACTCTACCATTTGAATTAATGTGTGATGCTTCTAATTTTGCAGTGGGAGCTGTTCTAGCACAGAGGGTAGATGGAGCACCACATGTCAATTGCTACGCCTCCAAAACCCTAGATGCCACCCAAGCCAACTACACCACGACTGAAAAGGAGCTTCTTGCCATTGTCTTTGCTTTGGATAGATTCAGATCTTATTTATTGTGCTCACATGTTATTATTTTTTTCTAATCATGCAGCTCTCAAATACTTATTGAAGAAGCCTGATGCAAAACCTAGATTGATCAGATGGATGCTCCTACTCCAAGAATTCGACCTGGAAATCAAGGATAGAAGTGGAAAAGAGAACTTAGTTGCAAATCATTTGAGCAGACTTGAAGGAGATGGATCTCCTACCACCATTGATGATGATTTCAGAGATGAGCACTTGATTGCAGTACATGGTGAGACCCCGTGGTATGCAGACCTAGTTAACTTTCTTGTTGCACATGTATTTCCCACTCAATTTTCTAAGGCTCAAAAAGATAAATTAAAAAGTGATGCAAAGTTTTATATGTGGGATGATCCTTATTTGTGAAAATTTTGTAATGACCAAATAATTAGGAGATGCATACCAGATCATGAGTTTTCATCTGTCCTTACTTTTTGTCATTCATCAGCTTGTGGGGGGCATTTTGGACCCCAGAGGACTGCCAGGAAAGTACTAGAGTGTGGATTATACTGGCCCACCCTTTTTCATGATTCATATGTTTTTTATAAGAATTGTGATAGATGTCAGCGAACTGGGAACATAGGAGCGAGACATGAGATGCCCCAATATGCTATACTTTATTGTGAGATTTTTGATGTTTGGGGGATAGATTTTATGGGACTTTTTCCTGCATCTTATGGTTATCTGTATATTTTACTTGCTGTGGATTATGTTTCAAAATGGGTGGAGGTCATTCCCTCCAAGACTGATGATTCTTCTGTTGTTTGTAGTTTTGTTAGGTCACACATTTTCTGCAGGTTTGGAATTCCAAGAGCAATAATTAGTGACCAAGGATCTCATTTTTGCAACAAACACATGAAGGTACTGCTGAGCAAATATGGGGTGGTACATAAAATCTCTACATCCTATCATCCCCAAACAAATGGACAGGCTGAGATTTCCAACAGAGAGATAAAATCCATTCTAGAGAAAACAGTTGGGCCCACTAGAAAAGACTGCAGCAAAAGGTTAGATGACGCACTCTAGGCCTACAGAACAGCATACAAGACACCGATTGGCATGTCACCCTACCGCTTGGTTTATGGTAAGGCTTGTCACCTCCCCGTGGAAATAGAGCACAAGGCGTATTGGGCGGTGAAAGCTTGTAATTTCGACGCTACCAAGGCGGGAGAAGAAAGAAAATTGCAGCTTCAAGAACTTGAAGAAATTCGGTTGGAAGCATTTGAAAATTTAAGGATTTACAAGGAGAAGACCAAGAACTTTCATGACAAGCACATTGTGAAAAAGGACGTCTAAATTGGCGATAAGGTTTTATTGTATAAATCAAGGCTCAAATTGATAAGAGGTAAGTTGAGGTCAAGGTGGGAAGGTCCATTTATTATAACTGACATTTTTCCTTATGGAGTTGTTGAAATTAGGGACGAAGCTAATGGATTTGTGTGGAGAGTCAATGGCCACCGGCTCAAAAAGTATTTTGAAGAACTAAAGAAGCTAAAGGTGGATGATGTGTACATCGAGGACGCTATCTACCCAACTTAAGGGGGGTTCACTTTCTCTACATTTACATTTCATTGTACATATCATTTGCAATGATTCTAGGAATAAATTTTTTTTCTCTTTTTAAAGTAAGTAGTTGATAATAAATTCTTAGGCAACATAGCATGAGTAAATAGACTTTGTAAATATCATGTTATGTCTTTTAGCATTTTTGCTCTTAATAAATAAATGTATCCCTCTAGGTTATCTCTATAGCATTTTAGAGTCTTTTGATAATAAATTTGTTGAAACTTAAGGTTTGAGCTAATGGATGAATTCTTGGATGCTTGAGTACTATTTTGCTTTAGATTCTTAATTGAGGATTTGAGATGGATTATTTTTGCCTAGTGAGAATTAGCCTTATATTTGTGACACACATATGTTATTGTACTCTAGAACTTGCTTAGGTTCTTTCAAAACCATATTTCGATGATTGGATCACATCTATAGAGACTAATCACTTTGTTTACCTTTCCACATCAATTTTGGCAAAAAGCATGTCTATTCTATTTGTTTTTCCTTATTCCTAATCTTAACCCCAATTTTTCTATGGATTTGTTGCGTGGGATGTTTTCTTAGTGCTACTTTGCCCGAGACGGACAAAGATTTAAGTGTGGGGGAGTGATTAGTGTTTTGGAAAAAGTTTTGTATCAAGGAAGCATTTGGATCCAAAAGAAAAAAAAAATTTTGCAAGGAAAGGATCAAAGTAAGTTAAGTTTTGTATCAAGAAAGAAGAAGAAGTGAGCAAGGATTGAAAACAATTGAAGATTCTTGATCATCATTTGAAGATCCAAGGAAGTGAACCTCAAGTTGAATTCGGCTGGAAGTTGAAAGGAAAACAGATGACACAAAAACAGAAAAAAAAGAAGCAGTGAGAAAAATTGTTTGTGCCAAAGAGAAGTAAAATTTTTGCAATGAAACTAGTTAAGGGCAGAAATGTTTGGGACTTGCAGTTTTTCTTTGCTTGCAGTTTGTCTTTGCTTAAGAAATTCGAAACATCTTGATAAATGCTGAATTTACAGCTGTTGGTGCCAAGGAATTCGGCTGAAGAGGGCAGAAAAATTCTATACCAAGGACTCCATTGGCACGCAAGGGAAGAAAAGGAAAATTTTAAGCCATCTTGGATTAGGAATTGGGTTGGCAAACTGAACTGTTTTGAACTGAAACTAATGTAAGGTTTGCTGCCGAGTGCTGGAATCTGAAGACAATCTGAGAAAAAGCTGAATTGAAGCTGAGAAATCTGAAAAATCAGTGTCAAGACTATAAAGAAAATTTTTGTGAAGCAGGATTTGATCAGGGATTGAATTGACTGCAGCTGTTCTTTGATAGGAAGATCAGTAAAAGTCTGCTAGGATCTTAATTGCAGCTGACAACAATCTCAATTCCAGCTGAAGACAATCTGAATTGAAGGCTGATGAAGTTGGAATTAAAGCTGAGAAGAAGCTGAGCTAAACTTGAATTGAAACTGCCCCAAATCTGAACTGCATTGCAGCAGTATTGAAAAAATCTGAGCTTGTAATTGGCCGAGGGTTGACTTGGAGTTGCTGAAAAGATTTTAAGTTACTGATGAAATCAGTCAAGGGTGAGGCTATGGAAGTGGCACTGCGTGGAGTTGGAATTTCAGAAACAAGTTGACTGCAGTAGCCAATAAAATGCAGAGTAAAACAGGAAGTATGCAAATCCTTTGAAGCTCACGGCACTAGGAAGGGATTAAGTTGATTCTGATATGGAGTTGGCCACAACATAACTGAACCCAAAAGAGAAAAACAGCAGAACAGAACCAAGGGAACAAGTGGCCAATAATGGAAAATTTTGAAAGAAAATGGCACGCCAATAAGAAAAATCTGTGCCATTTCACAAGTGGAGGAAAAACTGTGCCAAAAACAGTTTGAGCACATCCATTACTGCTCAGAATTAGAGAATTGTGAGGCTCACAAGTAGTGCCATGAAGCTGGCGATGCCAAGTTGAGAAAAGCTGTGCCAAGGTCTGAATTGGCGCATTAAGGCAGAAATTCTGAGCTAACAGCAGTGATCTCAAAGTGAAGCATTCAAACTCTCCACTTATAGTTGATGCTAACTGTGTTAAGTACTTCGAGAGGTGCAAGGATGAAGAAGTGGATGATTTTGGATTCTAAAAATTAGTGTAGGAAGCTGATTTTGATGAACCAAATATATAGGAAAAATGAAAAGAAATCTATGTGTTGAGTTGAGTTGAAAGAGGCTGAATTTTGGGTTTTAAGGCTGTGAATCAAGGAAGGAAGCGCATGAACGTGTCAAGAAGTGTTGAGAGCATTCATTGCTGATCAAGACAAAGGAAAATGGGGCTGATTGGGTTTTTAGAAGAAAAAGAAGTTGTGAGAGCAGTGAAGTTGGAATCCAAAAACAGTTGGATCAAATTTTCCACTTCTAGGGATATAGCTACCTCAGAAAATCAAAGAATGGCAAGGTGAAGAAAGTAGTAATTCTTGATTTTGAATTAGTGTTGTGAGCTGGGATCTAAAAAAAAAAGAGAAAGAAGAAGAGAAGGAAGCAATTGGCACACAAGGGTGGAAGTTGGCACATTGAGATCAATAGAGGTTTATTCATCCAAATTAAGGGCATTATTCAAGACTGACTTCACCACACTTCCTATTTCATTACAAGGACTGTAAAGATGGGGCAAAGTACATTGGAAACATTTTTGAGCGATCAAGTCTTCCAACTCCATAAATTTTCTATTTCCTTGGCTTTTATTCCACTCTTTACCTTTTTCTATGTTTTCATTTGTTTTTGTAGATGTTGATCCTAATCATGACTAATGGTGGAGAGTAGATAATAAGCAAGCCTATGGTAGTTCAAGAAGCATGTGTGTTTGAGTGAGCTCCACTTCCATCATCAACTTAGAACTTAAGGAGAGAGCCACCAAAATTTTCCTTGAAAGGCTAGTGATTTAAATTCATCTCAATGACTCATAATGGATGAAAAGGCTAAGTTGTTGATTTAAGGGCAAGATATTAGTCCATAGAACGTAGATTTATGAGAATTGACTACCCTAGGTAATTTCTTTTCAATTGCTTCTAATTATGCTTAAGAAAACCTAGGGATACATATTTACTGGTTTCGCGAGACGCTCAAGCTCAAGTGTGGGGGAGTTGATAAGTACCATTTTATTGATTATTTGAGTTGCTAAAATCCATGTTTGACCTATATTTTTATTGCTTAATTGTGATTTTTCCCTAGGTTTTAGGACTTCCTCTTATTTTGGACTTAATTGTAAATTTACACATATTTGGATTATTTGGCCACTAAATTTTTGATCTATTTTTGTAGGCATGAAAGGTTCATGGACCTAGGTCATACTGGGTCAAACTTGGGTCGGAAGTGGACCCGGATCGAGTTATCAAGCTTTGGAGTAATCTGGGCCGTCCGATTCAACAGCGGCTAGATCTGAGCCATCCGGGACCATCTGAAGCAATCCGAGCTAGGGTTAGGGTTGATCAAGCACTCTGATCAAGATCTGAAAGTTTCATTCCAATCAGAGCTCAATCAACCGTTGGATCAAGCTCGGAGGGCTCTAGATCATCCATTCAAAGATTAGGTTGATCTGGACCATCCGTTGTACATCTGGAGGATCTGACCTACCACGAGGCAGATCCTGACCATTGATGAACATCTGGAAAGTTTGGGTCAGATCTGATGAAGATCAGCCGTTCGATTTCCTCAAATCAATCTGAACCGTCCAATGCTAAATATTTAATCAAAAACTTGCGCAGCTCTTCCCTTCATCGCGTCTTCGCCGCAACAGTAGCTTCCTTCATTTTTCTTCGTGCTCTTCAAGCTTTTCATCCAATCGAAGGCGTGATCACTCAATCCTTCACTAGAGCAAGGGCTAGGTCAGTGGAGAGAGTTCTCTGTGAGGTTTTCAGATTGGATTTTGCTCAATAACAGGGCTACGTGAGGTTTCAGCAGTTTTGTTATCCGATTTCAACAAGCTCAGCTGTGCACCATCGCCACTTCATCCAAGCTATCCAGAGGGGTTCCCTGGAAGGCTCGGATCATTCCCTAATCCCAATCGCAATCCACCACAGCGAGTTTGAAGAAGTTGGAAGCAGTTTTTGGCTTGAGCAGGGTCTGAATTGATTCGGTAGCAGAGACAGTTTTTCCACTGGGTTGCTGAGTTTGCGGGTCCGAGGTTCTCCCTTGTGTGACAAACAAGGAGCTCTTGAGCTGGAAAAGGGTTGAGGAGTAGTTAGGCTAGCTAATTTTCAGTTGTTTTAGCTGTAAATTTTATTTCTGCACTTGGTTTCATTTCTGTTTTGGTATCAAAATACTTAGTTTCGTTTTCTGATTGTTTTAGCTTAACTGGTTGTGATTCCTCAAGTTATGTAGCTTAGCAGTTTGTTTAGTGGACAATTAGAGTTAATTTCAGTTAGATTTCACTTTATTGTTTGCGTGCCATTTTGTATTGCTAGCGTATCAGTGAATTTCAGAAATTTTCAGTTTTCGAATGTAGTTTAGTGAATCAGATTTGTCCAAGCTATTTCTACAATTAACAAGTTTCGATTCAGCAATTCTTAGCAGCTAAGTAGTTTGTTAGTGATTAATTGCAACTGTTTTAGTTTGTTTCGCATAGTTTAACTCTGCATTTCAGTTTGTATCCTTGAGTATCAGATTCTGTCCTGTTTCTGTTTTTTCTGAAATTTCGTGTCTGAATTTGCCATTTCTGCTCATCTGTTTAGGGAATCTGAGTTGTTGTTTTCCATTCAATTGTTTCTGAGTTTGCATTTGAGTTGTTTGCTTCAGTCTCATTTGCTTTATATCAGCTCATAGTGTTGCAATCAGTATCATTTTTAGCATCGTTTCCAACCCATCAGCTTTCCTTGTTGCGTGCCAGATTTATGAACCTTTGCACTTGGTATCAATAGAAATTTGGGTTTTGATTGGTACCAAGTTAATTACGACTTGTAGTGTGTTTTGCATCTTGAAATCATCTAGCATTGCATTTGGCCATTTCTGAACAGTCCCCTATATTGGTTGGTTTCTAAAACTTGTAGCTAGATTAAGTTGAGTTTGTTTGTTTGTGTGTCTGATTTCTGAATATCGTATGCCATCATTTGTTGCAAGTTTGTTCATTTTCGAAAATTGCCAGCCCTGTTTTTAATCATTTGCTCAGCCTTTGATTGCATTTGATATTACCTTTGTTTCTTTTTCCCAATCCTGTTTAGCTAACTGGTAGATCAAGTTCTCCTTAAGTTGAGTTTATAAATTGCATTTCCCTTGTTTAGTTTATTAGTTTAAGGTTGTTTTTACTTTTTCATTGCGGGTTCATTTTCTATTTGCAATCCAAACCCCAATCACATTCGAAACCCAAAATCCACAAACGACACATAAACACGAGCTCGAATCACACAACATCAACTAGTCTCCAGGAAAAATACGACCTGTGGCCCCTTTACTACGTTTTCACATTTTGATTGCAAAAAGGGTTTCCAGCATTTTATTCACATTTAAATTTGAGACCCACATTCGTGACAGTCTATTTTGGGTCCGTCAGGCAGTCAACTGGTAAATGCTGAATTGCATTTTCAGAAATTAAAAACTATTCAAATGATGTAAAACAAGTGTATGGGGGGCTAGTACACTTTGTGTATGATCATTAGAGGTTAAGAGATCCAATAAGGGAGAAATTATTGGAGTCTTTTGATGTATGACAAAGAGGGAGAAGTGTTGGGTTTATGTGGGAAACCAAACATGCCTTTGCAAGAAATCCTAGGTCTAGGGGTAGCCTAGGTAAAGGGGGAGCATTGTTGCTCCATTCATGGCGTAAGGGGGACCTTGGAGAGGTTCTTAAAAAGCCTTTGTAAGTCCAATGTAGGGGGAGCCTTGGAAAGGTTTTAAAAAGCCCGTTAAGGTAAAAAGTCCTATCATGGGGAGGTTAGGTGTGGGGATACCTTGGGATAGGATCCATGCATATATACTATTTGTTTTCCCTAACTTAAACGTATTGCCAAACATCAAAAAGCGGGAGATTGTTGGGGCAATCTATGGTCCAGAGTGACCATGTGTTTTGATATTTGGGCAAAGGGTTTAAGTTAGGTTTATCCTTGTGATTTGATATATGAGATTGAGTTTGCAGGACTTGGTAGGTCACACATGGAGGACGCATCCGAGGGACGAGAGATGAGGGAAGAGGACTCCAAGGGCAAGCCGGAGGAGGTGGACTTCAAAGGGCACACATGAAGGGTGGCATGGAGGCAAGCCGAGGGCTTACGTGTGCATCCGAGGGACGATACCCGGTGGAAGAGGACTTCAAGGGGTGAGCCAAGGGAGTGGACTTGAAGGCATGCGTGAAGGAGGGTTTTCAGAGTGAGGGAGAGTGAAATTGTTGTTAGTGATATAAGAGAAGTGTCCTAAGGCAATCGCCTTATGATTCTAATCATTTATTCTAATAAATGAATATTCACTATTTGAGTATACATGTTTGTATATTTGATTGAGATCTTAAACTCATTTACTAAATGTCCGCAATACAATTCACAGCATGAAAGAATTTGTGATGAATTCACAACTAGTGATTATCTCTACATGTGCAATTGTGAAGTATTGAAATTGTCCCTAGTCGATGAATTGATAAATACGGACACTATCAATTCTGTTGAGACTAGCATGGGTTATTCTCTAATCAGCTGATTCTCACTGGCTGGTAACATTGAGATGTCTGGAGATAAACATGAATGCTAGTTAAGGGAACTAGTTCATTGGAGTAACTGGCTATAAAACTTCATATGGTAATCTACATATAGATATGTCAGTGAAGTTCTTACTGCAGCTTAAGTGCGATGTTCCTTTGACTTGCGGTGTTCAAGTCATCTTGGTCATGGAGTCTTATACTTTGATATCTTAAGCAAGCATCTCCAAGGAGGTATGGACCCAGGATGATTGGGTATAAGCTGAAGTGCCCGAAGATGTTTGAACAACCTACAAAGGATTCACCACTCCTTGTGAGGAGATATATACCCGACGCCTATCGTCGGATTGTTACTCGAAGCCTCTGGCCAGAGCATGATATGTTCAGAGTATGAAT
Organism: Boesenbergia rotunda; assembly: GCA_024364735.1. Lineage (NCBI taxonomy): Eukaryota > Viridiplantae > Streptophyta > Magnoliopsida > Zingiberales > Zingiberaceae > Boesenbergia > Boesenbergia rotunda. The sequence goes on along the minus strand of JAGFNQ010001948.1, from coordinate 740,124 downwards.
CCCTTAAATACATGAGAGTAATTAGAATTCGTAGGACGAGAAAACGTTACTTGGGCTAGGTGTGACGTAGTCAGCCTAGTGGGGACTGACACACATAAACCATGTCCTGAACCAAGTGGGTATAAGATGGTGAAGGGAATGGGCACGATTCATTATAGCTGCTGAAGGGTTTCAGAATTGTTTCTGATGTCAACCGTTGATCTTTCGATTAATTGGGGATCATGATATACTACTAGGTGTCACTCATGATCGTTCTATAATTAATTGATTAATTATAGACGGCCAACATAAATCGAAAGCCTATTTAGTCACACGCACTACGAGTAATCCGAGGGATTTAAAACGAGTTGAAAATTGGATTTTTCAATCAAGAAAGATTAAGTTTGGTTGAGTCAAATGATTAGTCAAACTGAATTTATTTTAGACACATCGGAAGCAGAGAATGGCTAAGTCTTTAAAGACTTAATGGGTGAATTAAATAAGTTTAATTCATTAAGGGATTTGATCCAAGGTGGTATGTTTTATTATAAACTTAAAATAATCCATGGGATTATTTGAATTAATATAAACCAAAGAGTTGGTTTGTTTTATAAAACTTTATAATAAATCAAAGATGACAAAATTTAATCCATTGGTGGGTTTTGAACCATAGACCTATAGTTTGGATGAAAACTTAGCCGATCACTTGAGTTGAATTCTCTTGTGTGTAAATTTTGGCCCGTAATTTATTTGAACCAAGATGGGCCGGCCAAGGAGAATATTCTCCTTGGTTTGGCCGGCCCTCTCTCTCTCCTTCTCTTTTGTTTTGTTTTAATCAATCATGGATTGATTGGAGATTTATTCCATAAGATGGAAGAGGCTTGATTGATTTTTATCATGAATTAAAATTTGATTTTAATCATGAGACAAAAATCAATTATGGTTTGATATAAAAATTATGCCAAAATTAAAAGGCTTGATTGTTTTTTTATCATGAATTAAAATTTGATTTTAATCATGAGACAAAAATCAATTATGGTTTGATATAAAAATTATGCCAAAATTGAGAGGCTTGATTGAGGAGGAGCTCCCTATATAAAGGACCCAAGGGGTGCCATGAAAGATGATGCATCCAAGTATTCTTGCCTGGGCTCTCTCCCTCTCCTCCCTTCTTCCTCTTGGCCGGCTACAAGGTTCTTCTCCCTTCTTCTTGCCGTGAGCACAAGGAGAAGCACCGAGGCGACGAAGTTCTTCCGTTGGGACGATCTTCCTCTCCGGCCATCATCACCTTGGGATTGGGTGCAAGTCATCTTCCTCCTTCTCGCCGGAATTGTGATTCCGGCCAACCTTGGTAGTGAGTTTTTCTGATGTGATTACTTCTCTCTTGGTTTTCCTTGTCGCGTTCTCGGAGAATCTAGTAGTTCTCGAGAACACGAAACTCATGGCTTTGCGAAGTCATCCCGAAGATACTCGGCGTGGACGCGAATAGAGGCGGAGCTTCCGAGGGACGCTAACGGTTGGATCTCGTCCCTTCCTTCGAGTTACGTGAGATAATAAGTAAATTAGTTTACGTTTCTGCAAAATTTTAAATATATGATCATGTCTACACAAGATAAAGTTGCATGTTTAGATGTGTAGTTAAATAATCTGAGAAATTATTTATGCTAAATCTTCCGTTGCACGTAATTAATTTTAAAATTACGAACTCACATCCATGTCAACATGCACCCGGTCCCAACAATGGTATCAGAGCCGGTTAGTGTTCGACATAATCATATAATTATTTTGCGGAAAACTTTGTCATGATCTCAATTTTGGAAAATTTTCTAATTATGGAAACTTTCCAATTATGGTAAATTTCCGATTTAGGAATTTCAAGGTTTGGAAATCCTCATGAAATTTCGCAAACTTTTGAAATACCTCTATTTCTGAAATTTTATGATAATTGTGAAAACTTTCCAATTTTGGAAAATTCCTATTTTGGAAATACGTAAGTTTTCTTTGTACCAGAAACTTACAATTATTCTGAAAACCTTTTATTTTTGGAAACTTTCCATTTATGAAAAGCGCGCAATTTTGGGCACTTTCTTTCAAGAAAGTCTAGACAAATTATGGGAATATTAATTGACATTTAAATTCATAATTGGAAATTAAATTATTTACAAAATTCTTTATTTTGGATTGAGCCTCAGGGAGCCGTCCAATTTAAAGTTAGTTGATATAATTAAATTTCCTAAATTGAATTTAAGCTGTCAAATGTTTAATTTGGATTGAGCCTCGGGGAGCCGTCCAAATTATATTATCAATAAATTCTTATTTTGGATTGAGCCTCGGGGAGCCGTCCAAATTATATTATCAATAAATTCTTATTTTGGATTGAGCCTCGGGGAGCCGTCCAAATTAAGTTATTGATATTAATTTTCCATAAATAAAATATGTGATCAAATCTTGAAAATTTTTGAGGTGATTCTCAAACGATAATTTCCTTATTTGATTTATGAGGTGATGCTCTTACATATTATTGTCTCCAAAATTAATTAGGAAAATTGTTTCCTATAGAATATATTTCCTTAAATAAGATTTTCATGAAAATAATATGTGGTTGAATTAAGGGAATCTGTCTCTTAATTTAATAAGATTTGATTTAGAGAAATCAAAGTCTTAAACATATTATTTCCGAAATTGATTATGATAATTCAGGAAATTGTTTCCCAAAACAATTCCTTGAATAAAGTATGAAATTAGAATTAGGAAATCCGGTTCCTAATTCAATTAATGAGACTTGATAAATTGAGTCACATACATACTTTATTAAGGAAATCGTTAGTACATGACATAATTATATGTCATGAATGTGTTGGTGCAGAAAGCACCCAAGTCGAACCTGAGTTTTGATAATGGCAAAAGGGTTCAAAAGTTAAGTCTTATTTGTTATCTAACATGCTACTCAAGTGTGCAGGAAAAGTCCTAGCGAAGGACTGCTAGGCACTGGCGAAGGAATGCCAAGGTAAAAAGTCCTAGCAAAGGACTGCTAGGCACTAGCGAAGGAATGTCAGGGTAAAAAGTCCTAGCGAAGGACTGCTAGGCACTGGCGAAGGAATGCCAAGGTAAAAAGTCCTAGCGAAGGACTGCTAGGCACTGGCGAAGGAATGCCAGGGTAAAAAGTCCTAGCGAATGACTGCTAGGTACTGGCGAAGGAGTGCCAGGGTACTGAAGCCCTAGCGAAGGACTGCTAGGCACCAGGCGAAGGACAACTTGGGACTGAAGACCTGGCGAAGGAATGCTAGGCACCGGGCGAGGGACAGCTTGGTATCCAAGACCTGGCGAAGGACCGCTAGGCAAAAGTCCAACCGGAGGAACCGGTTGGCATCAGGTACATTCTCCCGAGAGGAGTAGGTGAGGACGTGTTCCCCATCGAGAGGGAATAGTAGGCGTCGGTTCGACCTAGGGCTCCATTTTGGAGGCCCAAAGTCAGAACCAAGACAGCTAAGGATGTATAAACTAACATCTTATTGCTTTATGGTGTTTTGGACTAACCCTGGATGTAGGACCGAAGGAACGAGTGTCTGCAGCTCAGAGAGCTTCAAAGGAGTGAGGCAGCAGCTGACTAGGGCGCCTGGAGTGTCCCGGGCACCCCCAAGGTGAACACAAAACAAAGTAAAGCAAAGTGAGCTTCGGCAGCTTATGGGCGGGGCACCCCCGTGCTCCCGGGCGCCCCACATGGTCCCGGGCGCCCCCAGTGTCCCGGGCGCCCCCAGTTGAAGATAACAAAGCCGAACCCAGCGAAGCCAGCAGATAAGATTTGACCCGGTTAATCCGGGCGCCCCTAGCATCCCGGGCGCCCCCGTCAAGATCTGATCCCGAGTTTGAAGGGATCAGAAGCTGACCGAGTGAAAGTCGGATCGGCTGACACGTGGGGGGCGCCCCCGACGGTCCGGGCGCCCCCAGGGGCTATATATAGGCCCTCGAACCAAGGCTTCAACACAACACTTCTTCCAACGCTGTTATGTTCTTCTGCTCCTGCGCTTTGCTCCAGAAACCTCCCAACTCGACACACAAGCGCCGACGACGTCCCTCTGCTCCGAGAAACATCCTATACCGGACGTTGGTAACGAAGAACTGTCATTTCATTTCTATTATACTACTACTGTATTCTTTTTGTAAGAATTATTGCGCACATATAGAATTGCCCCCAGTAAACGGTCAACGATCGTGGGCCTTGGAGTAGGAGTCGACCTAGGCTCCGAACCAAGTAAAACTACCTGTGTTCGCGATTGTTTTTATTCCGCTACGTACTTGCTCTAGTTCTCATCCGAAAAGCGTTTAACGATATTCACCCCCCCTCTATCGTTTCTCTCGATCCAACAAGTGGTATCAGAGCGGGGAAGTTCAAACTTGGTGCAATCCCCAGTTTGAAAATTTTTCGGATTTTTTTTAAATTTTCTTTTAATATTTTCTTTCGTTCGAATTTCCTCTAATATTTTTTTTCGTTCGAATTTCTTCTAACAATTTTTTGTTCGAATTTCTTCTCGTTGATCGAGGTTGGTGCAACACCCCTCGACAAATATTTTTTCTTTATCCCGCACTACTAATCCAAGACCAAGTCTTGGGATATCTCTCTCCTTTTCTTAGTTTCAGATAAATGGCCATGCAAGAAGGATTCAGCACAGCCAAACCTCCACTTTTCAGTGGAGAAGACTTTTCCTACTGGAAAAGTCGAATGGAGGTCCACCTGAAAACTCAGGTGGACATGTGGATAATCATCCAGTCCGGACTGGAGATTCCGAGAAATGCTGAAGGAGTACCTCAAAGCTACACAGAGTGGGACACCGCTCTGAAATGGAAAATTGAAGCGGATGCAAAGGCGACCCAGACCCTTCAATGCGGCTTAACAAAAGAGGAGCTGAACCGGGTAGGCCCTTTCAACAGTGCCAAGGAGCTCTGGGGAAAACTGATCGAGCTGCACGAAGGAACATCAGACACTCGGATCAGCAAGAGAGATCTGCTCTTGAATAAGCTGTATACAATCAAAATGACCGACAACGAAACAACAACTCAGCTTCACGCCCGAATTCAAGAACTAATGAACGGTCTACACACCATTGGTCACAAGGTAGAAAACCGTGACCTAATAAGGTATGTTTTAAATGCATTCCCGAGAAACACCTTGTGGGCATCTATGGTAGATGCATACAAGGTTTCAAGGGATTTTTCAAAAATTAAATTAGATGAATTGTTTTCTGAATTAGAGTTGCATGAACAGACTAACTGCAATTTGGCCGAGAAAAGTATTGCCTTTGTTGCAGGTAAAACTGGAAGGACAACTAAAAAGAAGCCTTAACTTGAACCTGAGTCTAACTCAGACCCAGACTCAGAAGACGAAGAAGGAGATCGACCTAAGCTGGTCCGACTGGCCCGAAACTACTACAAAGAATTGAAGACCCAAACCAACAAATGGAGAGTCAGCCGAAGAAGGGATGAACCAGCTGAACCCGCAAACGAAAAGAACAAGCCCAACGTGACCTGCTACGAGTGCAAGAAGAAGGGCCACTACAAGTCCGAATGCCCTAACTTGAAGGAAGCAAAAAAGATAAGGAAGAAAAAGGCACTTCAAGCAACGTGGGACGAGTCCTCCTCCGAAGAAGAAGAAGAGGTCCCACAGTCGAACCTACTAGCACTAAGAGCCTCAGAAGAAGTCGAGACCGAGTCAGAATCAGAACAGGACGACGGCAGACTGACCTTTTCAGAAGATGATGAAATCAAGGTAAGTGGATTTACTAGAAGTCAATTAAACGAGTTAATATCTTATCTTTCTCGAGATTTGGCGAAAGCTAAACTCCGAGTCGAATCCCTCCGACAGGAAGTAAAACTCCTGAAAGAGGGAGCTGACTCTAGACCCTTAACCGAGAAGGTTCAAAAAGGAACCTCTACTCAAGTTGAAAAACTTGAGAAAGAGAACTCCTCCCTGAAAACTCAGGTTAAGGATCTAAGATCAGCTTTAGAACGATTCACTTCTGGTTCCAAGGGTCTGGACATGATTCTTGGAAAACAGAAGTCGGTTCTAAATCGATCCGGACTAGGCTATAGAATCAAATCTAGACAAAGATCCTACTTTGCTATACTGAATCAATCCAGAAATAAAGTTCAGGCATGGGTATCTAAACTGTACCTGAACAAACAAACTAGATCAAATCAGTATTGGATCCCCAAGGACAAGATTCACATCTTGCCTAACCATTATCGTGGCTTTAGTCCAGGGGGAGCCAAATTAAAAACTATATTTATTGTTAGATAAAACTTAATTCTTGATTGTAAGTTGCTTGACTGATTGTTTATTTAATTTTTGCAATTTACCATGCTTAGACTTAGGAATGGTTAGTTTAAGGACTGAATAAACTTAACTGAAACTTGACAACATAGTATTGGGTGGAGGTGAGATGATAGTACATTAGGGAAATCAATTCTAATAAGGTCAAGTATACTTGGTCTCTTTAGACTGGTGAAACTAGCCGAAGCTACCGATCCAAGACCCAAACTAGTTAGACCAGAATTTTTCAAAGATTAATTTTGAAAATGAAATTTCATTAAAAGGCCTTGTCAAGGAAAGGGTTGATGATCCAATAAGGCTACGGCCAAAGAAGACCTAGTGCCTCGCCAAGACCTGGAAGCCAATTTTAGAAATTCAAATTTAAATTATTCTTTATCAAATTCAAATCTAACACAAATTTTCAATTACTTATAGACTTAAACTCTCTTTTCAAAATAAATCATAATTTTTCAAAATAATTTTACTTATCAAAACCTGTCTCACAAAACCTATAAGGCTAACATGATTGAAACCCCTAGATTGAGTGAGACAGCAAAATTAAACTCAATTGTAATTTCTTTAATACCTATATTATGATTTAATCCTGTAGTTCAGAACGCAGTCAAACCATGGTCAACGTAGTCAAACCATGGTCAATGTGGTCAAACCATGATTAACATAGTCAAACCATAGTCAAAGCAGTCAAACCATGGTCAAACCAACTAAATCATGGTCAAACAATGACAAGACATCAAATTTGTCACTTTCTATACACTCCGGGCGCCCGTGACTCCTCGGGCGCCCCCCCCATGACTTTATCTTCTCTCAAGGCAAAAAGCTGCCATTAATCCCTTGGTCAGGGCGCCAAGAACCACGCGGCCGCCACCAACGCAGTCAATGCAGCAAAAGCTACAAAATCTGCCTGACCAGGGCGCCCGGGCCACTCCGGGCGCCCCCAACCAGCCGCAGTCTCTGCCATGGCAGAGACCACTGTCCCGGGCGCCCGGGAGCTCCCGGGCGCCCCCAATAACCAGCCTATAAAAAGGCATCCTAACCCCCTCTTCTTCCCACACCAAAAACCATCCTCCTTCCTCCCTTCCTTTCTTCCAAGACGATCAAGTGACACTTGTGCTTCCTCAATCTCAACCATGTCGCCCCGGTATGATTTGTTTTATGCATTTAGAATTACTTTCCTAATTCCTTTTGCATTTAGAATTATTTTCTTAATTCATTTCTTATAAATGCATGTCTCTCAACTTAGAAAACACCGAGCAAACCAAATGAACCCCAGTGCTGAACCGAGTCCCGACCCTAGGTTCCCGACTCTAGAACTGTGTAATAAGTTCGCTCGAACAACTTACAAGCCTATTAAAACAAGCTATCTTAATAGACATTTCTTTACCCAATCATGTCCCTTAGCCATGAATGTTATAAACTTCTATCAATTAGATAATCTAGTATTCTGCACTCATACCATTAACATATCTTTATGTGCAGAATTTTATAATAACATAGTTCGACAAAACAATCTCATGTTTGTCACTACTGTTCAAGGGATACCCTTGTCGATCACTCCTACCTTGCTAAACCGATTCCTAGGACTACGCCCTGTATAGAGTCCTGGTACGCTGTATCTTACCACTCTCCACCAGAGATGTCGTGACCATGCGACCTTTCCATGCCTTCCTTCTGTATGCCTTGATCCATCACCTTGACATTGACATTGGGCTACACATGTTTCATACTATTCTGCATGCGTCCAGTGTTACGACCCAGGGACGAGTGCGCACTCCACTCTGCCACATCATCACCTCCCTCCTTCATCACCACGGTCGTGACATTACCGTGGGTGAAATAACCTCGATGACCGATTTTGATGAGATAGGATTTAGGAACTTCTCTTTAGCTGGTCTAGAGGTATCGGCCACCGGGGTTTTGAGTTGGAGACGATAGCAAGCAGGGGCTCCGATCGACTCAGACGAGGAGGTAGACATTGACGTTGCTGATCTCGCAACAGAGATACGGGACCATATAGATCAGCCTCCACCACCGACCATCGACCAGCGCTTCACACAGATGCAGACGGAGATCCACAGTCTCCGAGAGGAGGTCGAGGCCTATCACATCGAGCAGATGGACGCTCGTAGAGTCGATCGAGAGGTGGCCGATGCACGATACATTGAGATGATGGCACTATTTCGATCATGGCAGCCTGGCTCATCTGACCACCCTGACCCTTCTTCATAGTTAGACTATTTCAGCAAACCTATGTTGTACTAAGTAACTAAAACTTGACTCATGTTTAACCAGTTAACCTATGTTATTTGACTACTTATTTGACTTGAGTATCTGATCTTTACTATGCTTGGTAGAATAGGTTTAGTCTACTATTGGGTTTTCTTACTCAAAATTAGTTTTTAAAGTAGCTTTTAAATGCTTTCAAAATCAGCTTTTATTCAGTTTTGAAAAGTTTTAAAATAAATTTTTCGACTTAGTTTTATTTTCAAAACTACCCCCATTTAAAACTAGGGCTTTTCGCAAATGAACTTAGTCTAGGCCCTAACCCTAGAACTACATGTACCTATAGATTTAGAAGTCAGCATCTCACAAGCACCTTAGGGTACTTTTGATTGATAACCTAGAAAGGGTTGAGATGCTTAGGTCTTTGCCTTAATTCAAGATGTTTTAAGTCAGTGCATCTGCAGTAATTGGGGCACTAAATACAACTTACAGAGCAATCAAGTTAAGTGCCAAGTTTAGAAAATCTAACTTGAACAGAACACTTAACTTGACTAACCCTAGCGAAAACTACTATTTATAACAGTTAGTAAGTAGCTAATTGGGTTAGATAGGTCCCTAAAAGAGAAAATTAACTAATTTGGTTTAATTCTTATCATGAATTGGTTCAGTACAGCAAGTTATTTTCCATTATGCAATTTAATTATTCTACTTCTGATATATTTATTTATATTTGATATATGGCAAAGGGGGAGAGATAGGAAAGGAGAGAGTTTAAATTTTTTTTTTAAGAATTTCTTCAACTCTCAAAATTTCAAACTCTATCCTTTATTCAAAAAGTACTAAGTTTTTCAAAAGTACTAAGATTTTCAAAAATACTAAGTTTTTCAAAGTACTAAGTTTTTTTAAGTACTTAAGTTTTTAAAACTTTTCTAAGTACTTCAGTTTTTCAAAACTTTTCTAAGTACTTAAGATTTTCAAAACTGTTCCAAGTACTTAAGTCCCTCAAAACTTTTCTAAGTACTCAAAACTTTTCTAAGTACTTAAGTTTTTTCAAAACTTCACTAAGCACTTAAGTTTTTCAAATTTCACTAAGTTTTCAAAATTGTCTAAATATTTAAATCTAAATATTTTACAAGTTTTCCAAAATACACAACCAAAATTATTTTGGAAAATATAAAGTTTCTGTTGAAAATTATTCTAAGTAAAATTAAATCTATCTTTAGACTTAGAATGCATTTTCAAAAACCCCACGAAGTTTTGAAAAATCTAGGGGGAGATTCCTTCCAGGGGGAGGGAACAAAATTTAATTTTTACTTGCTCTGATTAACTTAACTTTTTGAACCAGGGTTGCCATAAATCAAAAAGGGGGAGATTGTTGGTGCAGAAAGCACCCAAGTCGAACCTGAGTTTTGATAATGGCAAAAGGGTTCAAAAGTTAAGTCTTATTTGTTATCTAACATGCTACTCAAGTGTGCAGGAAATGTCCTAGCAAAGGACTGCTAGGCACTAGCGAAGGAATGCCAGGGTAATAAGTCCTAGCGAAGGACTGCTAGGCACTGGCGAAGGAATACCAGGGTAAAAAGTCCTAGTGAAGGACTGCTAGGCACTGGCGAAGGAATGTCAGGGTAAAAAGTCCTAGCGAAGGACTGCTAGGTACTGGCGAAAGAATGCCAGGGTACTGAAGCCCTAGCGAAGGACTGCTAGGCACCAGGCGAAGGACAGCTTGGGACTGAAGACCTGGCGAAGGAATGCTAGGCACCGGGCGAGGGACAGCTTGGTATCCAAGACCTAGCGAAGGACCGCTAGGCAAAAGTCCAACCAGAGGAGCCGGTTGGCATCAGGTACATTCTCCCGAGAGGAGTAGGTGAGGACGTGTTCCCCGTTGAGAGGGAACAGTAGGCGTCAGTTCGACCTAGGGCTCCATTTTGGAGGCCCAAAGTCAGAACCAAGATAGCTAAGGCTGTATAAACTAACATCTTATTGCTTTATGGTGTTTTGGACTAACCCTGGATGCATGACCGAAGGAACGAGTGTCTGCAGCTCAGAGAGCCTCAAAGGAGTGAGGCAGCAGCTGACCAGGGCGCCCGGAGTGTCCCGGGCGCCCCCAAGGTGAACACAAAATAAAGTAAAGCAAAGTGAGCTTCGGCAGCTTATGGGCGGGGCGCCCCCGTGCTCCCGGGCGCCCCCATGGTCCCGGGCGGCCCCAGCGTCCTGGGCGCCCCCAGTTGAAGATAACAAAGTCGAACCCAGCGAAACCAGCGGATAAGATTTGACCCGGTCAATCCGGGCGCCCCCAGCATCCCGGGCGCCCCCGTCAAGATCTGATCCCGAGTTTGAAGGGATCAGAAGCTGACCGAGTGAAAGTCGGATCGGCTGACACATGGGGGGGCGCCCCCGATGGTCCGGGCATCCCCAAGGGCTATATATAGGCCCTCGAACCAAGGCTTCAACACAACACTTCTTCCAACGTTGTTACGTTCTTCTGCTCCTGCGCTTTGCTCCAGAAATCTCCCAACTCGACACACAAGCGCCGACGACGTCCCTCTGCTCCGAGAAACATCCCATACCGGACGTCGGTAACAAAGAACTGTCATTTCATTTCTGTTATACTACTACTGTATTCTTTTTGTAAGAATTATTGCGCACATATAGAATTGCCCCCAGTAAACGGTCAACAATCGTGGGCCTTGGAGTAGGAGTCGACCTAGGCTCCGAACCAAGTAAAACTACCTGTGTTCGCAATTGTTTTTATTCCGCTGCGTACTTGCTCTAGTTCTCATCCGAAAAGCGTTTAACGATATTCACCCCCCCCCTCTATCGTTTCTCTCGATCCAACAGAATGTGCATAAAAGAAAAGGATGAGACCCAAAACCCCTTACAAAATATTAAGGCCAACACCTTCCATTAATATGGTTAGAACCGGAGTTTTGTTTCTCGTTTGGGTTGATGGACACATCCATGCCCGGCTTGAACCTCAACATGTTCAAACCATGGAATTAGTTTATGATTAATATAGTTGAAGTCAGAGGTCAATCTTTAGTTTTGGTTGTTGGACACATCCAAGCCTGACTAAACGGTTGAATGAGCTCCAACCATATTAAAACTATTTCTTGATTAATGGGTCAGCCTTAAGCTTGGAGCATTAATTTGTTGTGTCACAGCCAAGGTCGATGTAAAGAGAGGTGCAGTTGGGTGCTATGTATATTGTTGCATACTTGTTAATGAGTTAATAACCCAATGATATATGCAAACATTCAATTAATTGATAGCATAATGTGATAGTTACATATGTGTAATATGTAATCGGTATAAATACCTACCTTCATAGCTAAGAATAACTTGATGGACTCCAACCATGGTTGTTCTTATCTATGGTTGGATATCAACCTATTTGGAGATGTTCCTATGATCTCCCGAATTGATAAAAAGGGTTATTCAATTCGAAAAATAAATAGGATTTAATTAATGTATATTGATGCATTCTTTATCATTCTCATCACATAACCTCAATTTGTATTTCTAGGATAATCACCTGATTATGTCTTCTCTGAATTTGCATTCCATTATGGACACCAATAAGTTAACTAAGGCCAAAAGGATTGAAAAGGCACCAAAAGGCACTTGCCATCACTACGGCAAGGAGGGCCACTGGCGAAGAAACTGCAAGGTTTATCTTGAGTCCTTGAAGAAGAAGGCATCCGATGCCCCATCCTCTTCAGGCATCTTCGTTATTGAATGTCACTCTATTTCCTTGTACACCTGGGTACTTGATACTAGGTGTAGCTCACATATATGTAATGACATACAGGGGCTAAGGAATGTTGGATCGAGAGAAACGATAGAGGGGGGTGAATATCGTAAATCGTTCGGATTAGAGTTAGAGAAATTACGCAGCGGAAGAATTAAATACAAAACACGAACACAAGATCTTTTACTTGGTTCGGAGTCGCGGTCGACTCCTACTCCAAGGCTCACGGTCGTTGACCATTTACTGCGAGCAATTCTATATGTGCGCAAAACAGTTTACAGACAGATATGATAATTGTAGTACAGTAAACAAACCAAACATCTCTTCGTTACCGACGTCTGGTGTAGATTGTATTTTCGGAGCAGAGGGACGTCGTCGGCGCTTGTATCTCGAGTCGGGAGGATTCCGGAGAAGAGCGCAGGAGTAGAAGAGCGTGAGTGCGTTGGAAGAATTGATTGTTGAGAAGCCTTGGCGTTGGGTGCTATTTATAGCACTTCGGGGTGCCCTGGATGTTGGGGGCGCCCCCCACGTGTCAGCCGATCCGAAATTCTCTCGGTCAGCCCTTATCCCTCTCGAATAGGGCTGAGGTTGACTCTGGGGGCGCCCTGGTTGACCCGATCTGCTGGTTTCTCGGCTGGATAAGTCTTATCCTCTTCGTTGGCTTGAGTGCGGGGTGCCCTGGGCACTGGGGGCGCCTGGGAGCACGGGGGTGCCCCGCCCAGTAAGCTCCCGAAGCACTTCTTTGCTTAACTTGTTTTATACTGGCCTTGGGGCGCCCAGGACACTGGGGGCGCCCTGCTCAGCTACTTGCCTCTCTCCTTTGGGCATTCTGAGCTACAGACACACGTTCCTTCGGTCCTGCATCCAAGGTTAGTCCAAAACAATATAAAACAATAAGGTATTAGGTTTATACAGCCTTAACTGTCTTGGTTCTGACTTTGGGGCTCCAAAATGGAGCCCTAGGTCGAACCAACGCCTACTGTTCCCTCGACGGGGAACGCGTCCTCACCTACTCCTCTTAGGAGAATTTACCTGATGCCAACCGACTCCTCCGGTTGGACTTTTGCCTAGCGGTCCTTCGCCAGGTCTTGGATACCAAGCTGTCCTTCGCCCGGTGCCTAGCAGGAGTCGGTTGGACTTTTGCCTAGCGGTCTTTCGCCAGGTCTTGGATACCAAGCTGTCCTTCACCCGGTGCCTAGTAGTCCTTCGCTAGGTCTTTGGATCCTGCAGTCCTTCGCCAGGTGTCTAGCAGTCCTTCGCTAGGTCTTTGGATCCTGGCAGTCCTTCGCTAGGTGCCTAGCAGTCCTTCGCTAGGTCTTCGTATCCTAGCAGCCCTTCGCTAAGTGCCCAGCTGTCCTTAGCCAGGACTTAGGGTTTCAGTGCCTAGCAATCCTTTGTTAGGTGCCTAGCATTCCCTTACTAGGACTTCAATCTGCACACTTAAGCAGTATGGTAGATAACAAATAAGACTTAACTTTTGAACCCTTTGCCATTTATCAAAACACAGGTTCGACTTAGGTGCTTTCTGCACCAACAATCTCCCCCTTTTTGATTAATGGCAACCCTAGTTCAAAAAGTTAAGTTAATCAGAACATATAAAACAAAATTTTGTTTCCTCCCCTGGAAGGAATCTCCCCCTAGATTTTTCAAAAGTTCGTGGGGTTTTGAAAATAAATTCTAAGTCTAAAGATGGATTTAATTTTACTTAGAACAATTTTCAACAGAAACTTTAAAGACATATTTTCCAAAATAATTTTGGTTGTGCACTTTGAAAAATTTATACTTATAAGAAAATTTTGAAAACTTAAGTTAAATGCTTAGGAAAATTTTGAAAACTTAAGTTTAAGTACTAAGAAGATTTTGAAAACTTAAGTTTTAAGTACTTAAAAGATTTTTAAAAACTTAAGTTTTAAGTACTTAGGAAAATTTTGAAAACTTAAGTTAAAAATATTTTAAAAAGCAGCTTAAGTTTAATTTAAAAACTTTGAATAAAAGCTTAGTACTTTTTGAAAATATATTAAGTACTTTTGAAAAATAGTACTTTTTGAAAATATATTAAGTAATTTTGAAAAATAGATAGATTAAGTACTTTTTGAATAAAGGATAAGGTTTTGAATTTTTGAAAAAAAATTTTAAAGCCTTCTCTCCTTTTCTACCTCTCCCCCTTTGCCATATATCAAAAATAAAGAAATGTAGCAAAAAAGGTTGCATAATGGCAGAAAAAATAAACTGCATAATTTGCTATACTGAACCAATACAGGATATGAACTAAACCAAATCAATTTCAATTTTCTCTTTTAGGGTCCTGTCTAACCCAATTAGCTACTTACTAACTGTTATAAACAGTATTTTTCGCTAGGGTTAGTCAAGTTAAGTGTTCTGTTCAAGTTAGATTTTCTAAACTTGACACTCAACTTGATTACTGTGTAAGTTGTATTTAGTGCCCCAATTACTGCAGATGCACTGACTTAAAGCATCTTGAATTAAGGCAAAGACCTAAGCATCTCAACCCATTCTAGGTTATCAATCAAAAGTACCCTAAGGTGCTTGTGAGATGCTGGCTTCTAGATCTATAGGTGAATGCAGTTCTAGGGTTAGGGCCTAGGCTAAGTCCATTTGCGAAAAAGCCCTAGTTTTGAAGGGGGTAGTTTTACAATAAAACTAAGTTGAAAACTTTATTTATTTTAAAAAACTTTTCAAAACTAAGTAAAAGCTGATTTTGAAAGCAGTTAAAAACTACTTTAGAAACTGATTTTAAAATGAGTAAAGCAGTAAGAAAAACCAAAGAGTAGAGTAAGTCTATTCTACCAAGCATAATCCTAACTGCCTTCTTAGTGAGCTGAACTCAGACTCAGGTAGGGGTTTAGTGAATATGTCAGCTAAGTTAGATTTAGAGTCTACATGCTTAAGGACTATTTCACCTCTTGCTACACGGTCTCTTACAAAGTGGTGTTTCACTTCTATGTGTTTAGTTCTGGAATGTTGGATTGGGATCTTAGTTAGATTAATCGAGCTTATGTTGTCAATGAAAACCTGAGTTTGGGTATAGTTGAGCTGGAAGTCCTTAAGAGTGTGCATCATCCATAAAAGTTGTGCTACACACTCTCCTAAGGCAACATACTCAGCTTCAGTTGTGGATAGAGCTACACAGTATTATTTTCTGCTGCACCAACTTACTAGACTATTTCCTAACAGTTGGCAGCTTCCACTTGTTCTCTTTCTATCTAATTTACAACCAACGTAGTCCGAATCCTAGTATCCTGACAAGTCGAAGGTTGAGGTCCTAGGATGTCAAATCCCTACATTTAGGGTGCCCTTAACATATCTTAGTATTCTTTTTAGGGCTGCTAAGTGCGTCTCCTTAGCACAGATTTGGTATCTAGCACATATTCCTACAGTAAAAAGGATATCAGGTCTACTTGCTGTAAGGTATAGTAGACTTCCTATCATACTTCTATAGAGTTTAGGGTCTACTAGTTTACCATCAGGGTCACTATCTATTTTTACATTTGTGGTCATGGGGGTACTTATGCTTTTAGAGTTATCCATTTTAAATTTTTTTATTAACTCTTTAGCATATTTGGATTGATGGGCATAGTTTCCATCCCTAGTTTGTTTGATTTGTAACCCTAGGAAAAAGTTGAGCTCACCAACTAGACTCATTTCAAACTCATTTTCCATTATCTTTATGAATTCTTTTAAAAAATTAGAGTTGGTGAAACCAAAGATTATGTCATCGATGTAGATTTGGGCAATAAAGATTTCTTTTCCTAAGGTTTTAATGAATAGGGTTGAGTCAATTTGTCCTTGTTTAAATTCTTTAGAAATTAAGTAAGTTGATAAGCGTTTATACCAGGCCCTAGGAGCTTGTTTTAGTCCATAAAGTACTTTGGTAAGTTTGTAAACATGGTCAGGTCTTTCTAAGTCTTCAAAACTAGGGGTTGTCCTACATAGACTTCTTTCTTAATGAATCCATTTAGAAAGGCTGATTTTACATCCATTTGGTATAGTTTGAATCCTTTATGGGATGCAAAGGCTAATAACATCCTAATGGACTCAAGTCTAGCTACTAGGGCATAGGTTTCGTCATAATCTAACTCTTCTACTTGACTGAATCCTTTCGCTACTAATCGGGCTTTATTTCTGACTATTTCTCCTTGATCATTTAACTTATTCCTAAAAACCCACTTAGTGTCAATGACGGATTTGCCCTCAGGTTTAGGTACTAATTCCCAGACTTGGTTTCTTTCGAATTGGGCTAACTCTTCTTGCATAGCTATGATCCAATCAGGATCAGGTAGGGCTTCCTCTATAGTCTTATGTTCAATTTTTGAAATCATAGCTATTTGACTAAGGTTTCTATAGGAAGACCTAGTTCTGACTCCTAATGCTGGATCACCCACAATTTGATCAGTTGGGTGACTAAGTCTGGGTTTCTTGGTTTTTCTTGAACTTGGTTCAGCCTCAGGTCCGGCTGGTCGATTTGGTTCACTATTTGGTTCAATATTTGGTTCAATTGACTCAGAAGTTGGTTCAATAGTTAGTTCATTCAATGGTTCAATTAAAGGTTCAACAGTTTGTTCATTATCTTCTTGATCAGCATTTGATGAAGTTAGGTCTGGATTATCAAATGTTGAGTTGATTTCTTCATCAAATATTAAGTTTGTTGTTTCTTCAATTTTCTTAGTTTGTTTGTTGTAAACCCTATAGGCTCTACTTGAGGTTGAATATCCTAGGAAGATGCCTTGGGTTGACTTAGACTGGAATTTTCCTAGATAGTCTTTGGTGTTTAGAATATGGACTTTGCATCCAAAGACTCTTAGGTAGTGTAGATTTGGAAGTCTATGGTAGTATAATTCATAAGGTGTTTTGTTGTGTCGCTTGTTAATCAGGACCCTATTTTGGATGTAGCAAGCCGTACTAATTGCTTCTGCCTAATATTGGTTAGCTAAATTGAATTCATTGAGCATAGCCCTAGCGGCTTCCTGTAAGGTTCTATTTCTCCTTTCGACTATGCTATTTTGCTGGGGGGTTCTAGGACACGAAAATTCATGTATATACCCATTTACCTTACAGAATTCCTCGAACCGTTGATTTTCAAATTCTCCCCCGTGGTCATTCCTAAGTCTTTTGATTTTAGTATCGTTTTGATTTTCAATTAACTTACAGAATTCATTAAATAGGTTTAAGGTTTCATCTTTGATCTTTAGAAACCTAACCCAGGTAAACCTAGAGTAATCATCAACTATTACTAAGTAGCATCGGTTCCCGCTTAGTGATTTGGCTCCATGTGAATCAAATAGGTCAAGGTGCAGGAGCTCAAGTGTGGTTTGAGTTAAATAAGATTGGATTAATTTATGATTAGACCTTGTTTGTTTGCCTTGATTACATGATTCACATATTAAGTTTTCATGATTTTTAATTTTGGGGATACCTTTAATTAAGCCAAGTTGGGTGATTTTTGAAATAATTCTCAGATTAGTGTGACCTAGTCTCCTATGCCAGAGGTTTGATTGTTCTAACTGAGTTAACATACATTTAGGTACTAGGGGTAGGTTTATAGTGTAAACATTATTTTTCCTAGTGCCCTTAAGCATGATTTCCGAGTCTTGCAGGTTTCTAATCAGGCAGTTAGAATTGTTGAAGGTAACTACATAATCAGAATCACACAACTGACTTATGCTAAGCAAGTTAAAATTGAAATTTTCAACCAAAAGCACTTTCTTAATGACAAAGTCAGATTTAAGTTCAATATTACCTGACCCAATTACCTTGAGTGTAGCATTGTTGCCAAATGCCACTGAGCCTAGGTTCTTGAACTTGAGTTTGGTGAATTTCAATTTATCTCCAGTCATGTGTCTGGAGCAACCGCTATCCAACATCCATTGGTCCAAATCTTTATGTTCCTACAAATAAAGAGTTTTGTTGATTTGGATCCAATTAGAATCAGGAATAGCCTAAATTGATTTTCACAGCCTAGTCTGTCTCACCCAAATCTAGGGTTATCAATGACGTTAGCCTTGCAGGTTTTGTGAGACAGGTTTTGGTAAATAGAATTATTTTGAAAAAATTATGATTTATTTTGAAAAACTTAAATTAATTTTGAAAACAGTTGATTTTGAGTTTATTTTTAAAAAAATGTTTGAATCTACAATTAACTGATGACTTGTGTTAGATTCGAATTTGACAGAGACTAATTTAAATTTGAATTTCAAGGATTGGCTTCCAGGTCTTGGCGAGGCACTAGGCCTTCTTTGGTCGTAGCCTTATTGGATCATCAACCCTTTCCTTGACAAAGCCTTTCAATGAAATTTCATTTTCAAAATTAGTCCTTGAAAAATTCTGGTCTAACTAGTTTGGGTCTTGGATCGGTAGCTTCGGTTAGTTTCACCAGTCTAAAGAGACCAAGTAGAGTATACTTGACCTTATTAGAATTGGCTTCCCTAACGTACTATCATCTCACCACCACCCAATACTATGTTGTTCAAATTTCAGTTAAATTGGTTCAGTCCTTAACTAACCATTTCTAAGTCTAAGCATGTTAAATTGCAGGAATTAAATAAACAAACAATCATGCAATTTAAAAACAAGAATTGAATTTTATCTAACAATAAATATAGTTTTTAATTTGGCTCCCCCTGGACTAAAGCCACGATAATGGTTCGGCAAGATGTGAATCTTGTCCTTGGGGATCCAATACTGATTTGATCCAGTTTATTTGTTCAGGTACAGTTTGGGTACCCATGCCTGAACTTTAGGTCTGGACTGGTTCAGTACAGCATAGTAGGATCTTTGTCTAGATTTGGTTCTATAGCCTAGTCCGGATCGATTTAGAACCGACTTCTATTTTCCAAGAATCATGTCAAGACCCTTGGAACCAGAGGTGAATCGTTCTAAAGCTGATCTAAGGTCCTTAACCTGAGTTTTCAGGGAGGAGTTCTCTTTCTCAAGTTTTTCAACTTGATTAGAGGTTCCTTCTTGAACCTTCTCGGTTAAAGATCTAGAGTCAGCTCCCTCTTTCAGGAGTTTTACTTCCTATCGGAGGGATTCGACTCGGAGTTTAGCTTTCGCCAAATCTCGAGAAAGATAAGAAATTAACTCATTTAACTGACTTCTAGAAAAACCACTTACCTTGATTTCGTCGTCCTCTGAAAATGTCAGTTTGTCGTCGTCCTGTTCCGATTCTGACTCAGTCTCGATTTCTTCTGAGGCGGTTAGCGCGAGCAGGTTCGACTGTGGAACCTCTTCTTCTTCTTCGGAGGAGGACTCGTCACACGTTGCTTGGAGTACCTTCTTCTTCCTCGTCTTCTTTGTTTCCTTTAGGTTGGGGCATTCGGTCTTGTAGTGGTCCTTCTTCTTGCACTCGTAACAGGTCACGTTGGGCTTGTTCTTTTCATTTGAGGGTTCAGCTGGTTCATCCTTTCTTCGGCTGGCTTTTCTTCTGTTGGTTTTGTTCTTCAATTCCTTGTAGTAGTTTCGGGCCAGCCGGACCAGCTTAGGTCGATCTCCTTCTTCGCCTTCTGAGTCTGAGTCTGAATCAGACTCGGGTGCAGGTTAAGGCTTCTTCTTGGTTGTCCTTCCAATTTTACCTGCAACAAAGGCAATACCTTTCTCGGTCAAATTGCAGTTAGTCTGTTCATGTAATTTGAGTTCAGAAAACAGTTCGTCTAATTTAATTTTTGTCAAGTCCCTTGAAACCTTGTATGCATCTACCATAGATGCCCACAAGGTGTTTCTCGGGAAAGCATTTAAAGCGTACCTTATTAGGTCACGGTTTTCTACCTTGTGACCGATGGTGTGTAGTCCGTTCATTAGTTCCTGAATTCGAGCGTAGAGTTGAGCTGTTGTTTCGTTGTCATTCATCTTGATCGTGTACAGCTTGTTTAGAAGGAGATCTCTTTTGCTGATTCGAGTGTCTGAAGTTCCTTCGTGCAGCTCGATCAGTTTCCCCCACAGCTCCTTGGCACTGTTGAATGGGCCCACCCGGTTCAGCTCCTCTTTTGTTAAGCCGCATTGGAGGGTCTGGGTCGCCTTTGCATCAGCCTCAATCTTCCGTTTCAGAGCGGTGTCCCACTCTGTGTAGGTTTGAGGTACTCCTTCAACGTTCTTTGGAATCTCCAGTCTGGATTGGATGATTATCCACATGTCCACCTATTTTTTCAGGTGGACCTCCATTCTGCTCTTCCAGTAGGAGAAGTCCTCCCCACTGAAGAGAGGTGGTCTTGCGGTGCTGAAGCCTTCTTGCATGGCCATTTTATCTGAAAGGTGTTTAAAAGAAAGAAAATATCCCAAGACTTGGTCTTGGATTAGTAGTGCGGGATAAAGAGAAATAATTATCGAGGGGTGTTGCACCAACCTCGATTAACAAGAAAACTTCGAAAAAGTAAAACAAAAGTAATTAAAAAAATCCGAAAAATTCTCAAACTGGTGGTTGTACCAAATTTGAGCTTCCCCGCTCTGATACCACTTGTTGGATCGAGAGAAACGATAGAGGGGGGGTGAATATCGTAAATCGTTCGGATTAGAGTTAGAGAAATTACGCAGTAGAAGAATTAAACACAAAACGCGAACACAAGATCTTTTACTTGGTTCGGAATCGCGGTCGGCTCCTACTCTAAGGCCCACGGTCGTTGACCGTTTACTGTGGGTAATTCTACATGTGCGCAAAACAGTTTACAAACAGATATGATAATTGTAGTACAGTAAACAAAACAAACAGCTCTTCGTTACCGACGTCCGGTGTAGATTGTATTTTCGGAGCAGAGGGACGTCGTTGGCGCTTGTATCTCGAGTCGGGAGGTTTCCGGAGCAGAGCGTGGGAGTAAAAGAGCGTGAGTGCGTTGGAAGAATTGATTGTTGAGAAGCCTTGGCATTGGGTGCTATTTATAGCACTTCGGGGCGCCCTGGACGTCGGGTTACTAATTCTATCATCCCTTGGAACAAAAGGTGTTTGTTTCAAGGCATGCTGTATTTCTAGAAAAAGAATTTCTTTTACAAGAAAACAGTGGGAGTAGCATTGAACTTGAAGAAGTTCAAGAAACTCCAATAGACATTACAGAGACACCTAGTCTAGACCCACAACCAATAGCTCATAATGAGGAGCTATCAGTTGAACCTAAAACAACACCACTTCTTCGTAGGTCTGATAGGACACGCAATATTCCAGAGAGATACGGATTTCTCGTAAGTGAATCGAACGACGTGTTACTCATTAACGATGACGAACCTATCAGTTATGAAGATGTTCTGAAAAATTCAGAAAGGGATAAATGGCTTGAAGCCATGAAGTCGGAAATGGATTCCATGTACAAAAATCAAGTATGGGACTTGGTTAACCCACCTAAAGGGATTAAGCCCATAGGGTGCAAGTGAGTTTTCAAGAAGAAAACCGACATGGAAGGTAATGTTGTTACCTTTAAGGCTAGATTAGTGGCAAAAGGATATCGTCAGAAATAAGGAATTGATTATGATGAAACCTATTCGCCAGTAGCTATGCTTAAATCCATTCGGATGCTCCTGGCCATAGCAGCTCATTATGATTATGAGATATGGCAAATGGATATGAAAACAACTTTCCTTAATGGAAACCTGCTTGAGGATGTATACATGATACAACCTGAAGGTTTCACATTGGTTAATAAAACCAAAGTATGCAAGCTTCGACGATCCATATATGGACTAAAGCAAGCATCCAGGAGCTGGAAAATCCGTTTTAATGAGACAATCAAAGAGTTTGATTTCTCACAAAATCCTGACGAACCTTGTGTGTACAAGAAGGTTAGTGGGAGTGCAGTCGTATTCCTAGTGTTATATGTCGATGACATATTACTTATAGGGAACGATATATCAGTCTTACAGTCAGTTAAAATTTGGTTATCCAAAACTTTCTCCATGAAAGACCTGGGAGAAGCAACCTATATCCTTGGGATTAAAATCTATAGAGATAGATCAAAACGGTTGCTTGGTCTTTCACAGTCTACATATATAGACCGAGTGCTAGAAAGGTTTAGCATGTCGGAATCCAAGAAAGGTTACCTTCCCATCAGGCATGGGATCAACCTTTCGAAGTTTATGTGTCCGCGCACAGAAGACGAGAGGATTTGCATGAATAAGATTCCTTATGCATCCGCGATAGGATCTATCATGTATGCTATGTTATATACTAGGCCCGATGTATCGTATGCTCTGAGCATCACAAGAAGATACCAGTCTGATCCAGGAATGAATCATTGGGCGGCTGTCAAGACAATCCTCAAGTACTTAAGAAGAACTAAGGATGTGTTCCTAATATATGGAGAAGGTGATATGGTAATACGTGGGTATACAGATGCCAGTTTCCAGACAGATAAGGATGACTCCAAATCTCAGTCCGGATACATATTTATTTTGAATAGAGGCGCAATAAGTAGGAAGAGTTCCAAACAAGACACCGTAGCGGATTCTACCACGGAAGCGGAATATATTACAGCTTCGGAAGCAGCAAAGGAAGCAGTCTGGATCAAGAAGTTTGTCCCAGAACTTGGTGTGGTTCCAACCATTGATGAAGCAATACCGGTTTACTGCGACAACAATGGAGCTATTGCACAAGCGAAGGAACCAAGGTCTCATCAGCGATCCAAACATGTGCTTTGCCGCTATCATCTGATCAGAGAGATTATAAGTAGGAATGATATACAAATTGAGAAAATTCTCACTGAAAGGAATTTAGCGGATCCTTTAACTAAGGCCTTGCCTCAAAGTAAGTTTGAGGGTCATGTTAGAGCCTGTGGTATTGGGTACCGTAGCGATTGGCATTAGGCCAAGTGAGAGTTTGTTAGTGATACAAGAGAAGTGTCCTAAGGCAATCGCCTTATGATTGTAATCATTTATTCTAATAAATGAATATTCACTATTTGAGTATACATGTTTGTGTATTTGATTGAAATCTTAAACTCATTTACTGAATGTCCGCAATACAATTCACAGCATGAAAGAATTTGTGATGAATTCACAACTAGTGATTATCTCTACATGTGCAATTGTGAAGTATTGAAATTGTCCCTAGTCGATGAATTGATAAATACGGACACTATCAATTCTGTTGAGACTAGCATGGGTTATTCTCTAATCAGCTGATTCTCACTGGCTGGTGACATTGAGATGTCCGGAGATAAACATGAATGCTAGTTAAGGGAACTAGTTCATTGGAGTGACTGGCTGTAAAACTTCATATGATAATCTACATATAGATATGTCAGTGAAATTCTTACTGCAGCTTAAGTGTGACGTTCCTTTGACTTGCGGTGTTCAAGTCATCTTGGTCATGGAGACTTATACTTTGACATCTTAAGCAAGCATCTCCAAGGAGGTGTGGACCCAGGATGATTGGGTATAAGCCGAAGTGCCCGAAGATGTTTGAACAGCCTACAAAGGATTCACCACTCCTTGCGAGGAGATGTATACCCGACGCCTATCGTCGGATTGTTACTCGAAGCCTCTGGCCAGAGCATGACATGTTCAGAGTATGAATCTCTTAATACATGAGAGTAATTAGAATCCGTAGGACGAGAAAACGTTACTTGGGCTAGGTGTGACGTAGTCAGCCTAGTGGGGACTGACACACATAGACCATGTCCTGAACCAAGTGGGTATAAGATGGTGAAGGGAATGGGGCACGATTCATTATAGCTGCTGAAGGGTTTCAGAATTGTTTCTGAGGTCAACCGTTGATCTTTCGATTAATTGGGGATCATGATGTACTACTAGGTGCCACTCATGATCGTTCTATAATTAATTGATTAATTATAGAAGACCAACATAAATCGAAAGCCTATTTAGTCACACGCACTACGAGTAATCCGAGGGATTTAAAACGAGTTAAAAATTAGATTTTCCAATTAAGAAAGATTTAGTTTGGTTGAGCCAAACGATTAGTCAAAACTGAATTTATTTCAGACGCATCGGAAGCATAGAATGGCTAAGTCTTTAAAGACTTAATGGGTGAATTAAATAAGTTTAATTCATTAAGGGATTTGATCCAAGGTAGTATGTTTTATTAAAAGCTTAAAATAATCCATGGGATTATTTGAATTAAAATAAACCAAAGAGTTGGTTTATTTTATAAAAATTTATAATAAATCAAAGATGACAAAATTTAATCCATTGGTGGGATTTGAACCATGGACCTATGGTTTGGATGAAAACTTGGCCGATCACTTGAGTTAAATTCTCTTGTGTGTAAATTTTGGCCCGTAATTTATTTGAACCAAGATGGCCGGCCAAGGAGAATATTCTCCTTGGTTTGGCCGGCTCTCTCTCTCTCCTTCTCTTTTGTTTTGTTTTAATCAATCATGGATTGATTGGAGATTTATTCCATAAGATGGAAGAGGCTTGATTGATTTTTATCATGAATTAAAATTTGATTTTAATCATGAGACAAAAATCAATTATGGTTTGATATAAAAATTATGCCAAAATTAAAAGGCTTGATTGTTTTTTTTATCATGAATTAAAATTTGATTTTAATCATGAGACAAAAATCAATTATGGTTTGATATAAAAATTATGCCAAAATTGATAGGCTTGATTGAGGAGGAGCTCCCTATATAAAGGACCCAAGGGATGCCATGAAAGATGATCCATCCAAGTATTCTTGCCTGGGCTCTCTCCCTCTCCTCCCTTCTTCCTCTTGGCCGGCCACAAGGTTCTTCTCCCTTCTTCTTGCCGTGAGCACAAGGAGAAGCACCGAGGCGACGAAGTTCTTCCGTTGGGACGATCTTCCTCTCCGGCCATCATCACCTTGGGATTGGGCGCAAGTCATCTTCCTCCTTCTCGCCGGAATTGTGATTCCGGCCAACCTTGGTAGTGAGTTTTTCCGATGTGATTACTTCTCTCTTGGTTTTCCTTGTCGCGTTCTCGGAGAATCTAGTAGTTCTCGAGAACACGAAACTCGTGGCTTTGCAAAGTCATCCCGAAGATACTCGGCGTGGACGCGAATAGAGGCGGAGCTTCCGAGGGACGCTAACGGTTGGATCTCATCCCTTCCTTCGAGTTACGCGAGGTAATAAGTAAATTAGTTTACGTTTTTTCAAAATTTTAAATATATGATCATGTCTACACAAGATAAAGTTGCATGTTTAGATGTGTGGTTAAATAATATGAGAAATTATTTATGTTAAATCTTCCGCTGCACATAATTAATTTTAAAATTACGAACCCGCATCCATGTCAACATGCACCTGGTCCCAACAATTGTAAGCTGGGCAGTCGACTAGGGGTGGATCAGTCGACTGCCAGCAGGGAAACTCGAACTCACTGAGACATCAATCGACTGGTCTAGGACCAATCGACTGGTGGCCAGTCGACTGCCCCAGGGGCAGTCGACTAGTTTGGCTGGAATTCGAACATTGGGCTTGTAACGGTCGAATTTGAGTGGGATCAGTCGACTGGTGATGGACCAGTTGACTGGTAGCGAGATGTTCAGCCAAGAGACCTATTTAAAGGGGCTCGGTTTTGGTTAAGAGTTCTTGACGAAATAAACTTGGTTAGAGCTCATTAGTAGTCTTAGTTGCTCAGAAGTGTGTCCAGGATTGTGGCGAGGTTTCTCCACCCACAAGGAGCTACACGAGCTAGCCGGAGGGCATCCGGGGAGTGATCCACCGAAGGATCAAGGGATCATCCACCTTACGGACAGCCGTGGAGTAGGAGCGTCATCTCCGAACCACGTAAAGGTTGGCGTTAGCATTGTTTTTAGTTTGTTTATTTGTTATTCCGCTTGCGCTTGCTAACGTTATAGGTAGAGAATCGAAAGAAGCTATTCACCCCCCCTCTAGCTTGACGGTCATGGTCCAAATAAGTGGTATCAGAGCAAAGGTCGCTCATCTACGGACTAATCGCCGAGAGAGCACAAGCTAGAGGAAATGATGATGGAAGACAAGTTGGGTGATGACATCAACATTCCACCTCCTTATGATCATGAAGATTTTGACTATTGGAGGACAAGAATGAAGACTTGGTTTAGAATGGATTGGGAATGCATGGTGATGCTAGAAGAACCATTCGAAATTCCAAGAGATAAGCATGGGAAAAAACTTCGACCTAGATATTGGACCAAGGAGCAACAAGTCCAATCTAAGGCAAATGAGAAAATAATTGGTATATTAATTAATATTTTGCCTAATAATATGTTGAGTGATGTAGGTGAATATAAAAATGCATATGAGTTGTGGAACAAGTTAGAAGAATGTAATGAGAACCCTACACAAGCCCAAAAGGTAAAAGAGCCCAAAGAAATAAATTCAATGGTCCAAGAGAGGAAAAAAGAAAAAGAGTTGTCAACCTCATCGAGTGAAGTGGCACAATCGAGTGAAAGATCATCCACTTCATCAAGGGAAGAAGAAGAGGTCTCCACTTCAAGAATTAAGGGGGAGGAGACCACTTCCATATCGGAGCAAGAAAAAGCTCCAACCTCCACCAAAGCAAAGTCAAACGACCACATCATATGCTTTGGATGCAACAAGAAGGGGCACTACAAGGACAAGTGTCCACTAGGTAAAAAGGAGGTAAACCCTAAACCCGGGTCAATTCATTTGAATTCTAACATGGGTTGTAGGGAAAAGAAGGAGAAAAGCACATTAGGTGCTACACTTGTGGAGAGCTAGGCCACTATCACACCAAATATCCAGGAAAAGGAGAGCTCAAGAAATTGGGGCATTTGAGAAGATGGAAAAAAGAAGAAAAGAAGAGAAGCTCATATCAAAGGGAAACTACAAGGGTAAGGGAGGTAATCCCTAACTTTAAGTTTAAATGTAATTCAAATTTAAACTCCTCCATGCATGATAGAAGTAATGTTAATTATTTACCCATGCATAACTTTGGATTTAAATATCATGATAGGAGTAGGGTTAATATTGTAGATCAAAACCCTAGGAAAATCATGCATCATGATAAATCTAAGACCTTTGGACCTAAGGATCAAGGCAAAAATCCCAAGAAGGAGAGACATATGCCTAGAAAAGTGGGTAGGTCTAGGAATGTCCAAGGAGGACATGTTGGTTATAGAATTGAGAACCTAGAGAGGGAAAATCAAGTCTTGAGGGCAAGACTTGAAGAAATAGAGGAAACCCTAGGTAGATTCACTATTGGATCTAAGAGTTTAAGTATGGTGTTAGGTGGTCTAAAACCCAACAATGATAGATCGGGGTTGGGATACCGATCTAAGGTCTCCAATGCCAATGAAAAGAAATATATAGCATATAATTATGGCAAGGAGGGAAAATCCAAGAATGGCAAGGCGGTGTCATTAAAAGGAAAGAAAAAGGTCTTAACTGAGGACAAGGAGTCCAAAGTTAGGAAGGTTAAGGTTGTATGTCAATAGTCACCGGAGGTACACCGGTGTGGCCTAATGGTTGTTGAGTCGCCTAGAGAGGTGGCTACGGCTAAGAGCTCAAGGGGAGCTCTAGGAGTCTTTGGGATCCATGGTAAATGGATCTCAGGAGGTTTCTCTAGGAGGTCTAGGTGGACCATAGAGTGTGCCAAAAGAGTTGGAGACGGATTTGAGTCTCAATTCTTTGGGTTTTGGCACATAAGATTTGTGTATCATGCATGGAGATATGACATTGGGATCATAAAGCATGAAAAATAATTTTTGATGTATAAATATCATATAAATCAATGCTAAGGATGCATTGTAGATTGATATGGGCAAAGACATTAAAAGGAAACCAAAACTAGGACTTTAGGTCAAGGTTTAATTGAACTATTTAGGTAGTTTTGGGTTTTATGTCAATCTTAAGATTGGTGATAGATACATGGGTGGATGTATTTTTCCCAAGTAGATATGAGTATTACAAACCTCTCCACAAAATTTGAGAATTTTTGGAGATTTATGAAATTCCTGGTGCATTTCTGAAATTGGGTTCAGAAAGCTGAAATTTGGTTTTTCAG
Organism: Boesenbergia rotunda; assembly: GCA_024364735.1. NCBI lineage: Eukaryota > Viridiplantae > Streptophyta > Magnoliopsida > Zingiberales > Zingiberaceae > Boesenbergia > Boesenbergia rotunda. The sequence continues at coordinate 711,925 of JAGFNQ010001948.1, read as the reverse complement.
AGTGTCAGTCGACTGGCTCAGGGGCAGTCGACTGGTAAAGGCTGAATTGGGTTTTCAGAAATTAAAAAGTGTCCAAATGGTGTAAAACAAGTGTATGGGGGGCTAGTACACTTTGTGTATGATCATTAAATGTTAAGGGATCCAATAAGGGGGAAATTGTTGAAGTCTTTTGATGTATGGCAAAGGGGGAGAAGTGTTCGGTTTAAGTGAGAAACCAAACACGCCTTTTCAAGAAATCCTAGGTCTAGGGGGAGCCTAGGTAAAGGGGGAGCATTGTTGCTCCATTCATGGCGTAAGGGGGACCTTGGAGAGATTCTTAAAAAGCCTTTGTAAGTCCAATGTAAGGGGAGTCTTGGAAAGGTTTTAAAAAACCCGTTTTGGTAAAAAGTCCTAACTTGGGGAGGTTAGGTGTGGGGATGCCTTGGGATAGGATCCATGCATATATGGTATTTGTTTTCCCTAACTTAAACGTATTGTCAAACATCAAAAAGGGGGAGATTGTTGGGGCAATATATGGTCCGGAGTGACCATGTGTTTTGATATTTGGGCAAAGAGTTTATGTTAGGTTTATCCTTGTGATTTGATATGTGTGATTGAGTTTGCAGGACTTGGTAGGTCACACATGGAGGACGCATCCAAGGGACGAGGGCCGAGAGAAGAGGACTCCAAGGGCAAGCCGAGGAAGTGGACTTCAAAGGGCACACGTGAAGGGTGGCATGGAGGCAAGCCAAGGGCTTGCGTGCTCATCCGAGGGACGATAGCCGGTGGAAGAGGACTTCAAGGGGCGAGCCAAGGGAGTGGACTTTAAGGCATACATGAAGGAGGGTTTTCAGAGTGAGGGAGAGTGAAATTGAAAACTGGGCAGTCGATTGGGGGTGGATTAGTCGACTGCCAGCAGGGAAACTCGAACTCACCGTGACATCAGTCGACTGCCCTAGGGGCAGTCAACTGGTGTGGTTGGAATTCGAATGTTGGGCTTGTAACAGTCAAATTTGTGCGAGATTAGTCGACTGGTGATGGACCAGTCGACTGATAGTGAGGTGTTCAGCCAAGAGACCTATTTAAAGGAGTTCGGTTTTGGCTGAGAGCTCTTGACGAAATGAGCTTGGTTAGAGCTCATTAGTAGTCTTAGTTGCTCAGAAGTGTGTCCGAGATTGTGGCGAGGTTTCTCCACCCACAAGGAGATACATGAGCTAGCCGGAAGGTATCCCGGGAGTGATCCACCGAAGGATCAAGAGATCGTCCACCTTTTGGACAACCGTGGAGTAGGAGCGTCATCTCTGAACCACGTAAAGGTTGGCGTTAGTGTTGTTTTTAGTTTGTTTATTTGTTATTCCGCTTGCGCTTGCAAACGCTATAGGTAGAGAATCGAAAAAAGCTATTCACCCCCCTCTAGCTTGACGGTCACGGTCCTAACAATAGGTGCTTTTGGAAGACGTTGCTCTAGGACGTATGGTTTTCTTTCTTGTTTGAAGATAATCCTCAAGTTTCTGTACCAGTTCAAAAAATTAGCTCCGTTGAGCTTGTCCTTCTCAAGGACGGATCGTAGAGAGAGTATTTGACGTGTTAGATGACATGGTGATCTATAATAGTAAAATATGCAGAAATAAGTATCATATCTAGATTATTTAATTATGTCTTTAATTAAATGACACTCTCACTGAATTGTAGAGCTTTGGTAGGGGCTAGTCATGTATGTAGGCAAGCTCAATTTGCCCACACTACTAGCTCCAAACCAAATAACGACTCCATTCATGTGGGACAAGATCCATATTATACCTAATCTTGAGTTTGTTTTGGCTAATCACCCAAGACTTAGTATAATTAGGTAGGTAATATTTTACCAATTACATCTTATGCAACTCTTGGAAACAAAGGGTCAAGATCCACATTACACATTATCTTGAGTTAGCTTTGGCTAATCACCCAAGACTTTATATAATTGTTCTCTTTCCCAATTTTTGAGATATGTCTCTAAGTTTCTCAATCCAATTAAGGTGACTTAGTTAAGTCTCACCCAAAGTTCAATAGCGGGACATCACAATTGTCCTCTCACAGTCTACCAAGATAAAATGTGTCGTTTTACTTTGGCAAACCCAACAACAAATGATTGAGGTAGTTTATGAGTACCAAACTTTGGTACCATATCGAGTTGACTTAATTAAGATAAAAGTTTATCTAATCATGCATCATATACACACATTGCATACATCAACATATATGCGGTAAAATGTGACATGGTTATGGTCCGTATACTACGATCTTCTCAAGTCAATGAGAAAATCGATGGTCAACTTAGGGATAACATCTTCTCCAAGTGCATCCTTCGGTCGTCATGTGTCGTCGGCTTCCTTCTTGTAACTTCACTCTTCAATGGAAATTCCACTTCTCATTTTGTACATTACAAATTAGGAAAACTCGAGTTACATTCGAGTCTAAATTTATTTTACAACTAGAAAAATAGAGATAAGGCACGATACGTAGACCGTATTATGAATTACATTATAACATGCACACACACATATACATCCAATCATATTGGGGGTAAGACCATAACCATGCACCATGTCATCAATCACACACAATAGATTTATGACAACAATTTTTATTATGATTGTAAAATGCTCATGAGCCGAAACTATAAATTATAAAATTTGTTAAGTACAATTGGACCATAGCACACTTTCATATTCATATGATAATGCTATGGACTTTTAGTTTGATCAACACAAACTTTTGTATCTCAACAAATGCTCATACATTACACAATCCATAACAAAATTATATCCTACTTCTATATCACATATAAAAATTTCTAAACTTTGTATGATCTTTTGCAAGTGGCTCTGATACCATTGTAGATACCTCTAGGCAAAATTATTCAAAAATCACAGCGGAAATAAGAGATCTCATGAGCAATCCATGTGAAAGAAAACTCATACAAAGTTAATTTACAAATTCCTATTGTATAGGTATAGCTTTGGCGCGTGCCCTTCGCTTATCCCACTTGTCTGAGGTATGTCGGATCTCTTGCACGTTCAATTGTTCGTGCCTCTATGCATATCCACATGAACACGATCTCTCAAGCTTCGGAGAAGAATCACCTTTGTGGTTTTAGCCACAAAAGGAGATTTACAAAGCAAGAATTAGAGGAAGAAGAGAGATTTTGGCTAAGAGAAGGAAGGGAAGGAAGAATGACAAGTTTATCATCTAAATGACAAGAAAAACTCTTTTATACTCATCCCATGAATATGGAAAATTTTTATCCCTTTAGTTTCCCTCCATTAATGTTAATAAAAACCCACTTAGAGCACATTTTCTCATGTGACTCTTCAACTTTTCTTCATTTAATGAAGAGAAACTTTTCATCTTCCTCTATTATTAATTTATTAAATATTTTAATAAATTAATATCTCATGCAAATGTGGTTAAGTCTAATCTAAATGAGTCAAACTCAAATTAGATCTCAATTCCATAATCTAATTGGATTCACTTGAGTATAACTCAATTAATCCAATTCAGATCAAATCTTAGTCAAACTAAGATTAATTAATCTCTGAAGCATCGTGTCCCTAGTGTGTGACCCAATAGGTTCTCGTAACGTTGGCAATGTGTCTAAACCGCTTTAGACACATAAGCAATGAGCGACATCTAACAATGCATCATTGCTACCCGAGTGACAATAAAATTAAGATCCGATTTAACCTCTGTGACTATGATAATTTATGATTTTGTCCTTCCATCCTCGATAATTTATGACCAATAAGGCATAGACCGTGTCATCCTCGATCAATCTTTGTGATTCTTGATCCCCGAGTAGATTCACTCAAACAAATGAGCTCAATATATCATATTGACTCATTTGAGAATGACCATGCGTTTTAGTAGTCCTACTCGATCAAGGGGCCCACAGATATCACTCCCATCATATAGGAGGGATAGATCTCATCTACATCACTTACATCCCTCCGCATAATTTATTACATACCCAGTTATTGCCTTTATAGTCCACCCTGTTACGGGTGACGTTTAACGATACCAAAGTACATAACTCCTTATGTAGGGAACTGTAGTGACTTCAGGTCTAAGGACTATTCATACTAATAGTCACATGAGAAAGTTTATGACACTCATATGACAATCTATGAAACTTTCCTATGGCGGGTCAATTCAGTATACATTCTCTAATGTATACACATGTATCAACTTGATATCATATATTCATGACTTGTGAGCTCAAGTCATTAATTGACCTACATGCTAGTCTTCATACATTAATATTGTCATTGAATATTAATGCTTAACTAGAAATGATTTAGTATAATATTCTCTACATCATCTCACTATCGATTCAACCAATCGATATAATGTAGATAAGAACCTACTACCCAAGGACATTATTATACTTAGTTATTTGACACAAATATAAAGTATAATAACCAAACATGTCTTTATTAATGATAGAATATGATATAAAAAATCTCTAGTCAATCATCACATAATTGACTCTAGGGCTCCTACTAACACCTAGGCCCGCAACCCACACTGGTCGGGCCGTGACGAGCTTGGGTTGACCCACAAATTAAGAAACACATGTAAACCAAGTCATTTTTAAATTTATTATCTTTCTTTGTTATAATTTTGAAATAAAAATAGTATGTTTATTAAATATGTGTACTTTTTTGTATTTATATTTAAAATAGATGTTTCTGGATACATTTGATTGATAACACCTGAAACCTTTTCGAAGTAAAGCATCGAAGATATGACTTTTTTAATTTTTGATAGGTCAGTGGGTTGCCTCGTCTAACTCACAACCCGCCTAATATTAGGTTGGATTGGGGATTTTTCAACTCACCATGGATCAGCCTGCTCCACCACATTTTGTTAAATAGTTGGCTTGCTACGGGTTGTCCGTCTCATAGTGGTGGGAAAAAGCGATTCGCTCGCTCCAGCGCCTCCCGCCAACCCGTCTTAAGACCAACATGGAGGGGTAAATCACAAGGGCTATTAGCCCGAATACTATGGCTAGTGTGTGGAGAGAGCGGGTACATTAGCTTTGTCAGATTTTGATCTCAAATCTCATAATGACATCATCCACATATTAATCATCAGTTCATTCCATATGACGTTCGTCTCATAGCCATCCTGTGGGGACATCTATCTTATAAAATAATTAATAAAGTTGAGTAATGTTGAACCTCGAGCGACCGACCTGACCTCACGGAAGTTTCCCACTAACGGTCAAGGTAAATCGGGAAGCGTTTGGGGCGGATGATCCAGAAGTTCAACGTCCTAGAATTCGCGTCCTATTTAAAAGGAAAATTCTTATAAAATATACCATAATTTGGATCGAACTGTCAATATTTAGGATGATAATTAGTCATCTTTCTGTTGCACTATAATCTTGGGCGGGGGCGTCTATCTCATAGCGGGTGATTCGATGATTTAAAATATTAAGGTTTTTTTTATGGAAAGGTAAACTCGGGGCAAAATGAATGTTTGATATGTTAGGTTAGCCGATCACAACAGTTGTTCGGATTGAGATCTTTTGCACAGAGCATCACCACGCGCGATTGGATGATTCGCAAGGACAACTGTAGCCTGTCTGGGAGCCACCATCTAAAAGCAGAAATGGACAGAAAGAAACCGAAACACACATTGTTTGTTGCCTTTGGCCTCGCCCTTGCTTCTCGATTGAGTTGACTCGGCCACCGCAAATCGCCAGACCACCCTTCGAAACCACGCGAACCATCCAGGGCGTCAAGGGGGAAAGGAGAAGAGAAGACTGCGATTGGATCTTAGCCCCCGGCGACCATGGTGTCGAACCACCCCGCCGAGAACGGCGTCGACGGGGATGACGAGCGGGAGGAGGATGACGCTGAAGAGGAAGAGGAAGAGGAAGAGGAAGAGGAGGAGGTGGGGGAGGAGGAGGAAGAAGAGGAGGAAGAAGAGGAGGAACCCAGGCTGAAGTACCAGCGGCTTGGAGGCAGCGTGCCGTCACTCCTATCCAACGACGCCGCCGCCTCCATCGCCGTTGCGGAGCGTATGATCGCCCTCGGCACCCACGATGGCACCGTTCATATACTTGATTTCCAGGGCAATCAGGTGGGATACAGCTCAATTATCTTTCTTTAGCGGCTTTTAGATCACATCTTTCTCTTGATTTCAAACTCTTAGCTAATTGAGTTAGGACATAGTTTTAATTATTTTCTTTTATTGAGGTTTGAAAATTTGCTCACTGAGCCACGGTTCCAAGGAAATTTCTATATTTGCATCTATGCGTTGCTAAAACTATGTCAGATTTGCTCGACATGATGGATAATTATCATGGCCAAATTACAATAGTTTAATGGACCTGCTTGAACGAATCAGGGACAATGTACAGGGAGGATCGATCCCAATGGAAGTTTGGTCTGGCTCTAAAGAAGGATTAGAAGATGATTTTTGATTGTTGGTAGCTACCGAAACTGAGTGTCTTTCCCCTTCACACGTGCTTGTAAGCATATATAGGCTCTTAAGTGACGTAGGAGAGTAGTTTTTTTTTTCAACCCTCAAGGGAGCCTTCCTATGATTATGAATGACCATTGATGACAGATCAATAACATCGACACTGCCCCGAAAATGCTAAATAACTTTCAAAGCACATCCTATTGTAATTGTCATGGCCAAATTACAATAGTTTAATGGACCTGCTTGAACGAATCAGGGACAGTTTACAGGGAGGATCTATCCCAATGGAAGCTTGGTCTGGCTCTAAAGAAGGATTAGAAGATGATTTTTGATTGTTAGTAGCTACAGAAACTGAGTGTCTTTCCCCTTCACACGTGCTTGTAAGCATATATAGGCTCTATAGTGACGTAGGAGAGTAGGGTTTTTTTTTCAACCCTCAAGGGAGCCTTCCTATGATTATGAATGACCATTGATGACAGATCAATAACATCGACACTACCCCGAAAATGCTAAATAACTTTCAAAGCACATCCTACTCAATATTGCAGTATAACAAGAGCAACCATATGCATATGGAACACTAATATTTCAAATATGATTCATTCATAAAAGGAAATGAATGATATAAATTTAAGAACATAAAATGTTTTCTAGCAACAAGATTAATATAGCATGTGTAAAGATCTTATCCAAATAAGATGCATTACAAATGAATGTAATAGAGTATTAGTGAAGTCATAAACTTTTTAATGGAAATTTAGGTGACCAACTTAATTTAAGTAAGTCAAAGGAGTATAAAAAATTAAACTTTTATCATCGAATTCAAACTTCAGAAGTAGAACAAACTTTAAATATGATGCATAATGAAAAAGTAGTTGGATTATTCCGATAGAGGTATGAAAGTGCTTATAGAAGAAAGGTATTGGATGATTTACAAAGTTATTTAACTTGATATTGAAAACAAAAAAAATGTTGATATGATCAATAGAGATAGTACTCTAGTATATAAAATAAAGGAGATGTACAAAATTGTGTGAATTATAGGTGTATTAAGCTAATGAGTCATACATGAAACTTTGGAAAAGAGTAATAGAAAAAAGATTAAGGAAGGAAACCACGGTGATCGAAAATCAATTTGGATTCATATCCGAAAGATAGATAATAGAAGCTATACATCTATACATCTTCTAGGACAACTAATTGAAAAATATTAGGAACAGAAGCAAGACTTACACATTGTATTTGCCGACGTAGAAAAATCTTATAATAGAGTCCCAATAAGAAATTATATGAAAAATTCTAGAAAAAAATGCATTAGCACAGTGTATATTGAAATAACTAAGGATATGTATGAGAATGTAATGACAAAAGTGAAGACTTTAGACTGGCTACTGAAACATTTCTTATAAAGATAGAGTTACATTAAATGATCAACTTTAAGTCTTTATCTTTTTATAGTAATCATGGATGAATACATGAGACCCATCTAAGATATATTACCATGATGTATGTTATTTGCATATTGTTTTGATAGATAAGACACATAAAAAAGTAAAAGCTAAACTCGAATCTTGGCAGAAATACTTGAAGTGAAAGATTTTCAGCTTAGTAAACTAAAGACAAAATATATTAAATTTAGGAATATCAAGGCAATTGTTAAGATATAAAATGACGAGTTATCATTAATTGAGAGCTTTAAGTATTTATGATTTTTTTTGCAAAAAAATGGATGGGTTGAGAGATGCTTTACATAGAATATAAGTAGGATTGTTGAAATGGAGGAGAATATCTATTCTTTGTTATTGCAAAATATCTGTAAAATTTAAAGGGAAATTTTATGAAACGGTTAGACCTGCTATGCTATATGAAACTGAATATTGGGCTATGACTCTAGCATGTGAGCAAAAGATGAGAGTTATAGAGATGAGGATGTTAAGGTGGATGTGCGGACATTCTATCCATTTTCTCATAGATATATCATGTAGGTAGGTGGGAGTTCATATCTAAGTAGACCTATAACTGTGAATCATATGTAGGTATGGCATGGGGTGCCTAGGCATGGTCTAGGATTGTAGGGGCAAATGACATGAGGACCATGCTCAAGTATGACTTAGGACTTTAAGTGTGGCCTATAAGATCAAGAGAAGGCAAGATGGGAGGCGACGCACGCCTAGGGTATCATTAGTCTCTCCTTTAAGTCAAGTTGAGGAGTTAAGGTGTATAAGACTCGATTAGAGTGCTCAAGTTAACAGGATGTCGAGGCGGGCCCCTAACATTTGGTTGGAACTACAAGCTAACGTCAAGGTATTTAGAGGCTGATATGGTAGAGATGGACTAAAAAATAGAGATGATATAGAAGTATTCTTAGGATATTGATTGTGCTAGAAGCTGATGATGAGTTATAGGCTCAATGCGGGGGCTTTAACGAGTCTCCTTCTCAAGGCCTTTGTGCTAAAATTTGGTAATATATAAACATACAATTTGGTAATACACTTGTCTTGGCTTAAAAGAATCGATCCAATAGTTGCAGGCTAAGGGTGGAAGAGATTGGTCCCAAGACCATGGGTTAACCTTTACGGTCTAGGAGAGATATAATTGAAAGTTGATGCCTACCTTGGGCAAACCTTTGAAGTAAAGGGAGAGTTCTATCCCGAAACCTTGGGTTAAATTCTAAGGTCTGGGAGAGAATTGAAAGTCGATCCCTGCCTTGGGCGAAGCTGTGAGGCAAAGGGAGAGCTCGATCTGCGATCTTGAGCGAACTTCTAGGTTGTGAGTGAATCAAAAGTTAACCTTGGCTTTCGACGAACCTCTAAAATGAATTTGGGAGCTCGACCCAAGATCTTAGGTGAAGCTGTGAGAATTAAAAGTTAGCCCTTACCTTGGGCAAACCTCTGAGGCAATGGGGGAGCTCAATCTTGAAATCTTAAGCCAACCTCTAAGTTTTGGAAGAGAATTGGAAGTCAACCCCTACCTTGGACGAATCTAAGACTTAGTAGGAGCTCGATCTAGAGACCTTAGGTGAACCTCAAGGTTTGCAATCCTTGCCTTCGGTGAACCTTTGAGACGAAGGAGGAACTTGATCTCGAGATTTTGGGGGAACCTCTAAGGTTGGCGAAAGAATTAGAAGTCAATCCTTGTCTTGGATGAACCTATGAGACGAAGGGGAAGCTTGTTCTTGCAACCTAAGGCGAATTTCTAAGGTTTAGGAGAGAATTAAAAGTCGACCCTGCCTTGGGAGATCCTTTAAGGTGACGAGGAAGTTTGATCCCTGGAGCTTAGGTGAACCTTTGAGGTCCATTAGAGAATCGAAAAAACCCTTCCTCGGGTGAACCTTTGAGGTGAAGGGGAACCTCGATCCTAAGACCTCAGGTAGACCTTTGAGGTCTAAGAAAAAAATTGAAAGTCAACCTATACCTTGGAAGAACCTTTGAGGCAAAGGGGGAGCATGATCCTAAAACCTTAGGCAACCTTTGAGAGTTTGGAGATCGAAAGTCAACCCCTGCCTTGAGTGAATACTTGAGACAAAAGGGGAGCTCGATCCCTAAACATTCGGTGAATCTCCGAGGGGAGAGATATGTGAATCAAAATAATAATAAAATAGAGAGTATCCAATTATAGTTGCAACTCATTGCAGTGGAGCTCAATACACCCTAAAGGCCAACCTTTAGGAGGTTAGAGAGGCGTGGCACTAAGCCTCGATAAATATACAAGGAGACCTTGCCATAATAGGATGCTGGTGAATGCCTTTCGCAATAGTAGGTTCCCAAGTTGGGCAACTTACATGACTCTCCTCCTGAGATGATGTTGATGCTCCCTCAGGTGGGATGATTGCCATCATCTAACCTTCTCGTAGACTTCCTGAGAAGGTGAATCTCACCATTCCCGAGCTTGATCTTGTCTCCTCCATGCATCCACCTTGGGGGACCTCTTATAGACGATGTCAAAAATGATATGACAGAAAATTGCCATTGATTTGGAATGATGAAATGGGCGATAAGGCCAAGGCTGAATGATGTGGAAGCGGCTGTGGTGGAGATTGCCGATGCCAAGCAGTAGAGGTCTAATTTGTATGCACTAGAAAGAGGGTCAGAAAGTGTCAGAGTTGTATGATAAAGACCCTCTGATGCTTAAGTTACAAAGGGCAGATGTATAAAGAATACAAAGACATTAAAAAAAAGGTGAGATTTTCTCTCCTTTTCTAGCGGATATACCTGGGTATTCATACATATAGGTAGGTGGGAGAGCCATACCTAAGTAGGGTCTGAAACTGCAAAGGACCATGTCCAGTCCGGGCATCGCTTAGTATTATATGGGTAAATGGTATGGGGACCATGCCTAAGGATGATCTAGGACTCTAGGAATGGCCTCCTGGAGCAGGCGGGATGCAAGGCTACGCCTAGGGTATCATCTGTCATCAAAGATATGTGCCAATTTTTGATGCTTTTGCTAATCTTAGGCTCTTAGCACTTTCTTTGTTTTGCTCGTGGACCACATTTGCCACTTCCCAATTAGTTAGGTTTTATGCTAATTACTCTAACTTAGCATAGAGCAAGATCAACCTCCCATTTGCACATCTCCTGGCCATATGCTGGTACAAGAAGGGTATGTTATGCTGTGCTGTTTGATTTTTGTATCCTGTGCCATTTAGCTTTTGTAATCATTCAATTTTGTACTGAGATCTTCATCTTAACAGGCTGTATAATTTATAAATGAATATTTTTTTTTATTATTTATAAGATGTGTCCACACATTTGAACATCCAAGAATCAGCCTTCCTTTTCATTGGTGCTTGCTCTCCCTCTGGGTTATTTTCCTTCTCTAGTAAACAATATATGATTGTAGATTAAATTTTAAAGAGTTTCTAATTAAATTATGGATTGTAAATTGTTAGCCTATGTTAAATAGATGTGAATGTCGTTGATGTTCTAACTTCTAATAAGTCTTTGCTAGATCTTGTTTCAAATGAGCATTGCTGCTTGAGCATCCTCTATATGTGGTCACAACTAAATTTTTTTCTTCACAGGTCAAAGAATATACTGCCCACACAGCCACCGTGAATGACATCAGCTTTGATTCAGAAGGTGAATATGTTGGTAGCTGTTCAGATGATGGAACTGTAGTCATAAATGGTCTATTTACTGATGAAAAATTAAAATTTGAGTACCATCGCCCAATGAAGACAATGTCTTTAGACCCTGATTTTTCACGCAAAGCCTCAAGGAGATTTGTTTCAGGTGGTTTGGCTGGCCAACTTTTTCTGAATTTGAAGAATTGGTTTGGATACAGTAAACAGGTATATCAGGTGTTCTAACATCTCTTGTATTGTTATAATCATCATTAATAGAGCTATAACATTAACAATTGCTCTTATATTTTCCCATCTAGATTCTTCATGATGGTGAAGGTCCAATACATGCTGTCAGATGGAGAACAAACCTAATTGCTTGGGCAAATGACGCAGGGGTGAAAATTTATGACATGGCCAATAATCAACGCATTGCTTTTGTTGAGAGGCCGAGAGGAAGTCCACGCCCTGAACTTTTACTTCCTCACTTGGTCTGGCAGGTTTGTTGTGAATGATCCATCATTACATCGTGATCCAATCTTTTTCAAAGAAAGTGTAAACTAAGGAAAATACTTAAGTTAGCTTGAGGATTGTATATATTGGACAGAATAGCATGCTGCAAACTTTGTAGCAAACAATACATAAGGCATTTCTTTAAATAGTAAACCCACTGCTTGTATCTTAGTGAATGGAATAGCTAATTCGGTTTATAGTATTTTTGGTTACAGGACTTGAGGTCGGGAAAGGTTACCTTTACTGTATTTGTCTTGTAATCGCATTTGTTCATGTTTAGAATGAATCTTTCCACCTGACTTAGTGATGTATATTCTGAGATGTTATAACTGAAGAAGACACGTGCTCAAGTCATGTTTTGTTTGATAGATGTTTAGTCATTCATTTTTATTTCAGGTGTAAAAATGTAGTGTTTTTGCTTCCTAAATTTTTAGTTCATACATGTGAAAATCAAAATTACTGTTGTGGGAGTTGAAGGATCAGACTTTTCCATTAAGTCATTTAGGAGAAGGGTTCAAATTATGTTGGAAAAGGCTTTCTTGATGGTGACATTGAATAATTACACCAAGTAGTTTATATCATTTTCCTTTTAATAATAAAAAGTCTGAAATTATCACAAGACTTAATTTCCTAGAAACTACAGATGGTTTATAGTGACCAATCTTCTGTAAGTCAGTGTTTACATGCTAAGCACTTTTTCCCATGTCTAGGCTGACACACTCTTGGTTATTGGCTGGGGAACATATGTTAAAATAGCAGCGATTAAGACCAACCAATCTAGCGGAGCAAATGGGTTGCAAAGAAGTTTATCCATAACTAGTACAAAGTATGTGGATATTGTAGCATCTTTTCAAACTAGCTACTATATATCTGGCATTGCTCCCTTTGGTGATACTCTGGTTGTGCTTGCTTACATTCCGGAGGAGGAGAATGGAGAAAAAGACTTCAACAGTAGTCCAACTGCCAGGCAGGTAAAATTTTACTACCGGTTTCATCAAGGGGTTGCTTGATATTTCTGTATCTTCCCTTGACATTTCATATAGTCTAATTCTTTGGGTATTTTTTTTTATTTTTTGACTATTTCCTGTTCCATTGTGCATCAAAGTTAGTAGTCTTACTTTCACTATTTCCATGCATCTTTATATTCTAGTTGAAAGTTCAATTTATAACTAGTTCCATTTAAGAAACCGATTTGTAAATCTTTCCTCAATTACTTTTTATTATGCAGAAAGTTTATTTGCGTCCTCACAATATTGCTGTATGTTTTGTTCACTAAATTTGTTCTACCTGTATCTTCTTGTTCTCTGTCTAGACTGATTGAAGAATATCTATACACATTTAGAATCTTTAAGGTGATCTCTTACTGTATTCACTTGAAATTCTTAATTGATTGAATCACACAACATATATTGTTCAAAATATGTTTCGCATGTAGATTGATAAAAACTGAACATAAAATGGCTTTATGGTGGCAAAAGGTGATAATGTTCACCCTAGTCAATCTTGTTCATACTTCTATACTTGGCTAACAGCATATTTCCATGATGCTGGAAGATTACATTCTCCCACTCCAGTCAATCTTTGTTCAAATCAACTGCCTTATTACTGCAACACGGTTATTTTGCTTTATCCTCCAACCTTGTTTTGCGTAGGCACATATTTTCTTGGTGTACTCAACAGAATATCAGTGCCTTTATCCTACCACTAGTTACATGAATTTTGGAAAGACATGCAGCATTTCTGACATCAAAATTATCAGTAGCCTCTTTCTGCCTCTTCCTCATCCACTGAAGAAACATGTTCCCGCTTACTGATTCACTGCAACTTTACATCTTTGTCATAGTGTAGCTCATTCTGACTGCTCAACAATCTTCAAATTCCTATAGTTTGTTGTCATATTCATCATCCCTCATATTTACTATCAACATATTATTTTTGACTTGAGACTCAGTTGGATTTGATTTTAGCATTGAATGAGAGAAACAACACTATTTCAAACTGACATACTTCTCAGGTGTTTGATTGGATGATCAATGTTTTTTGTTCTGGAACATATGATGGCTGATTGTGTGTGCGCTTTTTTTTAAATATCAGCAAACATATTGTATTAACTGACGAGAGTGTAAGTAGATTGAAGGTGATGCTAAAACTGTGGAGAAAAACTTTGGAAATTAGAACTGAAACTGAATTAAAATGTATTAAAAATGTATTTCAGTTATCTAAGTTATGTAAAAAGAATTAACGGAATAGTTGAAAATTAAGATGGTTGAACACTAAATTCCTTTTAGTTATGTAGGATGGATATTGATGAAAATATAGAATAAAGAAAGTCCAGTCAAAATAAAGAGGAGCTTTTGGAGGCTTTTCTTGATTCGTCACTATGGTCTGTTATGTGGAAAGGAAAACTTCATAATAATATGGTCAAATGTTTGAAATCTCATTTTGAGCTTGTGTTTTGATCTCAATCTGGAATGAGATAGTGTGATGGATGTACTAACTTGCCATGCTAGAGGCAGTTGAGGAGGATAGGAAGAATCAAGAAAGATGAGAACATTTAGGAGCCTTCGGTGAGAGAAGAATTTAAGGATGTACCAACACACTGTCGCCACTTTCGTGGAAGAATTAGGAAGCTTCTCACGTTCTTTGTAAGTCTTCACTGCCTCAGGATGTACCAACACACTGTTGCCACCATTTAGCAAGGGTCAAGAACTGGTTGTGAAGTTTCCTGTCGTGTTGTTAAAGCCTCTGCTGCCTCAAGGGAACCTCCTCACTCTCATCACTGCCAACTTACGCCTCACTGTTACCTCGCACTATATTTTAACTTCACCCCATGCTATGTTAGTGTCTTCACAGAAGGTCGGGATGAAGGATCGTCTAAGGCGTGCAGAAGAAGGGTGAATGCACTTTTTCGGATCGTTTCGATCTCTACAGAATTGTTAGCGCAGTGGAAATAATATGTAAAGGAAAATGAAACAATGCTAACAAAGGTATTTTACTTGGTATCCACCCAGATGGGTGACTAATCCAAGGATCCACGCCGCGAGCACAACTTTCACTATGAAAATCTCCTTCAGGTGGAGAAACCTTTACAACGTCGATCTTCCTCTTTACAGAATGAAGTAAATTAAGTGAGAGGAAGCAAGAACACTTTTTAGTTGGGCAGCACCTCGTTACTGTACGGAACCGTACCGTACACGTGCAAAAAGGTGCTCCTTTTATAGGTGAAAAGGACAGACTCGCAGTCTGTCCAGCCAGCCGCACCAGTCGACTGCCCCAAGGGCAGTCGACTGGCCCAGCATGAATTGCTGGCCAACGGCTAGTTTCGGGGTATACCAGTCGACTGCCCCAAGGCCAGTCGACTGGTCCGAGGCCGCAAACTTTCTGTGGGTTTTGGCAGTCGACTGCCTCCAGGCCAGTCGACTGCCCTGCCTCCCAGCTTAGTTCTAGCCACTCCGGACCTTCTCCTTCGCGTGTGCCTTCAGGTCTGCTCCCTTGGCTCGCCCCTTGAAGTCCTCTTCCTCTGACTATCGTCCCTCGGATGCGCACGCAAGCCTTCCCTTGGCTTGCCTCCATGCCACCCTTCACGTGTGTCCTTGAAGTCCACTTCCCGGCTTACCCTTGAAGCTCTCCTCCCTCGGATCTCGTCCCTCGGATATGTTCACCATGTGTGATTCTCCAAGTCCTGCAAACTCAATCACACACATCAAATATAACATAACACTCTAACCTTAAACCTATTCGCCCACACATCAAAACCATGATCTTCCAATCATTTAAGGGCCGATTGCCTCAACAATCTTCCCCTTTTTGATGTGTGGCAATATGTTTAAGTTAGAGATAAACAATAGCCACAATAGCAATAGCAACACATAGCAATTGAAAAATCATGAGACATAGTAACCCTAAGAGGTAACCTCCCCCTTAACTTATGTCTTCCCCCATTTTCAATTCTAGTCACAATCCAAGTTAAATTTCCACTTAATAACAACAATATGTTAAAAATATAAGACATATCAGAACCTAAGAGGTACCTCCCCCTTAATCCATGTCTTCTCCATTTTTAAACATCCAAGTTCTAAGTTAGAAAGAAAACCTTAAACCATCCATTCTAAGTCAAAATTCTAACATAAACCACACATTCTGCCCCTTTGACACCATCAAAATGATTGCCTCAAGCAATCAAAACCCATGGCATCAAATGAGAGAATTTTCAATTTCTGAAATTTCTCATAGTGGCTGAAAATCTGCGTGCCAGTCGACTGCCCATGGGGCAGTCGACTGATACACTATCAGTAACCCATTTTAGCTTTTCTGCCGAATTTCAGAAACTCCCAGAAAATTTCAGAAAATTTCAAAAATTGTAAAATTTTGCACACATGTTTAAAATGTTATACTCTATCAGGGAAAAATATTAATCCATTTAAAATTTCAAACATGCATGACTTTTGATAAAAATCCAAAAGATTTGAAAACCACTACATTTTGTATCAAACTTTGAAATCAATTTTGCAATTATATGACTTTTAAAAATATGGCAAAGTATGTAAAGCATGAAATGATTTTCAAAGGTTTAAAATGTCCAACTATGATCTTTGGGCAAAGTGTCCATTAATTAAACACTTGCCTTCCCCATAGTTGGTCTAATTTTCATATTTTGATACTTTTAATGGTTCAACAATGTGCCACAAGCACAAGTGAGCCAAATGTATCACCTTAATGGATCAAACACCCTTTTTCAAAGCTAATATTTCCAAGTTCACCCTATACTTCTACAAAACACATTCCAAGGCCTCTTCTTAAGGATGTAAACTCCGATTCGGGAAGAGGCTTGGTAAAGATGTCGGCTAGGTTAGACTTTGATTCAACATAGTGTAGTTCTATGTCTCCCCTTGCCACATGGTCTCTAATGAAGTGATGTTTCACTTCAATGTGTTTTGTCCTAGAATGGTGAACCGGATTTTTGGTTAAATTGATCACACAAGACTTTGACTTTGGTGTAATGTAACTCATAATCCTCTAAGGTGTGCATGATCCAAAGGAGTTGGGAAACACACCCACCCATTGCCACATATTCTGCCTCCGTTGTTGATAGGACAACGCATGGTTGTTTCCTACTACTCCAACTAACTAAGGAAGACCCAAGGAATTGACACCCTTCACTTGTACTCTTCCTATCTAACTTGCAACCCGCATAGTCCTAGTCTGTGTATCCAATTAGGTCAATACTAGGAGTCCTAGGATACCAAAGTCCGACATTGAGGGTTCCTTTCACATACCTTAAGATCCTCTTAACTACAACCAAATGGGACTCTTTTGCACAAGATTGGTACGTTGCACACATACCTACCGCAAAAAGTATGTCGGGTCTACTGGCGGTTGGGTATAGGAGGCTACCAATCATGCTCCTATATTGTTTAGAGTCTACCATTTTCCCTTCAATGTCACTATCCATTTTCACTTTGGTTCCTATGGGTGTAGATGCTACCTTAGCATTTTCTAAACCAAATTTCTTTAACATTTCCTTAGCATATTTGGTTTGAAAGACATGTGTACCTTCATTAGTTTGCTTAACTTGGAGGCCTAAGAAGAAGGTTAACTCTCCTACAAGACTCATCTCAAATTCATCTTCCATACACTTGATGAATTCTTGTAGGAAGTCATTATTTGTTGACCCAAAAATGATATCGTCTACATAGACTTGGGCAACAAATATGTCTTTATCCTTATATTTTAGGAACAATGTAGGGTCAATTATTCCTCTCCTAAACCCCTTAGACACTAGAAATGAAGAAAGCCTTCCATACCAAGCCCGGGGAGCTTGTTTCAATCCATATAGGGCTTTTCTTAATTTGAACACGTGTCTTGGAAAGTTAGGGTCTTCAAACCCTGGGGGTTATTCTACATAAACCTCTTCCTTAATGATTCCATTGAGGAATGCCGACTTCACATCCATTTGGTGAAGTGTGAAACCCATGTGAGCGGCATAGGCTAGTAGAATTTTAATTGATTCTAACCTAGCTACGGGGGCATAAGTTTCATCATAATCTAGTCCCTCAACTTGGTTAAACCCCCTAGCTACCAATCTAGCTTTGTTCCTAGTGATTTTACCTTGGTCATCTAGTTTATTCCTAAAGACCCATCTAGTGGTTATAATAGTGCAATCATTGGGCCTAGGAACTAGTTCCCAAATTTCACTTCTCTCAAATTGATTTAGCTCTTCTTGCATGGCTAAGACCCAATCAACATCTCCCAATGCTTCATCAATGGACTTGGGTTCTAATTGGGAAATTAGAGCTATTTGACTGGTTTGATCCCTAAAGTAGGACCTAGTCCTTACTCCTTGAGTGACATCACCCACTATTTGGTCAATAGGGTGATCATGGTGATGTCTCAAGGGTCTAGAGGTTGTAGGTTCATTTACTCCTTCCTCCTCATCCTCTAGAGTACCTCTTACTCCCCCTTGATCATTGCCCTCCAAATGTAGGTCTTGGATTCTTTGGGCAAGGGGTTGGACCTCTTTTATATCCTTATCAATTGAGGCCTTCGTAGGGTAGGTACTACTTGTTTCATCAAATTTAACATTTGAGGACTCCTCAATCACCTTTGTCCTCTTGTTATACACTCTATAACCTCTACTATTTGATGAGTACCCTACTAGAATCCCTTCATCGGCTTTTGACTCAAATTTCCTTAGGTCATCTTTGGTATTTAATATGTAAACTTTACATCCAAAGACTCTAAAATAATGAACTTGTGGTACCCTTCCATTCCACAGTTCAAAGGGTGTTTTTTCTAAAAACCTATGTACCAACACCCGGTTTTGGATATAGCAAGCGGTGTTAACCGCTTCGGCCCAAAAATAACTAGGAAGGGAACATGCATTAAGCATAGTCCTAGCAGCTTCTTGTAGGGCTCGGTTTCTCCTCTCAACTATCCCATTTTGTTGAGGAGTCCTTGGGCATGAAAACTCATGCTTGTACCCATTTTCAACACAAAATTGTGTGAAATTTGCGTTTTGGAACTCCCCACCATGGTCACTCCTAATTCGGTTTATTTTGATGTTCTTTTCGTTTTCTACCCTTTTACTAAATCCTATGAGGATCTCTAGGGTATCATCCTTATGTTTCAAGAAATAGACCCATGTAAACTTAGAAAAATCATCTACTATTACTAGGCAATACTTACTCCCTACAAGTGAGGGAGTACTATGACAATCAAATAAATCTATATGCAAAAGTTCTAAAGGTAAGGAGGTGGTGATTAGAGTTTTACCTTTGTGTGATGCTTTTGATTGCTTACCCTCTTGGCATGCATCACACAACTTGTTCTTCTTGTACTTGATCATTGGGAGCCCCTTCACCAATTCTTCCTTAGCCATTCTTGCAATGCTTCTCATGTTGACATGTCCAAGTCTCCGGTGCCACAACCACCCTTCTTCTTCTTTAGACATGAGACACTTAACAACATTGTTAGTAGCATAAGATAGATCAAGATAGTATAAATTCGCCTCTCTAAATCCTTCTAATATGGTATCACTTGATTCATTATGTCTAATGATGCATTTTCTAGCATAAAATTCAACTTTAAAACCGACATCACATAATTGGCTCACACTTAATAAATTGAATTTCATGTCTTTGATTAAAAGTACCTTATGAATCGAAATAGTGGGAGATACCTCAATTATGCCCCTACCAATAATCCTCAACTTTCCACTATTCCAAAGGAGACTGTCCCTTCTCTTAGGTAGCTTATAGTGGTGAACTTGCTCACATCCCCGGTCATGTGTCTTGAGCATCCACTATCTACTATCCACATTGTTGGGGCCTCCTTCACCTTTACCTAAACAACATGGAAAACATACTCTTTTGGTACCCATATCTTTGATCCATAAGCATCATTTAGAAATCTCCTAGGTACCCATGTCTTCTTTGTGGTTCCCCTAGCTCCTAGTCTCCTAGATGCACCAATCCTACCGGTAAGTGAAACAAATGCTACCTCCTTGGTTTTAGGCCTATAACCCAACCCGGCTTTGTTGTACACAGCCCTTTGACTGTTGATGATCATATCTAAGTTACTAGATCCCACTTGGAATTTCCTAAGGGCCTTTGTGAGGTCATTTACTTGTTTCCTTAATTCCTTATTTTCATTTTCAAGGTATGAAACATGTAAAGAGGTAGAACTAGCATGCAAATCCTTAAGTTTAGTAACTTCTACTCTAAGCATGACAATTTGTTCTTTTAGATCCTTAATTTTACTTCTAGCCTTAGCTAAGTCCATGTTCGTGCTAGAAATTATCTTCACTAAAGTAGAGGAGGGTAAGTGGTATACCTCACTTACCGAAGCTTCTGACTCTGATGATGAAGTGGAGGAGCTCTAATCTTCGCTACTTGAGCTTCGTTCATCATCCGATGAGTCTGAGTGATCTTGTGCCATAAGAGCAAAGTGGGAGACTTGCTCTTCTTCTTCCTCTGAGGATGAGGGATCATCCCAAGTCGCCTTGAGGTTGGTGGCACCCTTCTCCTTTCCCTTTGATTTCTTCTTGTCACTCTTCTTCTTTTCTTCCTTCTTGTCATTCCTTTTCTTCAATTGGGGATACTCGTTCTTCATATGTCCCTTGGTGGCAGTTGTAGCAGATTATTTCCTTGGCCTTACTCTTACCTTTGACCCCTTTTCTAGCATAGGATTTATTAGATAAACTTTTAAATGCTCTACGAAATTTTTTTACCATGAAGGCCTCTTGGTCACTATCCATAGAGGTGCTTGACTCCTCTGAATCTGATGAAGATGAGTAGACCATCTTCTTCTTCTCCTTCCTCCTCTTCTTCTCCTTTTCTGCAACAAAAGCAATACCTTTCTCTTTGGCCGAAATGTTAGCTTGCTCGTGCAGTTCAAATTCACAAAACAAATCGTCTAATTTAACTAAAGATAAGTCCCTTGATACCTTGTAAGCATCAACCATGGATGCCCACAAGGTGGTTCTTGGGAATGTTTGTAGAACGTACCTGATGATGTCCCGGTTCTCTATCTTCTCTCCAATCACATGGAGCTCATTTATCACTTCTTTCACCCTTCCATGTAGCTGGCTGACGGTTTCGTTGCTCTTCATGGAAAGGGATTGCAGTTGGGCCACTAGCAAGTCCTTCTTTGCTCTTCTGGACTCGTTTGACCCCTCGTTCAACTCCACCAACTTGTCCCATAGTTCCTTGGCGCTCTTGAACGGCCCCACCTTGTTCAGTTGCTCCTTCGAGAGCCCGCATTGTAATGTGGTGGTGGCCTTGGCATTTGATTGCGCCCTCTTCATCACCTCCTTTGACCATGATCTCATTGGTGTTGGGTCTCCTCTTTCATCGACGGGCGCCTCGAAGCCATCTGCAACGCTTATCCAAGTTTCGATATCATTCATGAGATAGTATTGCATCCTACCTTTCCAATAGGCGAAGTCGTTCTCATCAAAGAACGGAGGTCGTGCGGTTGAGTATCCCTCTTGAAACGCCATCACAATTGTTCTGGTTGATTGTTAGATCTTCCAAAACGCACCTGCTCTGATACCAACTGAAGGATCGTCTAAGGCGTGCAGAGGGGGGGTGAATGCACTTTTTCGGATCGTTTCGATCTCTACAGAATTGTTAGCGCAGCGGAAATAATATGTAAAGGAAAATGAAACAATGCTAACAAAGGTATTTTACTTGGTATCCACCCAGATGGGTGACTAATCCAAGGATCCACGCCGCGAGCACAACTTTCACTATGAAAATCTCCTTCAGGTGGAGAAACCTTTACAACGGCGATCTTCCTCTTTACAGAATGAAGTAAATTGAGTGAGAGGAAGCAAGAACACTNCTTAACAACAGCAATATGTTAAAAATATAAGACATATCAGAACCTAAGAGGTACCTCCCCCTTAATCCATGTATTCTCCATTTTTAAACATCCAAGTTCTAAGTTAGAAAGAAAACCTTAAACCATCCATTCTAAGTCAAAATTCTAACTTAAGCCACACCTTAAAATTCTAACTTAAACCACACCTTCTCCCCCTTTGACACCATTAAAATGATTGCCTCAAGCAACCAAAACCCATGGCATCAAATGAGAGAATTTTCAATTTCTGAAATTTCTCACAGTGGCTGAAAACCTGCGTGCAAGTCGACTGCCCATGGGGCAGTCGACTGATACGCTATCAGTAACCCATTTCAGCTTTTCTGCCGAATTTCAGAAACTCCAAGAAAATTCCAGAAATTTCCAAAAATTGTAAAATTTTGCATATATGTTTGAAATGTTATACTCTATCAGGGAAAAATATTAATCCATATAAAATTTCAAACATGCATGACTTTTGATAAAAAAAACCAAAAGTTTTGAAAACCACTACATTTTGTATCAAACTTTGAAATCAATTTTGCAATCATATGACTTTTAAAAACATGGCAAAGTATGTAAAGCATGAAATTGTTTTCAAAAGTTTAAAATGTCCAACTATGATCTTTGGGCAAAGTATCTATTAATTAAACACTTGTCTTCCCCATAGTTGGTCTAATTTTCATATTTTGATACTTTTAATGGTTCAACAATGCGCCACAAGCACAAGTGAGCCAAATGTATTACCCTAATGGATCAAGCACCCTTTTTCAAAGCTAATATTTCCAAGTTCACCCTATACTTCTACAAAACACATTCCAAGGCCTCTTCTTAAGGATGTGAACTCCGATTCCGGAAGAGGCTTGGTAAAGATGTCGGCTAGGTTAGACTTTGATTCAACATAGTGTAGTTCTATATCTCCCCTTGCCACATGGTCTCTAATGAAGTGATGTTTCACTTCAATGTGTTTTGTCCTAGAATGGTGAACCGAATTTTTGGTTAAATTGATTGTACTTATATTATCACACAAGACTTTGACCTTGGTGTAATGTAACTCATAATCCTCTAAGGTATGCATGATCCAAAGGAGTTGGGAAACACACCCACCCATTGCCACATATTCTGCCTCCGTTGTTGATAGGGCAACGCATGGTTGTTTCCTACTACTCCAACTAACTAAGGAAGATCCAAGGAATTGACACCCTCCACTTGTACTCTTCCTATCTAATTTGCAACCCGCATAGTCCGAGTCGGTGTATCTAATTAGGTCAACACTAGGAGTCCTAGGATACCAAAGTCCGACATTGAGGGTCCCCTTCACATACCTTAAGATCCTCTTAACTACAACCAAATGGGACTCTTTTGCACAAGATTGGTACCTTGCACACATACCTACCGCAAAAAGTATGTCGGGTCTACTAGCGGTTAGGTATAGGAGGCTACCAATCATGCTCCTATAGTGTTTAGAGTCTACCATTTTCCCTTCAATGTCACTATCCATTTTCACATTAGTTCCTATGGGTGTAGATGCTACCTTAGCATTTTCTAAACCAAATTTCTTTAACATTTCCTTAGCATATTTGGTTTGAAAGACATGTGTACCTTCATTAGTTTGCTTAACTTGAAGGCCTAAGAAGAAGGTTAACTCTCTTACAAGACTCATCTCAAATTCATCTTCCATACACTTGATGAATTCTTGTAGGAAGTCATTATTTGTTGACCCAAAAATGATATCGTCTACATAGACTTGGGCAACAAATATGTCCTTATCCTTAGATTTTAGGAACAATGTAGGGTCAATTGTTCCTCTCCTAAACCCCTTAGACACAAGAAATGAAGAAAGTCTTTCATACCAAGCCCGGGGAGCTTGTTTCAATCCATATAGGGCTTTTCTTAATTTGAACACGTGTCTTGGAAAGTTAGGGTCTTCAAACCCTGGGGGTTGTTCTACATAGACCTCTTCCTTAATGATCCCATTAAGGAATGCCGACTTCACATCCATTTGGTGGAGTGTGAAACCCATGTGAGCGGCATAGGCTAGTAGAATTCTAATTGATTCTAACCTAGCTACGGGGGCATAAGTCTCATCATAGTCTAGTCCCTCAACTTGGTTAAACCCCCTAGCTACCAATCTAGCCTTGTTCCTAGTGATTTTACCTTGGTCATCTAGTTTGTTCCTAAAGACCCATCTTGTAGTTACAATGGTACAATTAGTGGGCCTAGGAACTAACTCCCAAACTTCACTTCTCTCAAATTAATTTAGCTCTTCTTGCATGGCTAAGACCCAATCAACATCTCCCAATGCTTCATCAATGGACTTCGGTTCTAATTGGGAGATAAGAGCTATTTGACTAGTTTGATCCCTAAAGTAGGACCTAGTCCTTACTCCTTGAGTGACATCACCCACTATTTGGTCAATAGGGTGATCATGGTGATGTCTCAAGGGCCTAGAGGTTGTGGGTTCATTTACTCCTTCTTCCTCATCCTCTAGGGTACTTCTCACTCCCCCTTGATCATTGCCCTCCAAATGTAGATCTTGGATTCTTTGGGCAAGGGGTTGAACCTCTTCTATGTCCTTATCAATTGAGGCCTTCCTAGGGTAGGTACTAGTTGTTTCATCAAATTTAACATTCGAGGACTCCTCAATCACCTTTGTCCTCTTGTTATACACTCTATAACCCCTACTATTTGAAGAGTACCCTACTAGAATCCCTTCATCCGCTTTTGACTCAAATTTCCTTAGGTCATCTTTGGTATTTAAGATGTAGACTTTACATCCAAAGACTCTAAAATAATGGACTTGTGGTACCCTTCCATTCCATAGTTCAAAGGGTGTTTTTCCTAAAACCTATGTACCAATACCCGATTTTGAATATAGCAAGCGGTGTTAACCGCTTCGGCCCAAAAGTAGCTAGGAAGTGAGTATGCATTAAGCATAGTCCTAGCAGCTTCTTGTAGGGCTCGGTTTCTCCTCTCAACTACCCCATTTTGTTGAGGAGTCCTTGGGCATGAAAATTCATGTTTGTACCCATTTTCAACACAAAATTGTGTGAAACTTGCGTTTTGGAACTCCCCACCATGGTCACTCCTAATTCGGTTTATTTTGGTATGTTTTTCGTTTTCTACCCTTTTACTAAATCCTATGAAGATCTCTAGGGTATCATCCTTATGTTTCAAGAAATAGACCCATGTAAACCTAGAAAAGTCATCTACTATCACTAGGCAATACTTACTCCATACAAGTGAGGGAGTACTATGGCAATCAAATAAATCTATGTGCAAAAGTTCTAAAGGCAAAGAGGTAGTGGTTGAAGTTTTACCTTTGTGTGATGCTTTCGATTGCTTACCCTCTTGACATGCATCACACAACTTGTTCTTCTCATACTTGATCATGGGTAGCCCCTTCACCAACTCTTCCTTGGCTACTCTTGCAATGCTCCTCATGTTGACGTGTCCAAGTCTTCGGTGCCACAACCATCCTTCTTCTTCTTTAGACATGAGACACTCAACAACATTGTTAGTAGCATAAGATAGATTAAGATAATATAGATTTGCCTCTCTAAACCCTTCTAATATGATAGCATTTGATTCATTATGTATAATGATGCATTTTCTAGCATGAAATTCTACTTGGAAATCGGCATCACATAATTGGCTTACACTTAATAAATTGAATTTCATGTCTTTAATTATAAGTACCTTATGAATCGAAATAGTGGGAGATACCTCAATTGTGCCCCTACCAATAATCCTCAACTTTCCACTATTCCCAAAGGAGACCGTCCCTTCTCTTAGATAGCTTATAGTGGTGAACTTGCTCACATCCCCGGTCATGTGTCTTGAGCATCCACTATCTACTATCCACATTGTTGGGGCCTCCTTCACCTTTACCTAAACAACATGGAAAACATACTCTTTTGGTACCCATATCTTTGATCCATAAGCATCATTTAGAAATCTCCTAGGTACCCATGCCTTCTTTGTGGTTCCCCTAGCTCCTAGTCTCCTAGATGCACCAATCCTACCGGTAAGTGAAACAAATGCTACCTCCTTGGTCTTAGGCCTATAACCCAACCCGGCTTTGTTGTACACAGCCCTTTGACTGTTGATAATCATATCTAAGTTACTAGATCCCACTTGGAATTTCCTAAGGGCTTTTGTGAGGTCATCTACTTGTTTCCTTAATTCCTTATTTTCATTTTCAAGGTGTGAAACATGTGAAGAGGTAGAACTAGCATGCAAATCCTTAAGTCTAGTAGCTTCTACTCTAAGCATGGCAATTTGTTCTTTTAGATCCTTAACTTTACTTCTAGCCTTAGCTAAGTCCATGTTCGTACTAGAAATTATCTTTACCAAAGTGGAGGAGGGTAAGTGGTATACCTCACTTACCGAAGCTTCTGATTCTGATGATGAAGTTGAGGAGCTCTCATTTTCACTACTTGAGCTTCGTTCATCGTCTGAAGAGTCTGAGTGATCTTGTGATATAAGAGCAAAGTGGGAGACTTGCTCTTCTTCTTCCTCTGAGGATGAGGGGTCATCCCAAGTTGCCTTGAGGTTGGTGGCACCCTTCTCCTTTCCCTTTGATTTCTTCTTGTAACTCTTCTTCTTCTCTTCCTTCTTGTCCTCCCTTTTCTTTAATTGGGGACACTCATTCTTCATATGTCCCTCTTGGTGGCAGTTGTAGTAGATTATGTCCTTGGCCTTACCCTTACCTTTGGCCCCTTTCCTAGCATAGGATTTGTTAGATAAACTTTTAAATGCTCTACGAAATTTTCTTACCATGAAGGCCTCTTGGTTACTGTCCATGGAGGTGCTTGACTCCTCTGAGTCTAATGAAGATGAGTAGACCACCTTCTTCTTCTCCTTCCTCCTCTTCTTCTCCTTTTCTGCAACAAAAGCAATACCTTTCTCATTGGCCGAAATGTTAGCTTGCTCGTGCAGTTCAAATTCACAAAACAAATCGTCTAATTTAACTAAAGATAAGTCCCTTGATACCTTGTAAGCATCAACCATGGATGCCCACAAGGTGGTTCTTGGGAATGCTTGTAGAACGTACCTGACGATGTCCCGGTTCTCTATCTTCTCTCCAATCACATGGAGCTCATTTATCACTTCTTTCACCCTTCCATGTAGCTGGCTGACGGTTTCGTTGCTCTTCATGGAAAGGGATTGCAGTTGGGCCACTAGCAAGTCCTTCTTTGCTCTTCTGGACTCGTTTGACCCCTCGTTCAACTTCACCAACTTGTCCCATAATTCCTTGGCGCTCTTGAACGGCCCCACCTTGTTCAGTTGCTCCTTCGAGAGCCCGCATTGTAATGTGGTGGTGGCCTTGGCATTTGATTGCGCCCTTTTCATCACCTCCTTTGACCATGATCTCATCGGTGTTGGGTCTCCTCTTTCATCGACGGGCGCCTCGAAGCCATCTGCAACACTTATCCAAGTTTCGATATCATTCATGAGATAGTATTGCATCCTACCTTTCCAATAGGCGAAGTCGTTCCCATCGAAGAACGGAGGTCGTGCGGTTGAGTATCCCTCTTGAAACGCCATCACAATTGTTCTGGTTGACTGTTAGGTCTTCCAAAACGCACCGGCTCTGATACCAACTGAAGGATCGTCTAAGGCGTGCAGAGGGGGGTGAATGCACTTTTTCGGATCGTTTCGATCTCTACAGAATTGTTAGCGCAGCGGAAATAATATGCAAAGGAAAATGAAACAATGCTAACAAAAGTATTTTACTTGGTATCCACCCAGATGGGTGACTAATCCAAGGATCCACACCGCGAGCACCACTTTCACTATGAAAATCTCCTTTAGGTGGAGAAACCTTTACAACGGCGATCTTCCTCTCTACAGAATGAAGTAGATTGAGTGAGAGGAAGCAAGAACACTTTTCGGTTGGGCAGCACCTCGTTACTGTACGGAACCGTACCGTACACGTGCAAAAAGGTGCTCCTTTTATAGGTGAAAAGGACAGATTCACAATCTGTCCAGCCCGAACCAGTCGACTGCCCAAATGTCAGTCGACTGGCCTAGCATTAATTGCTAGCCAACGGCTAGTTTCGGGGGTATACCAGTCGACTGCCCAAATGCCAATCGACTGGTCCGAGGATGCAAACTTTTTGTGGGTTTTGGCAGTCGACTGCCACAGGGCCAATCGACTGCCCTGCCTCACAGCTCAGCTCCAGCCACTCCGGACCTTCTCCTTCGCGTGTGCCTTCAGGTCTGCTCCCTTGGCTCGCCCCTTGAAGTCCTCTTCCTCTGGCTATCGTCCCTCGGATGCGCACACAAGCCTTCCCTTGGCTTATCTCCATGTCACCCTTCACGTGTGCCCTTGAAGTCCACTTCCCGGCTTGCCATTGGAGCACTCCTCCCTCGGCTCTCGTCCCTCGGATATGTCCACCATGTGTGATTCACCAAGTCCTGCAAACTCAATCACACACATCAAATACAACATAACACTCTAACCTTAAACATATTCATCCACACATCAAAACCATGATCTTCCAATCATTTAAGGGTCGATTGCCTCAACAAACCATACCCTTACGTCTGACAATATTTTGTCATTGTTGCCAGCTGATAAAATATTATCTACGTATAGTACAAGAATACCACTTCATTTTGTTCATATTTTATATACACAATATCATCCGTCCTTTGAACAAATCCATATCACCGGACTTATCTCTTCAAAGCGGATGATCTTTGTCATAGGTCTAGGGATCTAGTTCATGTTCACTTAGGACCCAGTCCATAGACTCTCCAAGAACATGAGATCTTTTAGGTTGAGCAACAACCCTCCCACTACGACAAGGTACCCTTTGCATATCTTTAGTGAGACGAGGTGCAGTACCTTGTGGCATCTCCTCTTGTACAGTTGGTACTAAGATTGGAATGTCTCTCTA
This sequence comes from Boesenbergia rotunda, assembly GCA_024364735.1. Lineage (NCBI taxonomy): Eukaryota > Viridiplantae > Streptophyta > Magnoliopsida > Zingiberales > Zingiberaceae > Boesenbergia > Boesenbergia rotunda. The sequence continues at coordinate 683,128 of JAGFNQ010001948.1, read as the reverse complement.
TTTAATTTAATCAGAGTAACTCTACAACTGGACTTGTGGTTTATTACATAGTCCTTTTCCTATGAATCAGATATTCGTCCCAACGAACATCCTCTGATCTTTAGGACTAATAATCCACCTTATTGATCCCTTATGATATCCTACGAACATATGCACTAGATTCCAACTTGTCGGTGTCTTTTTACTACTCATAATCTGAACATGACTTAGACTAAGCTTTCACTTGGCCCACATCTCTGTGGTTTTAAGAGACTACAGACATAGACAGAATCAAGCATACAAACCTTCGTATCCAGGACATACTCCTTTGAACTAATTTTTTATATTTTTTAATTAACCAGGCAGCAGACAAATTGAACCTGGGGTGACCGGGCCGGCCCCACGGAAGTTTTCCACCAGTCACCAGGGTAAATCGGGAAGCGCTCGCGGTGGGCAGTCTAGAAGCCCAGTGTCCCAGGGTTCGCGACTCATTTGGAGGAAAAATTCCTGCAAAATACGCCGTAGCTGAGGATCGAACCGCAGATGTCTGAATTAACAACTAGTTATCCAACCGCTGCACCATAGCCCCGGGGGCTCCTTTGAACAAATTTGGCTAATCTCAGAGAGGCTTATCATCTTCTTAACCAATTATCTTAAGAGACTTTTTTCCTTCCATACATTGCACCATACTGTTAGGGCACACCAGGTGCAATGAATTGAGATCAAATCTCAATTCTCTGATAAGTAAGTCCTCCAACTATCTTAGAGGTACTAGCCACCATGATCTAATCATAATGTCACAATACTTTTACTCTGATGTTTCTTCTGCATCAGACATGAACTCTTTGATCTCATCAAAGTACTTAGTCTTACAGAAGAAGCTCGAAGAAGAGGTGGAATCCCTCTTCTTCTATTCGGCCACCGGCGCCTTAGGTTAGGGGCGAGAGAGAGAGAGCTAGGAAAGAGAGAGAGGGGTTATATTTATATGGGATTAATTGGAACATATTCCAATTAATTTGAGACTAATTCTTTATTTAACCAAAGATTAATTCCTTAAATAATTGGCCTTGTATCATGACTCCTATGGGGTATTTATTGGGCTAAGATAGAGACCATGAGGAGGAGTTGGTTCTTGGCCCGCTAATGGATCCAAACCCGATCCATTAATGGAGATCCATTCCACTAAAGGATCCCATTGTACTTCCTCACCAATCCCCATATTTTCATATGGGCTCCACCTATTACGAGTCGTCCATCTCCCCGTATTTAAGATATCGAATGCCCGATAATTAATTTAATTTACTGATAATTAAATTAATTATCCTCTTGATCATTGATTAGTACCACTCAACCTTTTCATCATGTCGGACCATAGTCCACTTGCAAGATTTGGCATGACGACCTTTTTGAGCTCACCAAGGGGGCATCATCATCCCGACTTATTAGGACACGGATTCCATCAATAATCAACGGCACATCATATTATTAATATTATCTCCCAACTTACCGGGCATATCGATCTAACAGAATAGATCTCGCCCATTGGTAAATCAAAGAGATAATAATTAATAATATATGTCCGTCATTATTTCGGGATTAAGAGATCGTACTCCATAATATTATCCGAGGTCTAATCCAATTTACGAAGTCAGTACAAAAATTGGATGACCTCTCTTTTGGTCATACTCAATGTACACAAAGTACACTAGTGTAATTCTATGGTTAAGATAAACCACACCTAATTATACTACAACCATCTCGATGGTTTGTCCAACTCCATCTCGGTTGTGAGCCTCTTTCTTATACTTCAGCAGGGAACCTGATAACATGATCTTCTGTGCGACACCACGCACCATATTATCTACAATGCCAAGTATCAGACAGTTTGTGCATATACTAATGTAAACATGCACTGTGTGATTTTCTGATTCTCTTTAAAATGTAGATGTATCCTAACCAAAAATAAGTCTTTCAGTATACATCCTAACATAGCCCAAGTCAGTTCATGTGGTGTGTAGTTTTCTAGGTTTGGCTGGCTATTATCGACGCTTCATCGAGGGTTTTTCTAGTATTGCTGCACCATTGACACGCCTGACCAGAAAGGGTGTGAAGTTTGTTTGGACCGAGTGATGACCGTTTTAGTCGTGTTACGGTTTCAAATACAATTAAAATGTCAAACTCCTCTAAACTATGTAGCATAGAGTAACTCGAGTCGTCTCTCTCAAGGAATGTAATGATAGGTTAATAATCTTAGGATTCCAAGTTATTGCTTTTGGATTTTGGGATATTAAACTGGGGGTTTGGATTTGAGTGCTTGCTATGACTACGAAATGAAATGGCAATGCAAGTATGAATTCTAATCCTAATTAATGAAAGACAATGCGAGTAAAGAAGATCTAATCTAACCTAAACTACAATTGCAAGAAAATGAAAAGCAACATAAAAGAAGCATTCAAGAAATAGGGCATCAATGAAACCTAACATAATTGCATCAAATTGAAAGACATAACCCTAAGAAAGCATAAAGCAACCAAACTAACAAACATTAAAAGAATCTAAGCTAAAGAAAACGTAAAATTGAAATCTATCTAATGGAAGAGACAATTCATCAAACACATGGTATGCATGAAAGAAAGCATTAAGGAAACTAAGCATGGAACGAAACTTAATCTAACCTAATTTCTCTTAATGAAGAAAAGAACAAACATAACTAACTACCATTCAATAAGAAATGCATTGCAAGAATTTAAACTAGCCTAAGGGGAACAATTAAAGTAACAAAATTTGATTGGGAAATGTCATCAAACACCTAATATGCATCTACCAATCCAAGCCTAAAATATGGAATTTCAAACATGGGAGGTTAATGTCATTACAACCATTCATCAATCAACAATAAACTCAACATTAAACTCAACATTAACAATCATCACTCAACATTACAAAGAAATCACCCAACACTACAAAGAAATCACCCAACACATTGGACAAATGAACCCAAGCTTCGGATGAATCTTCGGTTGCGGATGGGACTCGGAAGTGGGCTGCCGGATGATGGAAGAAGGAGTTGTCCCCTTTGCCCTATGGCGTGAGGAAGTGAAGAAGAGAGAAGAAGAAGTGAAGGAGAAGGAGAAGATGGGAGAGGCCTCCCTTGCGTGAGTCGGCCAAGCCCCCCCCCCCTCCTCTTTCCCTAGCTTGCGTGAGTCAATCCCCTCATGGAGAGTGGCGTGAGGTGAATGTAGTGAGGGTTTTTTAATGGGTTTTGGGTTTTGGGTTGAGGAGAGGAGTGCTTTAGATCCGAATCCAATAAGGATTGTAATTGGGCTTAAGGATTGGATGATGTTGATGGGCTTTTGGATAGGTTAGAGCCTTCCTCTTCTTGGATCCAATTTGGGTTGGATGAAAATAAACCATCTTCAATTGGATTGAACCAAGCTTTCAAATTAGACCATGCTTCAATTGAACCAAGCCTTCAACACTAGCATTGAGTTCAATTTCTTTGATCCAAGCCTTGGTCCAAGGTCCATCTTTAATTCCCTACAAAAATCATGAAATAATGCTAAAATTTAGAGGAAATTATAATGAGCTCCAAAAATAGATCCTAATCGTAAAATATGATATAAACATGATTTAAACGTATCAGAGGATAAAAAATACTAATTAAATGAGCAAATAAAATGACATGAAATGCTAGTTATCACCGAGGCCTGCAAGACCAGCTTCCAGGAGCTGAAGCAGTGGTTGGTTTCCGCACTAGTTCTAGTACTACCCTCCAGAGAGGACGGCTTCATTCTTTATACCGATGCGTCCTACCAGGGTTTGGGCGCAGTACTCATGCAGCACGGGTAGGTGGTTGCTTATGCATCTCGACAGCTGAAGGAGCATGAGAAGAACTACCCTGTACACGATCTGGAGCTAGCCGCTATTATCTTCGCATTGAAGATCTAGAGACATCACTTGTATGGTATTACCTTCGAGATCTTCACGGTGTTGGTTGTTTCGGTTACAAGATTCCTCTCTATATCCTCGGATTAAAATTCTATTGATTAGAACTAATCCGGATGTAAAGAAAATTTTCCGAACGACCTACTTCATCATCGTGCTATTCGATTGAGTGATCGCTTGAACAAACTTGTTGTTCAAGCAATCTAGCTCCTTTATCGATTAGCCATGGAATAGATGATGAATTATGGATCGTCGGTTCTTGTGTTCAATTCAGGGTCCAAGTAAAATAAGAAAACAATTAAATAAGAAGAATGAAAACAAGATTATACATCTTGTTTTACCTCTTGATCTTCTATCGTATTCCTATCCTCTTCTTGGACATTGTGTGGGCGATGATCTTCCAAGAAACAAAGCCACCAAGAACCCTTCTTCCTCTCCTTGCTTGCGCCGAACCCTCCTCCTTCTCTTAGTGTCGCACGCCCAAAGAACAAGGCCTTGCCTTGCCTTGCGTCGCACCTCAAGAGAAGAGAAGAGATGAGATGAGAAGAAGACTAGCCTTTCTCCCTTCCTCCTTGCCTTCTTGTTGCCGCCGGCCAAAGAGGTAAAGAAGAGAAAGAAGAGAAGAACTCTCTTCCTCCTCCCCCAACCCTAGCCACCCTAGCTTCCTTGCGCAGGCGCCGCACCCTAGGAGAGAGAGAGAGAGAGGAAAAAAACCAAGGTATAGGTTAAGGGTTTGATTTCATGGCTTTATGAGGTATTTATAGGCTACAATAGGGACCATGAGGAAGAGTTGGTTTTGGTCTCCTAACGGATCCTAAACCCGACCTGTTAATAATAACCCGCTCCACTAATGGGTTATTATTGAACTACCGTACCAACCCCATATTAATATATGGGCTCCGCCTTATTATGAGTACATTATCTCCCCGTATTTAAGATATCGTATGCTCATTAATTAATTAAATTACTGATAATTTAATTAATTAATATCTAACTTCAAGAGTAGTACCACTCAACCTTATCATTATGTCGAACCAAATCCACTTGTAGGATTTACATGATAATCTTTATGAGCTCCTCAAGAAGACATCATCATCCTAAAATAATTAGGACATGGTTTCCTTCTATAATCAACAGCACACCATATAAATAATATTATTTTCAATTTACCGAGCCTATTGATTTAATGAATAAATCTCGTCCATTGGTAAATTGAAGAAATAAATATTAAGTGTATGTGCCCGTTATTATATCGGGATTAAGAGCATGTACATTGATAATAACTTGAGGTCTTGTTTGATTATATAGTCAGTATAAATCGAATCACCTCAAATCGGTCCTGCTCAGTACACGCAAAGTGCGCTAGTGTAATTTTATAGTCAAGATAGACTAATACCAAATTACACTACAACCATTCCAATGGTTTGTCCAAATCCATCGGTTATGAGCCACTACTTATACTTCTCAAGGAACTGATAACATAATCTTCTGTGTGGCATCTCACACCATGTTATCTACAATGTAAAGTAATAGACAGTTGCATACATATATTCCTTAACCCTTTCATTCAAACAAATGTTCTCCTTTGTTAACTCCTTGATTCGATTGTCTTTAAGAATGCAGTCACCACATTCCTTAGTACTTTGCCTTACAGCTTCTGTGTCATCTCCTTGTGATGTCTCCATTGGGCGTGGAATGTCATCACCGATATCAAGGTTCTCAAACAATATTTTTTCATTTAGGTTAGGAATTATTTCAATCATCACCTGTCAATTAACAAGTACACAAATGTTAACAACTCCATATCAAACTAACATAGGTCACAGTTTAGAATAATTACCTCTTCGGACGAGAGTCGGTCGACAAGGGCCCCCACCCTACTAATATGCGAAGGAATATTCCTTCACTTATTTATTCAGGGTCCTTGAACATTGTATGATTTTTGAATTGATACATGCTCCAAAAACCATGCCTACACCAAGTGTTACATACAAATACATTAACCACAGCAAAATATTATAAAATTTAACAATAAAATTATACTCACTGCCAAAAGGCCAACAAATCCCTTTAGGTCAGGGAGGTTGGTGTTGGTGTGGTATCTCTGAGTTGATGAAAATAAGTCCCCAATCTTAGGTAATTGTGGAGACAAAAATTGATGGATGACTTTAACCCAGTTGAATCTATCAAGATTCTCATAATAATCTACTATATCAACAAGACCTAGAGGGACCTTATATGTACTAGATGAAAATAAAACACAAACAAAATATACAAAATATAGAATTTACACACTAATACAACATCATCCTCTGATTCAAAACTTTTAGCATAATATTTAAGTAACTCCTCAATTCTTGTTCTGGTAGGTTGTTTTTCTTTTGAGAAGTAAGTAAGATAGAAGTCACTCGATACTTTAGTTGAATTAATAGGGACCGAAACACCTCGCTCAGCAATACCCAGTAATAATGCAATATCTCGTCTGGTGAACGCAACCGGTACACCTAAAACATTTAAAATATTTAGTTATCTTCAAGAATATAGGCCTGAAATAAAATCATTTCAGGCCCACGTTGGGCTTGAAATGATTTCATTTCAGGCCTACCGTGGGCCTAAAGTGAAATCATTTCAGGCCCTCGGTAGGCCTGAAATGATAGGATTTCAGACCCTCGGTAGACCTGAAATGATAGGATTTCAGGCCCTCGGTAGGCCTGAAATGAAAACATTTCAGGCCTACCGAGGGCCTGAAATGAATTCATTTCAGGCCTACCGTAGGCTTGAAATGAAATCATTTTAGGCCTACCGAGGGCCTAAAATGATTTCACTTTAGGTCCACGTTGGGCCTGAAATGATTTCATTTCAGGCCTACCGAAGGGCCTGAAGTGAAATCATTTCAGGTCCGACGTGGGCCTGAAGTGAAATCCACTGAAATGGGTCTGAAATTAAATCATTTCAGACCCTCTTTATCCCTATTTTATAAACTACTATAGTTAGTGTTTACAATTCAAAACTAAAAGTGTTACCTGAGAATCAAAAAACTTGCGAAGTTGAATCCCAACTTTCAAATATATTGACCAAAATTCCACAGATATGTTGCAATTCTTGTATGTCCAATAAAACACTGAAGGGAGACTCTTGCAATGTGTTGACTATGTAATATTTGAAATGCTTCAAAAAAAATTCTTAAAGTGACCTAACACACTGTACCAATATAATTTTTATCTAAAGTCATCTGAAGCCTACAAGTTGTAAACATTAAAATTTTATTAAGAACCAAACCCAAACATTTTTATATTTCACAAATTAATATAAAATCCGCTCATTAACAGTGTTGTTTTGACCTAATCCGCTCATTAACATACCTTAGTGGATAATGCTAACGAAGAATATGCTGAAACACCCACAGACCTTTTTCCCGCCATTCTGAAAATAAAGCAGTGCAGAACCCCTAAATGGAGAGTGTTGATCAATGTCGACTTCCACGCAAACCCTTAAAGTCGGCTGAGGGACACACAAATAGCCTTGCCTAGGATTTTGGTTGGGGGGAGGGATTGGGGGGGATGAGCTCACGACTATAACACAGCTAGGGCGTCCAAAATCTTCTCCAACTTCGGCAATGACAAGGTTGCTGCACTGAGAGAAAGAGGAGAAAAAGTTGACTCCCAAGGTCATCTGAACCAAAATATGTTATTTTAAATTGAAAATTTTGAAAAAGTGGTTCGGATGTCTCGAAATTCTATCTGAGAAAGAGAATTCTTGGTGGGAGGGGTACAAGAGGAAGATCACTACATTTGATGTGCCCTTTGGTAAAAAGGAAACCTCAGTATGCCTTTTGGTAATTCCTAATTCTCACGTGCGTCGTTTGGTAAAAAGTCTTTTAATAATTGTACCTCCCATGTACACTTGCATTTGGTATTTCTTTAGGATGTTATTTTCAATGTATCCTAGTCGGAGGTAAAAGAAAGCTTGTTACCTTTGTGATGTGGGCTCTCTGGCAATAATTAACCATTATGTTTGCCTTCAATGTATGATGGTGCCCCCTTATATCTTGTCGCTCATATGCTAGCTTCCTTCCCCCTTTGTATCCCGACAAACCATTCTTAAGTTCACGGTCATAGGTAGTAAGGCTATCTCAGCCCCTAGTCGGGAATTCACAACCCCACGACAAGTCCTACTTACCTCGGGCATCCGCAGCACCGCGAGGTAGTAGGGTTTTAGCATCTCCTGTCGAGCATCCGCAACACCACGCCCAGGCCTATTCACCTCAGGCATCCGCAGCACCACGAGGTAATAGGGTTTAATCAGCTCCTGGTCGAGCATCCGCAGCACCACGACCAGGCCTACTCACCTTAGGCATCCGCAGTACCGCGAGGTAGTAGGGTTTTAGCAGCTCCTGGCCGGGCATCCGCAGCACCACGACTAGGACTACTCACCTCAGGCATCTGCAGCACCGCGAGGTAGCAGGGTTTAAGCAGCTCTTAGTCGGGCATCCGCAGCACCTTGACCAGGCCTACTCACCTCGGGCATTCGCAGCACCACGAGGTAGCAGGGTTTAAGCAGCTCCTGGTTGAGCATCCATAGCACCATGACCAGGCCTACTCACCTCGGGCATCTGTAGCACCATGAGGTAGTAGGGTTTTAGCAGCTCCTGGTCGGGAATCCGTAGCACCACGACTAGGCCTACTCACCTCGGGCATTCATAGCACCATGAGGTAGCAGGGTTTAATCAGCTCCAGGTCGAGCATCCGCAGCACCACGACCAGGCCTACTCACCTCGGGCATCCACAGCACCGTGAGGTAGCAGGGCTTAATCAGCTCATGGTCAGGCATCCACAGCACCACGACCAGGCCTACTCACCTCAGACATCCGCAGCACCACGAGGTAGTAGGGTTTTTTCAGACAAGTACTCGGGGTCCGATAAGAGACATCTCGTTTGCTTCTTTGATTACTGAAACTGCAAAGCAGTGCCAACAAGAATACAAATACATTTAGGCATCTCAAAATCTCACCGAGTGCGATATGGTCAGAGATGATTGTGTTAGGATGTATACTAAAAGCCTAGCTTTTGTATGGACATCTATATTTTAGAATAAGAATCATATGGTCATTGTTTGCATTTTATATTTGACATATATGCTATTGTCCCTTACTTTACATTGTAGATAACATGGTGTGTGGTGTCACATAGAAGATCATATTATCGGTCCCTTGTGAAGTATAAGTAGTAGCTCACAACCGAGATGGATTTGGACAAACCATCGGAATGGTTGTAGTGTAATTTGGTATTAGTCTATCTTGACTATAGAATTACACTAGTACACTTTGTGTGTATTGAGCATGACCGACTTAGAGGTGATTCGATTTATACTGACTATATAATCGAATCAGACCTCATATATTATAGTGTACATGCTCTTAATCCTGATATAATTGTCGAACCGGTGCCGTCGATAGAGAGGGGGGGTGAATATCGGCCGTAAAAACTTCGCGGAAACTTTGTTAACTTTTCGGTTCATTCTAAACACAGAGTTAGTAGCACAGCGGAAAACAAAACAGAAAAATAAAGGACGACAAAAAATGCACACGGGATTTTTACTTGGTTCCCGACCCCCCAGGGTTAGTACATCCAAGACCTAAGCACGGGAACGCTCGTCCACTAATGGTCTCCTTTCCGGACTTTCCGGAGGCGGAGAAACCTGTCTTACAGTGCAAGATTTACAATCACAAAGATAGATAAATTGAAATGCAGAATGTAAATTCAAACCGAACAAAAAGAATTGAAGACTCAACCAATCTGGACCTTCGAAGTGCCGCGCACTTCCTCCTGGAGCCTCCTGGTCGTAGAGCTTCGTCGTTAGTACTTTGTCGTCACTTGGGAAACTTAGAATGGTTTCGGAAAGTTGTGCACTGAGTTGAAGGGTTGAAGCCCTTTTTATAGGCTTCATTGGGGCGCCTGTGATGAATGGGGTGCCTCACAGGGCTTGGTCAAAGTTTATCTCCACGCCGAACTAGCAGCAGCAGATAACCCATTGAACCAGGGTGCCCTGTATCATTGAGGCACCTCATTGAACACAGGCGCCTGCTTCAAAGAGGCGCCTGGGTCCATTAGGACGCCTCCTTCAATGGGGGCGCCCAGGAGCCCTTTTCCAGCCTCGTTTGTTTGGTTGTTTGCCTGCAATGTCTTCACTTTTAGCTACCTGCAAGATACATAAATACAAGGCAAATACACATACAATCTTAGCCTTAACGAAATGGTTCTAACTTCGGATTTCCGCGAAACCCTAGGTCGAACCGACGCCCTATGTTCCCATCCCGGGGAACGTGCCTTTCACCTACTCATTTCAGGAGAGTTTTGCCAACCAATCCATTCGGTTGGACTCTTGCTTAGCCTTCGAGACTCTCGGATCTCGAGATGTCCGAACCTCGACTCATCTCTACTTATGTCCTTAGTCATCGCTCAGCTAAGTTGCTCAATCCCTCGGACCAAGACTTCGTGCCCAAACCCTAGGTCTAGGACTTCGGTGCCCAACCCTCGACCAGGACTTAGTGCCCAATTCCTCGAACCAGGACTTAGTGCCCAGCTTCACTCACAAGGTCTTAGTGTCCAACCCTCGGTCAGGTCTTAGGTGCCCAGCCCTCGGTCAGGACTTAGTGCTCAATTCCACGAACCAGAACTTAGTGCCTAGGTTAACTACGACTTTGGTTCACTTTGGTATTCTTTTCTTGACTCACCCTTCCCTTGTTCAATGTATCACTGACTTAATCATATTGTCAAACAATGAAACACTTAGAGGAGGACATCACTGATGAATCTTGCACCAACAATCTCCCCCTTTTTGATGTTTGACAATATCTTAAGTTAGATTGGTTGAAAGGGCTAAATTTTAATCCTTGGGATCAAATGAAAAAAATGATCTAAGTTTTGAAAATACATTTTGATTCTTTAGGAAAAAAATAGGAAAATTTTCTAACTTAAGTTTACTCTCCCTCTTTTTGAAAAAGCATTTTCTCTAACTTAAGCTTACTCTCCCCCTTTGTCAAACATCAAAACAAACCAAAAACACATGCACCAACAATGAAAAAATTTCGTTTTGAAAGTATTTAGTATAAATATTTGAAATCATAGCAGAGAGCTATTTAACAAGAACAATTACATCAGAAAATTACACTTTGAGACGTCTTGTGCATTAAACAAATTTCGTACTTTCAGAAGACTTAGAAAATTTTCCACTTAGAAAAATATTGCCTTGAAAAAAATTTTCTATTGAGAAAGATTTTCAAAAAGAATTGCGTACTTAAATGATTTTTCCTTAGAAAAATATGCACCCTTTTTTTTAAATATTTCACTTAGAGATTTTTTGCATTTTAAAGGAATACGTTGAAAAATATTGTGCAAAAACTTGTACTTTGAAAAATATTAAGCTTGAAAAACGCTTTTGAAAGATGCAAGTACTTTTGAAAAATATATTGAGCTTTTTGAAAAATGAAAATATCATAATACCAAAATCCGTAACACTCACCTGAGCTGCCCCCAGGGCAGATGCGCAGCAAAACAACCAACACATAGTCCAACAGAGGACTCAAAAATACAATACCGCAAGAATAAATCCAATACAAACCCACGGTAACAAAACGAATATAAAACATAGACAATGCTATCAAAAGAAACAAAACCAGCAGAAGCACCCATCCGAATGGAGTCGTGGAGACCCGGGACCGGCAACTGGGCTCCTCCGGCGAGCTATTAACCTGAAAAGAAAATCATTGCAATGGGTGGTGAGTCCAAGTGGACCCCGCGGGTATATAGAAAGATATGCATGGCCAACAAAATAGCTGAATAAGCTATAAAGAAACAACAGGATACAGTCTCAACAGGAATAGCAGAATATGCATAACTGAAAGTAACAACTGACTGTATATACCAGAAATCAGTCTATACTGACCATAAAAGGACTCGTACCACACGAGTAAGTGCAGGGTCATCAAACCACACATAAGTATATCCTGTATATGCATGTCAAACAAGTGCAGCAAATAAATGCAGCAATCACAATCAAAATGCACAATGCATCATATGCACATGATGCAATGTCATGGTCACTCCTGACGCCAATCAAGCCACTGAGACAGGCGATATTGTGTCGGCCGAGTGGGTAGAGTTGTGACACCGTACGCACCCTGCTATCACTGCTCCTGAGTGACCGAGTGGACAAGATGTTGGCGAGGGACCACCCCCCTACCCCATGTATATATGAGGGAGCGTCGCTCTCATCTCCTCTTGTCTATAGGAAGAGAAGGGATCTCTGCCTGCTACCACGCTCCGAAACCACTACCCATGAGTGATTGAGCAGAGCAGAACAGAGCAAATGCATACACCCAACGGTATCCACTAACCCATGAGTGGTCATGTGTGCATATCATGTACCGAAAGACAATAGGCTCAACCACAAGGGAGTCGATGATCGCCGGCATACAACAATGCAAGTATGGTGCATGACTCATACACATACAACCCCTCCCAAGTCATCATACATAACACAACCTATCATACACAGGTCGATCACAGGTATAATAACCTAACCATCATGTGTCTAGGTGCACATGCAAGTAATAACAGAAATCAAATCAATCCAGATATCAAATGACATGTCACTATAACCCAATCAGTCTATATCTAGACACACGTGCAAGTATGACTACACACGATCAATGCAATCATACAGTGGTCTGCTATTCTATATCTACATACTCATGTCATACCCATGCTATACAGAATCAGATAACAAATAAACGAGACTGTATAGAAAGAAAATTTAGATCATATCCAAGGTCAAGCATAAGTATCAAACAGGATAACAAAACGGTAGCAGATAAAGGTCAATAAAAGCCTACTGCATAAATAACAACTAGTCATGCATAAAGATAAAGTGGATCTACAGATACAAGCAAGAAGTACCCACCTCCAAAATAAGAGTAGTCTGTATCAACAGAGAACTTTCCGTCCAATGGTCCAAAAGCAATCAGTGCCCTGTATCAATGGACACAATTTTAGCTATCATAACAATAATTTAGTAGCTAAACAAATCCCTAAACCGTATCAGGGTTAACCTAATTGTCGTAATCATTTAATTATCCCAAATTAGATGATTATCATAAGTTTTTGCGGTTGGGTTCAAACTTAGGTTTAATCTAAACCTAACCCAAGATCTAACTCAAGATCAAAACCTCCACCAAACGTCACCAAATCCAACCATATTAGATTGAGTTCTCAAAACAGAAACCTCATGGCAAGTAAAACAAAGCAACCGAAGTGAATATCTGGGAAACACAATTACCCAACCTCTCTTGAACTGATTCATCCACATGATCTACTCCATATTAAACCAATATATCATATTACAAGATCCAACCACAATACTACAACCAAAATCCAAGATAATTAAATCTAAACAGAATTTAATCTCATTGTGTGCTACCATTCACATCAGAACATAAATCAAACGAAGATAAACCACACCCAATTCTAAAATTCCATTTCGATTCATACCACTAATTCACGGCAAGAAGCATAGCAACATCAGATCATAACTACACTGATCTAGCTACAAAGACACATCCATGCTAATTTAATTCACAACATCATCATACTATTAACCTCAACCGATCCAACAGAAACTAACTCAACAAAATCAATTTCTCCGATTCTAAATTACCCCTGCAAGATCAAGCTAATCATTCATTCAATCACAAACCTAATTCATCCATGAATAATTCAAAATAGGGTTGTTATTACCTGAGGTAGCCACGCATGACCTCCACTACACAGATCCTTAGGAATCCAGCTGATGCCCTCATATCACCCAAACAGACCTCGAAGAATGAATACCACCGAGATCCCTAATCACAATGTTGAGCAACTGAGGGGTGGAGGAAGCCAACCCTAGGTCAGGCACATTGATGGCGATACCAACAGGTAAGAAAGACGGACCAAGGAGTTGGTGGCTTACCTTTAGCGTGGCAAGCGCACACGACCAAAAGGACTAGTTCCGACGAGGTTGCGGTGCTCCATCGATCAAGGAAGAACTGCTTGCGCCGAGCGATTGTGAGACAAAGGGCGTTGCTCCCTCGTGCCCACGTGACCTAGAGGTGAAGGAGGAGTATAGGGCATCGGCCAAATCCGAGAAGGAAGGAAGAGAAGGAGAGGGAGGTAGATGCATCGGACCCCCATCGTGCATGGTCGACATTGTCGGCGTCGGTTACAGACGGAGAAGAAGAAATCGGGCAGAGGCTCGCGTGCGACGAAGAGACGGCAGATTGGTGGAGTTCACAAGGAGGAAAGGGGATATAAGTGAGGCTACATTTGCAATTAAGCCCATGGAGTTTAGTTAATTACAATTTCATCCGTAATTTTGAGTCTTTGCCATCTTTTTCTCCTGATATTTCAGAATATTAACCAAATAGCCCTCCAAACTTAACTTTCAAAGCAATTTAACCCTCTAATTTCAGTTTGGGTCTCTCAAACCCTAAATCTTCTTCCGAAAAATTTACTGGATTGCATCAAAAATGTCAGATTTAACATCATGAAGGGACAAGAGCCAAGGGAGGAGGACTCCAAGGGCAAGCCGGGAAGTGGACTTCAAGGGCACACGTGAAGGGTAGCATGGAGGCAAGCCAAGGAAAGGCTTATGTGCGCATCCGAGGGACGATAGCCAGGGGAAGAGGACTTCATGGGACAAGCCAAGGGAGTGTACCTGAAGGCACGCGTGGAGGAGGGTCATTAGAGTGAAGAGGAGTTTGTTTGTAAGCTGGGCAGTCGACTGGGGATATAACAGTCGACTGCCAGCAAATACAGAAACTCACAAAAGGGTTCTGACCCGAGACCAGTCGACTGCCCTGGGAGCAGTCGACTAGTAAGTAGCCAGAATTTGAACGTTAGGTTGTCAATGGTCGAATCTGAGTGGGGGCAGTCGACTACCCTGGGAGCAGTCGACTGCCAGCGTGAGTTTCAGCTTTGAGTTCTATTTAAGAGAACTCGGTTTGGGCTGGGAGTTTTGACGAAATGAGCTTGGTTAGAGCTCATTAGTATTCTAAGGTACTCAGAGGTGTACTCAAGGTTGTGGTGAGGTTTCTCCACCCAAAAGGAGCTACACGAGCTAGCCGAAGGGCATCCGGGGAGTGATCCATCGAAGGATCGAGGGATCGTCCACCTCACGGACTGTCGTGGAGTAGGAGTCTTCATCTCCAAACCACGTAAATAGGTATTGTTAGCATTGGTTAGTTTTATTTTAGTATATTCCGCTTGCGCACTAACCATTGTAGGAAGAACGAACCGAAAAGTGATATTCACCCCCCCCTCTAGCAAGGCATAACGATCAAACATTTTCAGATATATTGAGCTTTTTGAAAAATGCAAGTATTTTCAAAAGATATTATGCATTTTTGAAAAATGTAAGTATTTTTGAAAAAATATGTTATGCATTTTTGAAACATATAAGTACTTTTAAAAGATATCATGCATTTTTAAAACATATAAGTATTTTTAAAAGATATCATGCATTTTACGAAAATATTATTTTGAAAACATAATACTTTACTTGACTTGGTTTCTTTTCCAGTCTGACACAATCCTAGGAAACCTTGTTAACTGCAAGGACATTTTCCTAAGTGTCCAGGAAATTCTTCCAAATTCAAGTAAGTATTATTTAAAAAAATTGATAAGCTAAAAATAATTTTTGAAAGTGATGCTATATATATAAACACAATGATTTAAAACGATAGTATTTTGCAAGAAACAATTACTTATATTTTCAAAAAGATTTTGGAAATATAGTGCAAAAAAAATATTTTAAAAATGTTCAATAATTGTTTTAATTTGACCTCCTCCTAGACTTGACCCAATCCTAGGAAGCTTGTTGACTACAAGTACTCTTCCTCTGAGTCTTAAGGTTTGATTCAAATTATAAGAACTATCTAATATAAAAAAACTATTTGTTCGAAATAACTTATTTTTGATTTAGACTCCCCCTAAATTTGACATATCCTAGGAGTCCTTGTAGATCATGAAGTAGACCTCCTCCGTGTCTTTAGGGTTTATCAAAATCAACATAATGAACGATATTTTGAGTGTGGTAATTCTCAAGGAGATACTTTTCGAAAAAAAAACAATTCAGAATGATGATGATTTAAAGCATAAACTTTTTTCGAAGACATAAGTGATAGTAATTAAAGCACAGTTTTCGAAACATATTTTTGAAAAAAAAATATTTAAGAGAATAAAACACTCCCCCTGTATCCAACACCGTTTGACTCTATCTAAGTGTCTTAAGAGACTTTAGTGTTGACCTAAGGGGCTTGTGTCTAATTGTGTAAGTCAAACAATTTTCAAAAAGATATAATTTTGAAAATGTATAATATATAAGCAGTCAATCAAGCAAGAAATTCATAAAAACATTATTATGTTAAAGCACTATTTTGAAAATAGATTTTTAGAAAAATATTCTAATAATTTTGAAAAATATTTTTCTATTTATTAGTCCTTAGCATCTCACCCATTCTAGATGTCTCAGTACAATCAAGCAAGGTTGTCTTATGGGTGTAATGTGAGACACTTGAACAATTTTTCTCAATTTAAATATAAGATTTAATCAAAACTTGTGTTAGATTCAAATTTATCAAGTAGTAAGTTGAATTTGAGTTTCAATAATTGGCTTCCAGGTCTTGGCGAGGCACAGAAGCCTTCTTTGGCCATAGCCTTATTGGAGCAACAACCCTTTCCTTGACAAAGTCTTTTATCGAAAGTTCATTTTCAAATTACTTCTTGAAAAAATTTTGGTCTAACTAGCTTAGATTTTGAATCGGTAGCTTCAGCTAGTTCCACCAGACGGCTTCCCTAACGTACTATTATCTCACCTCCACCTAATACTAGGTTATTCATGTTTTAACCAATCTTTTTTCCTATAGCTGCTCTAAATCATGCATAAAATTAAACATGAATGACATGACATATATTTTAAAAAATTAGCAGATGCATGACATGGCAATTATGCATCAGTCAAAAATAAGTCAAAACATTTAATTAAGTTTCTAAAGATGTATCAAATATCTGATTTGATACATGTCGTGTGAACCCGCGAATATGCCAACCCACTTTGATATATTTATTGTTATTTAGTTGGGGGTTTCAGTTAGGTAGGATTTTATTTAATTTGAGTTTATGTTATTGAGATTTAATTAAATTTAAGTCTTAATTTACATTGTTAAGATTTAATTAGAGATTAAAATTAATTAAGGATTAATTGAATTTATTGAGTTAATTAAGATTTGATTGAAGTTAAGTTAATTAAGAATTAATTGAATTTACTAAGTTAATTAAGAATAACTGGATTTGAATTAATTAATATTTAATTGAAGTTAAATTGATTAAGAATTGATTAATTGAAGTTGAATTAATTAAGATTTAATTGAAGTTAAATAGATTAAGAATTAATTAACTGAAGTTAAATTGATTAAGAATTAATTAATTGAAGTTGAATTAACGGTAAATTACAGAAAACTCTCCAATCCCCATTTGATCTTTGCATGCACTCCCCATTTGAGATTTTCTTTGCATTCACTCCCTAATGGATTGAGTATAAAAGAGTGAAAATTGAGTATACATCAGTGAAAATTGAGTATAAAAGAGTGAAAATTGAGTACACAGTTTCTTGATGTGGTGGATGCAACCTTACATACTCAAATTTCTAACTTTTATACTCAACTTTCTTCAAATAATACTCATCAAACTGTCTTGTCAATCCCATCAGGAACTGCATGCAAAGAAAAACTTAAGTGGGGACTGCATGCAAAAATGAATTTGAGAATGGGGAGTTTATGAAAATTTTTCCTTGAATTAATTAAGAATTAATTAATGTTGAAATAATTAAAGATTAATTAAGGTTGGAATAATTAAAGATTAATTAAGGTTGGAATAATTAAGGTTGAAATGATTAATTAATAGTTATGGGTTTAATTTCATCATTTTCATTATTTCGAAAATTTCTGACTCATCTACTATTTCTTTTTCATTTAATTTTTCGAGTTTTTCTAACAATTTTGATTTGTTTGACTTTTTGTGAACTTTATTAACTATAGCCTCGATCCTAGAGAATTCACTTTCCTCCTCATCCTCATCATTAAAATCACAACCTTCTATATCTTCATAGTAGGTGGAGTAATTTGGGCTACTAGTTAGTGTTTCAGGATTATCTAAGAAAATAATTAAATCATTATCTAAAAGAATTTTTGAGTTGGTTTCAGGATTATCCTCAATAATTTCAGAGTTAATTTCAGGACTATCCTCAAGAATTTCAAAATTATCCTCAATAATTTCAGAGTTGATTTCAGGATTATCCTCAATAATTTCAGTGTTAATTTCAGGATTATCCTCAATAATTTCAAAGTAAATTTCAGGATTAACAGTAAAATTATCAGATTTAATTTCAGGATGAACAGTAAAATTATCAGAATTTATTTCAGACTTATCAATAGAATTATCAGATTTAATTTCAGGATGAACAGTAAATTATCAGAATTTATTTCAGACTTATCAGTAAAATAATCAGATTTAATTTCTGAAATATCCTTAAAACTATCAGAATTAATTTTTGAAATTATTGAATTGATATTAAGGATCAAACAATTAATTTCTGATATTTTAATCTTATCTGCATTTTGTAATTGGTCATGCAAGACATTGATCTGATTATTCACAAAGTTTAACTATTCAGAAAAATTATCTAAATTATCTACATAGGATAGTGCAGGAATTTGAAAATTTTTCGGAATGTAAATTTTGCGTACCTTTGCCGGACACTTATTCTTGTAGTGTCCGTACTTTTCGCATATGAAACACCGTATTTGACTTTTATCCCTCCGGACTCCGGGTGCTGATACTTCCTTTGTCGCCGGTGGTGTAGACCAAGTCTTATGAGTACGACACTACTTTTTGTAGTGTGCTCTCTCCCTGTACTTAAAACATGTAATATGAAATTTAAAAATTGATATTTAAAAAAAAATTGTACCTGATTCACCCCTGGGCTCCCCCTCAACTCCTGGCGTCTTTGCTCCGTCTGCTGTTAGTCTAGTGAAGAGCGACCAGGCTCTGATAGCACTTGTTGGACCGGTGCCGTTCATAGGGGGGTGAATATCGACCGTAAAAACTTCGCGGAAACTTCATTAACTTTTCAGTTCGTTCTAAACACAGAGTTAGTAGCACAACGGAAAACAAAATAGAAAAATAAAGGACGACACAAAATGCACACGGGATTTTTACTTGGTTCCCGACCCCCCAGGGTCAGTACATCCAAGGCCTAAGCACGGGAACGCCCGTCCATTAATGGTCTACTTTCCGGACTTTCCAGAGGCGGAGAAACCCGTCTTACAGTGCAAGATTTACAATCACAAAGATAGATAAATTGAAATGCAGAATATAAATTCAAACCGAACAAAAAGAATTGAAGACTCGGTCGATCTGGACCTCCGAAGTGTCGCGCACTTCCTCCTGGAGCCTCCTGCTCGTAGACCTTCGTCGTTAGCGCTTTGTCGTCACTTGGGAAACTTAGAATGGTTTCAGAAAGTTGTGCACTGAGTTGAGGGGTCGAAGCCCCTTTTATAGGCTTCATTGGGGCGCCTGTGATGAATGGGGTGCCTCACAGGGCTTGGTCAAAGTTTATCTCCGCGCCGAACTCGCAGCAGCAGATAACCCATTGAACCAGGGTGCCCTGTATCATTGAGGCGCCTCATTGAACACAGGCGCCTGCTTCAAAGAGGCACCTGGGTCCATTAGGACGCCTCCTTCAATTGGGGCGCCCAGGAGCCCTTTTCCAGCCTTGTTTGTTTGGTTGTTTGCCTGCATTGTCTTCACTTTTAGGTACCTACAAGATACATAAATACAAGGGAAATACACATACAATCTTAGCCTTAACGAAATGGTTCTAACTTCAGATTTCTGTGAAACCCTAGGTCGAACCAACGCCTTATGTTCCCATCCCGGGGAATGTGCCTTTCACCTACTCCTTTTAGGAGAGTTTTGCCAACCAGTCCATTCGGTTGGACTCTTGCTTAGCCTTCGAGACTCTCGAATCTTGAGACGTCCGAACCTCGACCCATCTCTACTTATGTCCTTCGTCATCGCTCAGCTAAGTTGCTCAATCTCTCGGACCAAGACTTCGTGCCCAAACGCTAAGTCTAGGACTTCGGTGCCCAATCCTCGGCCAGGACTTAGTGCTTAATTTCTCGAATCAGGACTTAGTGCCCAGCTTTACTCACCAGGTCTTAGTGTCCAACCCTCGGTCAAGTCTTAGGTGCCCAGCTCTCGGCCAGGACTTAGTGCCCATTCCAAGAACCAGGACTTAGTACCTAGGTTAACTAGGACTTTGGTTCACTTTGGTATTCTTTTCTTGACTCACCCTTCCCTTGTTCAATGTATCACTGACTTAATCATATTGTCAAACATTGAAACACTTAGAAGAGGATATCACTGATGCATCTTGCACCAACAATAATAACGGGCACATGTATTTAATGGGCGAGATTTATTTATTAAATCGATTGGCCCGATAAATTGAGAAATAATATTATTTTACATGGTATGTCGTTGATTATAGAAGGAAACCGTGTCCTAATGCGTTAGGATGATGATGTCCCCTTGAGGTGCTCATAAAGTTCATCATGTAAATCCTGCAGGTGGACTTGGTCCGACATGATGAGAAGGTTGAGAGGTACTACTCATGGAGTTAGATATTAATTAATTAAATTGTCAGTAATTTAATTAATTAATGGACATGCGAAATCATAAACACGGGGAGATTATGTACACATAATATAGTGGAGCCCATATTTATTTATGGGGGTTGGTGCGATAGTTCAATGATGACCCCTTAGTGGACCGTGCTATCATTAATGGATCGGGCTTAGGATCCATTAGGAGGTCAAAACCAACTCCTCCTCATGGTCTCTATTGTAGCCTATATATACCTCATGAGTCATGAGACCAAGGCACAACAACATAACCCTAAGCTTCTCTTTTCTCTCCCTCTCATCTTCTCTCTCCTAGGGTTGGCGTCGGCGCAAGGGATCAAGGAAGGAGTTGGCGTGGGTTTTGGGGAGAAGAAAGAAATCTTTCTTCTTCTCTTCATTTTCTTCTTTTCCTTTTCCTCTTTGGGCACGCGGCATCAACAAGGAAGGAGGAGTGGTGGTTCAGCGCAAGAAAAGAAAAAATAAGGAGATCCTTTTCTTTCTTTGGCCGGCGGAACCAAGAAGAAGCAAGGAGTTTTCGGCTAGGGCTCAAGGAAGGAGGTCTCTTTATCTCCTTCTTCTCTTCATTCCTCTTCTTCTTTTAGGTGTTTGGCTAGGTCAAGCAAGGAGGAAGGTCTTCTTCTTCCTTGTTGGGCGTACGGCACCAAGAGAAGAGGCTAGGGTTGCGCAAGCAAGAAGAGTCATCTTCTTGTGGTTGGCGCAAGCAATAGGAGGAAGAAGGGTGGCTTTGGTGACTTCGTTTCTTGGTAGATCGTTGCCCACATGACGGCCAAGAAGAGGATAGGAATACAGTAGAAGATCGAGAGGTAAACAAGAGGTATAATTCTTGTTTGGTTCTTTCTTGCATCTTGTTTTATTGTATGTTGTTAATTATCATGGACTCGAAGATAAACACAAAAACCGACGATCAAATCATCATCTATTCCGCGGCTAATCGATTAGAAGAGTTTGATTGCTTAAACAACAAGTTTGTTCATGCGATCACTCGAATCGATTAGTACGATAATGAAAACGGTTGTTCGAAAAGGTTCTCTTCATCTGGGTTATTTCTAATTAATAGAAAATTTTAATTTGGGGACATGGAGAGGAATCTAACCTAACGGGAAATCGAAACCCAACAGATTGGCATGTCATGGTCTCTCCAGCCTCTAGCCCTGGTCATCCTCCAGATAGTAACTACTTTCGGTAAGCTTTCTGGCAATGATGTTGGGTCCACCCTACTGTGGCTCTAGCTTTCCAGAATCACCGACAGGCTTGATCCTCTTCCAGACATTGTCCCTGACTTCAAAGCTATGGGCAATCATGCGGCGATTGTATGCTTGTTGTATATGCTGCTTGTAAGCTAGTAACCGAGCAGTTGCTTTATCTCGTACCTCTGCCACCAAGTCCAAGTTGATCAATCGCTCTTGATCATTGTCTTCTTTATTATAATGCTACCGCCGGACTAACTCCTCGCCTACCTCCAGCGGGATCACGTCCTCAGCTCCATACACTAACTGTAAAGGAATCTCACCTATTCATTCTCTTGGGGTGGTACAGTAGGACCATAGAATACTGGGGAACTATTCCACCCAGCTACCTCCGACGTGATCCAGCTTTATCTTGAGCCCTCTAATGATTTCCTTGTTAACGACCTTAGCTTGACCATTGCCTTGGGGGTATGCGACCAAAGTGAAGTCTTGTCAAATACCCAGCCCTTTGCACCATTCTTTGAGTTTGCGCCCTGCAAACTGTCGGCCATTATTCGACACCAATTTATGAGGGATGTCGTATCTGCAAACAATGTCCTTCCACAATATCTTCATCACTACGGCCTCCGTGATGTGTGCAATGTTGATGCAGTCTGGCCCTGATTGTTGTTTTGGTGTTGACAACGATTTTAGTTTAGGAGGATGACTATGATGATTATGATGATTATGATTAAGTCCTGATCGAGGATTAGGCATGATATGGAAAATCCTAACCTGGGAGGTTAGGTGTGGAAAATCCTAGCTTGGAGGGCTAGGTGTTAGAAAATCCTAACCTGGGAGGTTAGGTGTGGAAAATCCTAGCTTGGAGGGCTAGGTGTTGGAAAATCCTGACCTGGGAGGTTAGGTGTTGGAAAAGTCCTAATTCGGAAGGGTTGGGTGAAAAATCCTAGCTTGGAGGGCTAGGTGAAAAGTCCTAACCTGGAGGGTTAGGTGCAAATTCCCATCCTGGAGAATTAGGTGAAAAAGTCCTGGCTTGGAGGGTCAGGTGCCTAGCTTGGAGGGCTAGGTTGGATGATGTTCTAACTCGGAAGAGTTGGGTGAAAAATCCTAGCTTGGAGAGCTAGGTGAAAAGTCCTAGCTTGGAGGGCTAGGTGAAAAGTCCTAACTTGGAGGGTTAGGTGCAAATTCCCAACTTGGAGAGTTAGATGGAAAAATCCTTAGCTTAGAGGGCTAAGGTGGATGAATTCCTAGCTTGGAGGGCTAGGGTTGAGTCACTGGATCGGTCTGGTGACCGATCAAGGACATTGGCACGCTGCTCCTTAGTAGATCGGTCTGGTGACCGATCCAGCTATGTCTGATCGGACTGGTGACCGATCAGGGAGCGCACAGTGAGATTGGGAATCTACTGTGTGGCTCCTGATCGGACTGGTGACCGATCAGGGAGCAGGCTGCTTCCTTGCTGTCTTGCTCCTGATCGGTCCGGTAACCGATCAGGGAGCAAACGGTGAGTGAGTTCCCTTGCTAATCAAAGTCTTGGATCGGTCCGGTGACCGATCAGGGATCTTGGGATTGATTAAAAAACAACTGTTCATCTGCTCTGATCGGTCTGGGTGACCGATCAGGATCCAATCTGATCGGTCTGGTGACCGATCAGGATTCACCCTGATAGGTCTGGTGACCAATCAGGAGTGTATAGCTGCGAGAGCTGGGAATCCCAGCAAAGCAGTGGATCGATCTGGTGATCGATCCACACATCCTGGATCGGTCCGGTGACCGATCACTTTAATTCAAATTTCACTGTCAGACGTGGTCAAAGCGTCTGATCGCATCGGATTTGCTGATGTATGTGATATGCTGTGTGATCTTCTGCTCTAATGCTCTGATTGAGTTTCAGGTGACAGGGGAGGATTCAAACACTCAAGGAGAAGTCAAAGCGTGCTTTCCTTGGAGCAGGTTTGTCCCTTTTCACATCTCAGGTTGCAACGGCGAGTCGAAGACTGGGGCTGAGACTGGAGCTTGGCTGAGGAGCTCAGTGAGTCCAGAGATAGCTCAGTAGAGGCTGGCATTGGCAGATGAGTAGCTGGGAGCTACAGAGATGTGGTCACTTGTCGCTTGGCGGAGAAACAAAAGGAAGCGCGAAAAGACGAGGCTGTAGAGCTTTTCGAGCAAGCGATTCAGTTTGAAAAACTTCTTTGTGTTCTTGCGTTCTGCTGCTACAAGCTTGCTGTTCTTGAGTTCTTCAACTATTCTAAGCAAGCTATAGAGGAGCAATCATCATACTTGAGCGCTTGAAGGAGAAAACAAGAAGCTTGGAGTCCGACAGTGGGAAGACACGAAGCGGACAGGGGTCTGCGTGAGATCGCCACTGGGTGGAGCTCAGGGAAGCTTGCTATGTTTTATCCTTGCTAAGAGTTTGAGTAAGATCCTTCTTGTTGTTGTTTCATTGTGCTCATTATATATCATTGTGTGAAACACGCTGTGGAGAGGTTTCTCCACCGAGAAGGAGGTTGCTTCATATCCGGTGTTGACCGGGGCTTGATCTGCCGACGATCAAGGGATCGCCCACCTCAAGGGCACGCCAAGGAGTAGGGGCAAGTTATCCCCGAACCTTGTAAACCCTCCTTGTTAGCGATCTTGCTAGTTGTGTTTGTTTCGCTCTCGTTTAGTTTTTCTGCATACTCTGTTTTCCACTCTTTCCGCTGTGCTACTGATATTTGAGTTGCAGAAATCGTGATAAGTTGACAAGGGGCAAGCGATTGTCTATATTCACCCCCCCCTCTATAGCCATCTCGTTCCCAACAAGTGGTATCAGAGCGAGTTGCTCTGTTTACGGCTTAACAACCGAGAGTCTTCAACAAGATGGCTTTGAGAGAAGGCTTCTCCACCACCCGACCTCCATTCTTTGATGGCACCGACTTCCAATATTGGAGATCAAAAATGGAATACTATTTGAAGATGGATATCCATACGTGGTTCGCGGTGAAGGAAGGATTTATCCCTCCTAAGGATGATGAAGGTAAGGAACTCGAATCTTCGCGGTGGACTGCCGAACAAACAAAGAAAAGTGAAGCCGACGCTAAGGCGGTTGTCACTCTACAATGCGGCATGAACAAAGACCAACTCATCAAGGTTGGTCCCTTCACGAGTGCAAAAGATTTGCGGAACAAACTCATAGAGCTCCATGAAGGCACCCGAGACTCGAGGATTGCAAAGAGGGACTTGTTCCTCAATCAACTTCAAAACCTCTCCATGAACGAGAATGAGTCGGTAAGTGAGCTCCATAGCCGGTTCAAGGAAGTTCTTAATGGACTTCAGTCAATTGATGAAAAGGTCGAGAATCGCAACCTTGTGAGGTATGTCTTGAAAGCATTTCCAAGGAATGCTTTGTGGTCATCCATGGTGGATGCCTACAAAGTATCCAAGGATTTATCTATTGTAAAATTAGATGACTTATTTTGTGAGATGGAATTGCATGAAATGGCTAACAAAGGCCCCAAGGAGAAGGGGATTACCTTAGTTGCAGGGGACCGGACCACTAAGAAGAAGAAGGAGAAGAAGAAGGAGAAAGAGATCTCATCATCTTCATCCTCCTCCGAATCCGAGTCAAACTCAGAGGAAGATGGCAGTGGCTCCTCTTCATCCGAGATGGCGAACTTCGTACGAAGGATGATGCGAAGAGACCGACGTTTCAAAAGGAAAGGTAACACTAGTGAATTCAAGTGTGATAAGAATAATGCATCTTGCTTTGAGTGTGGTAGGAGAGGACATTTCAAGAATGAATGTCCGAAGCTTAAAAAGGAGGAGAAACCTAAAAGAAAAGAAGAGAAATCCAAGAAGAAGAAGAAAGCCTTGAAGGCTTCTTGGGATGAGTCATCTTCTAGTTCATCCGATGATGAGAAGGAGGAGAAGAGCACAAGGCAAGTGGCTCTCATGGCTTTTGGAGAGGAGAGCAGTGAAGAAACTTCAAGCTCCTCAAACGCGGCTTCGTCATCTTCGGATGATGAAGAGGTAACTTCTCCCGAGCTTGAAAAATGTTATAGAGCAATTGCATGTTTAACTAGTATGCTTAAGAAATCCAAAAACAAAGTTAAAGCATTGCAATTAGAGATTGATCAATTGAAAGCTTCTAGGGATGATAACATTGATGACTTGCATGTTGAATTACTAGAAGATGAAATTAAATCTTTGAAACATGAGATTGTAAGCCTGAAATCCTCTAAGGTTGAGGAAATCAGTGATTTGCATGATAATGAGTTAGTGGAGGAAAACCAAGCATTGAAGAGTGAAGTTGAGAAGCTCAAGAATATTCTTGGGAAATTCTCAAATAGCTCTAAGACCTTAGATATGATTTTGAATGCCCAAAGAGCGGTCTACAATAGGGCCGGTATTGGTTACCGCCCTAAGGAACCCTCTTTTGTATCTCTCATGTCTAGGACTGACATGAGACAATCTAGGACACCCAAAATCCAAAAGAAAGTTGTCAAGGCATGGGTGCCGAAGTCATGTTTAGTTGATGCATTAGGTCCCAAGGTTTGGGTACCTAAGACTTCTATTTTTCGAATTGTGTAGGTTATGATTGAGGGGGAGCATCTATCAACTTGGTTTGTTGATAGTGGATGCTCCAAACACATGACCGGGGATAGATCATTGTTTACCACATTTCACAAGAAGAGTAGAGGTAATGTATCATTTGGTAACAATGGTAGTCTTAGGGTCATAGGAATAGGAGACATTCAAATATCCGAATGTCTTAGAATCTCAAATGTCCTTCTAGTCAAGGGGATGAAGTTTAATCTCCTAAGTGTCAGTCAATTGTGTGACACGGGTTACACAATTGACTTCCAACCAAGTCAATGTCTAGTTAGACAAAATGACACTTTGGACACGGTACTAGTAGGAGCAAGAGTAGACAATATTTATCAAGTTTCTTTTAAAAGTGCTACTAATGCTCTTGCTAAGTGTTTCATGTCAAAAGAAGAAGAGTCCACACTTTGGCACCGGAGGCTAGCACATGTGAACATGAAGAACATCCGGAAGTTGGCCAACAAGGGACTAGTGCGAGGCTTACCAAGCATCAAGTATGGAAAAGATAAATTATGTGATGCGTGTCAAATGGGTAAGCAAACAAAATCTGCACATAAAGGTAAAAGCACTGTAAGTACTTCCAATGCTTTAGATTTACTTCACATGGATCTATTTGATTGTAGTACCATCATATCATTGAATGGAAGTAGATATTGCTTTGTTATCATTGATGATTTTACTAGATATACTTGGACTTACTTTTTAAAACATAAGG
Organism: Boesenbergia rotunda; assembly: GCA_024364735.1. Taxonomy (NCBI): domain Eukaryota; kingdom Viridiplantae; phylum Streptophyta; class Magnoliopsida; order Zingiberales; family Zingiberaceae; genus Boesenbergia; species Boesenbergia rotunda. The sequence continues at coordinate 655,920 of JAGFNQ010001948.1, read as the reverse complement.
ATCAAACCTTAGATATTTTCATTTCTTTTTGTAGAAGGGTTGAAAATGAGAAATCATCAACAATTAAGACAATAAGAAGTGATCATGGAGGTGAATTTCAAAACCAAAGGTTTCTAGAATTTTGTCAAGATAAGGGTTATAGACATGAGTTCTCTACTCCTAGAACACCACAACAAAATGGTGTTGTAGAGAGGAAGAACCGTGCACTTCAAGAGGCTGCACGAAGCATGCTTAATGAGTACTCACTCCCGAGTTACTTATGGGCTGAAGCTGTAAATACAGCTTGCTATGTGCAAAATCGAGTTCTCATCCATAGGTTTTTAGAAAAGACTCCCCATGAACTTTGGTTTGGAAAACCACCTACGGTTAAACACCTTAGGGTGTTTGGGTGTAAGGTGTTCATCCTAAACACCAAGGATCATCTTGGAAAGTTCACGGCAAAAGCTGATGAAGGGATACTAGTCGGGTACTCCCTCGTTAGTAAAGCTTACCGAGTCTACAACAAGAGAACTAGACTAGTTGAAGAGTCTTCTGATGTGGTTTTTGAGGAATTTCCAAAATCAATTGACCAATCAGATAATGTAGAAGGAGTTCAAATCGAACTAAGGAGACTTAGTTTGAATGAAAATCCGAGTATTGTTGATGGTGATGAGTCTGATGACGGTGAGCCTAGACAACTCATTGATCAGCCGGATCCTGAGGCTGAACTTGTGTCTAGTGAACTCGTTCAAGAAGCACCACCAACACCAAGACAAACGAGATTAGCCTCTAGTCATCCCCAAGACCAAATTGTTGGAGACATCCATCAAGGGGTTAGGACTAGATCATTCTTCAGGAATGAGGCTAATGAAGTTGCTCTAATTTCCGAAATTGAACCTAGAAAAATTGATGAAGCATTAAATGATCCCGATTGGATTATTGCAATGCAAGATGAACTAGGTCAATTTGAGAGGAGTCAAGTTTGGGACTTAGTCCCTAGGCCCAAGAAGACCACTATTATTGGAACTAAATGGGTCTTCAAAAACAAATTAAACCACAAGGGAGAAATCATTAGAAACAAGGCACGCTTGGTAGCCAAGGGCTACAGTCAAGTTGAAGGTCTTGATTATGATGAGACTTATGCTCCCGTGGCACGATTAGAGTCCATCCGATTGATGCTTGCATTTGCAGCACATCGAGGCTTCAAACTATTTCAAATGGACGTCAAATCGGCATTTCTAAATGGTTTGATTAGGGAAGAAGTCTATGTCGAACAACCTCCAGGGTTTGAGAGTACCGAATATCCAAACCACGTGTACAAGCTCAAGAAGGCACTCTATGGCCTTAAACAAGCACCCCGGGCTTGGTATGAGCGGTTGTCGACATTCTTGATTGGAAAGGGTTTCGTTAGAGGTCAAATAGACCCTACACTATTTCTACGAAGAGATGGTGACAATATATTTGTAGCCCAAGTATATGTCGATGACATAATTTGTGGCTCAAACAACAAGGGCTATTTACGTGAATTTATCGGACACATGGAGAGTGAGTTTGAAATGAGTTTAGTGGGAGAGTTGACTTTCTTCCTCGGACTTGAAATCAAGCAAACTCGCGATGGTATCCATGTGCACCAATCGAAGTACACACATGAAATGCTTCGAAAATTCAATATGAGTGATTCCAAAGAGGTAACCACTCCATGGCTACAAACACAAGATTGGACAATGATGAGAGTGGTAAACCCGTTGATCTAACTCAGTATCGAAGCATGATAGGTAGTTTGCTATACCTTACAGCTAGTCGACCAGATATACTATTTGCTGTAGGGTATGTGCGCTAGGTATCAAGTCTGTGCCAAGGAATCTCACCTAATGGCTGTTAAGCGAATTTTGAGATATCTCAAGGGTACAATTGGTGTAGGTCTTTGGTATCCCCGTACGAATCTTTTGATTTGATGGGCTATACGGATTCCGACTACGCTGGATGTAAGTTGGACCGGAAAAGCACTAGTGGGGGCTGCCAATTCTTAGGATCGTCTTTAGTAAGTTGGTCAAGTCGGAAGCAACATTGTGTTGCTCTTTCCACTACCGAGGCAGAATATATCGCCATGGGAGAGTGTATATCACAATTGTTGTGGATGATCCACACCTTAGAGGACTATGGATTGAGTTACAAGGGTGTGCAAGTGTTATGTGATAACATTAGCACAATTAACTTAACCAAGAATCCGGTCCATCATTCTAGGACAAAACATATTGAGGTAAGACACCACTTCATTAGAGATCATGTAGCTAGGGGAACATCATACTCTCACATGTAGAGTTAAAGTCAAACCTAGCTGACATTTTCACTAAACCACTTCCCGAGAGTGAATTTAGTTTCCTAAGACGGGAGTTGGGAATGTGTCGCGCTTCATGATTCTCAAATTATGGTCAAAACCCTTCATGATTATTTCAAATTGTTAGGGAACAATTGGGTAACTTTGGGAACATCTCACACAAACTATAAGGGTTACCAAAACGTTTTTGTTTGCTAGATATGGGGTGAGATGTTAGGTTTAACTCAATTTCTCAAAATGTCATTACATCACTTGAGAAATTGAGTTGACGAGATAATAATCACGGTGGTGACCAAGTATGGGGAAAACCATTGCATAACATATGTGTATATGGCTCCATGATCATACTTGGACATTCCAATCAAGGCAACTTGATTGGAAACTTGAAGTTGGAGTAAAAACTTGTTTGAATTTGCTTGATTGATTGATGGTTGAGTTTGATTCCATTTAGATGGGTCAAAGTGTTGTTGAACCTATAAGGACTTTAGATTCTTGTTCAAGAATCAATTTTAGTCATAAGGACCTGTCCAAGTTAGACAAAATCCATCAAAGATCATTTGGAAATTTCAGAAATTCTGAAACTAAACATTTCAGGTCGTATCAGGAACCCTGATCGGTCACCGGACCGATCAGGCATCGGGCTGATCGGTCCCCGGACCGATCTGACCCCTTTCTGTGGTGTTCGGTCCACAGACCGATCTGCGAGGCAAGCCGTAATCTCTCGAAATCTGACTAAGTGTCTGAGCTAGCCTGGATCGGTCTCCAGACCGATCTGGCACCCTGTGGGGATCGGTCCACAGACCGATCAGGGAGCTCAGAATTTTCTCTCCAGGACCTACTGATCGGATCCTGATCGGTCACCCGATCGATCAGGATCGCATCTGATCGGTCAGCCGACCGATCAGGACCATTCCAGTCCGATCAGGATGTATCCTGATCGGTCCGGACGCGATCTGATCGAACGGTGATCCGATCAACCGCATTAAATTTTGGTTGGTGGACCGATCCACCAACCGATTAACTCTCCAAATCTTCATTTTCCCGAACCCTAGCGCCGAAATAACCTTGTGCGAGCGAGCGAGAGAGTCTTGTGTCTTCCTTCTTCACTCGCGGGCGAGCGAAAGCTTCTACAGGCGTTCTCTCCGAACTCTTCTTCCCGCGCGTGCGTGCTCGAAGTGTTCTCACTGTGGAGTCTTGCAATCTCGTCAAACAAATTCAATGGCGCCGAAGTAAGATTTGATTTCAATTTTCCTTTCACAACAACTCTTAGAATATTTGTGAAGCTAACCATGTCTTGTTTTTGTTTTTGCCGTGACCCTCTTCCTCATTTCTTGACCAAAACATTTTATATCTACTTTTGATTGGGTCTCATCTGATGATCAACTCCTGTATGATTCAATCTATGTCCATCTTCTATATTAATTGACCTCCTTAGAAAATCATCTAAAGGAAAAGAGAGCGTGGAGGGAAATCCGAGGGGGAAGACTCCTTCCTCCTCTTCCAGAAGGCCACAGCCTTCCTCTAGCTCCAGGTTCCCAAATGCGGCCTGTGAGCAGGCTTTCAAGCTAGGACATTCAAACTTTTACCCTGCAGATCCATTGACATTCCTTTCCTAACGGAATTCTGCCCTTCTGTTATGGAGATTGTTACTTATTACAATCTGGGGTTTCTTCTTTCTTTGGAAAGAACCATAAATTACGACCTCGTCTCCGAATTTTACAACAACCTACAACCAAGCTCTAAAGGGGGATTCGAGTTCACCACTCGAGTCGGGAAGATGAACCTTGACTTTTCATATGAGATTTTGGCTGAGTACTTGGGTGGTCGACGATCACCGAATCTTTATTCGCTTTATCCTGACCTTCCTAATCCTCTGCTAGCACCCTTTGCAGACGTTACCCCTGATTCCATCCATCAGTATTTCTTTGGTTATCCGCGTCCAGACGGTCTTGATGAGCTTGGACCTGACTTTCCTACATTTGCTGCACTGCGTCTGTCTCCCACTAGTTATATACTATTCAAGATCATTACCAATTGTATTCTTCCAATCACCTCAAAACCCTTAGCTGAGATCCGACCCTATCACTGCTTGATGCTCTACGGCATGCACAGCCGTTCAGATTTCGATATTATGGAGAGCATCTTCCAGTCCATTTTGTCTTATCGAGAGGAGTCCAGCCGCCGCACTGTCTACATGCCTTTTGGTCACGTCATCACCGACTGGCTCATGTCAGTAGGTGTTGATGTTACCAAGGGTCGGACGGTGCCTATGGTACGACAGGATTGCAGACTTGGCCGGCGTGCCTTCGCCAAGTCTGGCATCATTATTCGGGGCCCGATCGGATGTTGATCTGGAAAGATGGTAGGGTTCTTGGGGAGTTACCACGGGGAGTTCCACAGGGTCAGGCGCCAGCCGCTGCTGCTGATGACGATGACTATGATGAGCCGGGATCCGGATCTCCGATGGCAGATCTCAGAGCTAGATCAGACTGTTCAGGAGCTTATTCAGCTGGGGGCGACAGATCGTGAGGAGTTTCGTTCGGGTTTTCGCTCTTTCGATTCCCGACTGACCAGGATCGAGACCGACCTCTCAGGGACCCGCACACTCCAGCAGACATGGTATGATGAGTGGCGCAGCCACACATTTCCTGGAGGTGCAGCTCCTTCGAGTACTGCACCAGGGCCTCTGGCCCCGACTGATGCCTCGATGGACGACCTTATGCGCGATGACGACCCTCCTACTGACACTTGAGCTCGGATACCTGCTGTTTTATCTATGTATTTGACTATGACTTTTGGGCTGTATGCCCTCTGACTTTGTTGGTGTGACCTTGAGTCACACATATTTTGCTACTTGTCGGATGCTTTCATGCTTGATCTATATTTTATCTGCCATGCTTATTCTACTATTGTTGATGTCTTGATGATTATGAACCTGTTATCTGCATGATTGTTCGATTGCCATATTCATGCTTACACTGCCATGTCTATTTGATACTTATGAATATTATGGCATGCTTTGGGAGTCTATATTTCATACTCATATGATGCATGTGATTGCTATGTCTTGCTATAATTTTTCACATGTGTTCGTATGCCAATTCCACAAACTATCACATTCTTGATGAGTTGGGATACCTCTAGGGTTGAGGGGGAGTTTTGTTTAAACTTAACAGCCCCTCTGGCTCCTTTTCGGTGTTCGACAAAGGGGGAGAGTGTGGATTGGTTAAGTTTAGCATGATTATGTTGTAGGGGGAGGATCTGGATTCCCCTATGATTCTAAAGTTGGAATATTGATTGAGAATCCCTAAACTTAAAATCGGGTTGTCAAACAACAAAAAGGGGGAGATTGTTGATGCAGTCTGGCCCTGATTGTTGTTTTGGTGTTGACAACGATTTTAGTTTAGGAGGATGATTATGATATGGAAAATCCTAATCTGGGAGGTTAGGTGGATTATGATTAAGTCCTGATCGAGGATTAGGCATGATTTGGAAAATCCTAACCTGGGAGGTTAGGTGTGATGATTATGATGATTAAGTCCTGATCGAGGATTAGGCATGATGTGGAAAATCCTAGCCTGGAGGGCTAGGTGTTGGAAAATCCTGACCTGGAGGGTTAGGTGTGGAAAATCCTAACCTGGGAGGTTAGGTGTTGGAAAAGTCCTAATTCGGAAAGGTTGGGTGAAAAGTCCTAGCTTGGAGGGCTAGGTGAAAAGTCCTAACCTGGAGGGTTAGGTGCAAATTCCCATCCTGGAGAATTAGGTGAAAAAGTCCTGGCTTGGAGGGTCAGGTGCCTAGCTTGGAGGGCTAGGTTGGATGATGTTCTAACTCGGAAGAGTTGGGTGAAAAGTCCTAGCTTGGAGGGCTAGGTGAAAAGTCCTAGCTTGGAGGGCTAGGTGAAAAGTCCTAACTTGGAGGGTTAGGTGCAAATTCCCAACTTGGAGAGTTAGATGGAAAAATCCTTAGCTTGGAGGGCTAAGGTGGATGAATTCCTAGCTTGGAGGGCTAGGGTTGAGTCACTGGATCGGTCTGGTGACCGATCAGGGACATTGGCACGCTGCTCCTTAGTGGATCGGTCTGGTGACCGATCCAGCTATGTCTGATCGGACTGGCGACCGATCAGGGAGCGCACAGTGAGATTGGGAATCTACTGTGTGGCTCCTGATCGGACCGGTGACCGATCAGGGAGCAGGCTGCTTCCTTGCTGTCTTGCTCCTGATCGGTCTGGTGACCGATCAGGGAGCAAACGGTGAGTGAGTTCCCTTGCTGATCAAAGTCTTGGATCGGTCCGGGGACCGATCAGGGATCTTGGATTTGATTAAAAAGTAACTGTTCATCTTGCCCGATCGGTCTGGTGACCGATCAGGATTCACCCTGATCGGTCTGGTGACCGATCAGGCGTGTATAGCTGCGAGAGCTGGGAATCCCAGCAAAGCAGTGGATCGATCTGGTGATCGATCCACACACCCTGGATCGGTCCGGTGACCGATCACTTTAATTCAAATTTCACTGTCAGACGCGGTCAGAGCGTCTGATCGTATCGGATTTGCTGATGTATGTGATATGCTGTGTGATCTTCTGCTCTAATGCTCTGATTGAGTTTCAGGTGACAGGGAGGATTCAAACACTCAAGGAGAAGTCAAAGCATGCTTTCCTTGGAGCAGGTTTGTCCCTTTTCACATCTCAGGTTGCAACGGCGAGCCGAAGACTGGGGCTGAGACTGGAGCTTGGCTGAGGAGCTCAGTGAGTCCAGAGATAGCTCAGTAGAGGCTGGCGTTGGCAGATGAGTAGCTGGGAGCTACAGAGATGTGGTCACTTGTCGCTTGGCGGAGAAACAAAAGGAAGCGCGAGAAGACGAGGCGGTAGAGTTTTTTTTGGAAGCGATTCAGTTTGGAAAACTTCTTTGTGTTCTTGCGTTCTGCTGCTACAAGCTTGCTATTCTTGAGTTTTTCAACCATTCTAAGCAAGCTATAGAGGAGCAATCATCATACTTGAACGCTTGAAGGAGAAAACAAGAAGCTTGGAGTCTGATAGTGGGAAGACACGAAGCAGACAGGGGTCTGCGTGAGATCGCCACTGGGTGGAGCTCAGGGAAGCTTGCTGTGTTTTGTCCTTGCTAAGAGTTTGAGTAAGATCCTTCTTGTTGTTGTTTCATTGTGCTCATTATATATCATTGTGTGAAACACGCTGTGGAGAGGTTTCTCCACCGAGAAGGAGGTTGCTTCATATCCGGTGTTGACCGGGGCTTGATCTGCCGACGATCAAGGGATCGCCCACCTCAAGGGCACGCCAAGGAGTAGAGGCAAGTTATCCCCGAATCTTGTAAACCCTCCTTGTTAGCGAACTTGCTAGTTGTGTTTATTTCGCTCTCGCTTAGTTTTTCTGCATACTCTGTTTTCCAGTCTTTCCGCTGTGCTACTGATATTTGATTTGCAGAAATCGTGATAAGTTGACAAGGGGCAAGCGATTGTCTATATTCACCCCCCCCCCTCTATAGCCATCTCGTTCCCAACAAGATGAACCCCCCCCAAAAAAAGAGAAAATCCCAAAACAAACACAAAACATTATATTAGTATCAATACAAGGTTCAAATGAAGAAATAAACCTCAAATCATCATACCTCTTGGCTAATCTTTTCATGTTTTCGGTTTTGAGACAATGGCTTGAGAAGAGGGGTTTTCCACCAACCCTAGAGGTAGATCGGAGTTAGAGGAGGCCTTAGGGAAGAACTTTAGGGCTTAGGAGGAGCTTAGATCGCAAGAGGAGTTGAGAGGAGGAGAAAATCACCGGGATTGATCAGCCAAAACCCTAGGTTTTGCTTTCCCGGCGCGCCCTTTCCTTTTATAAAACCCGCTCACCAGTCGACTGCCCCTGGGCCAGTCGACTGGGCCAGAGTGTAATTACATTTTGTGGGTTTTCACAGTCGACTGCCTTCCTGGCAGTCGACTGGGCCACAATGTAATTGCATTCTGTGGGTTTTGCCAGTCGACTGGCCTCCAGCCAGTCGACTGGTGTCTGATGTTCTGAATTTCAGATTTCAGTCCGAACTTCAGAAATGCCTAACTAATTCCACAAATTCCTAAAAATTCTGAAATCTTGTGGGGAGATTTGTGGATCATATATTTACTTGGGAAAAATATAATTTCAGTCAAAGTCATCCCAAATCCCAAGTTTGGTACAAACTCCGAGTTTCTCTAAAATGTATCATGAATCCCTTCCCAAAAGTTCTAATTTGTACCTTACCTTGATGCCTCTTCCCATACTCATCGATAATCCATTCATATCATCAAGTTATATGGTATTTAGGCATTAAAATCGATTTGTCTCAATTAAAACCCCAATTTCACCTTTTTCCCTATAATTTTCCTTTTAGTGTACCAATTCTCTAGGATTAAGACTAACCTTAGCCTTTTAAACCTCTTGGCACACTCTATCGTCATTTTCAATCCCCTAGAAGGAAACCACCTGAGATCCATTGACCATGGAACCCATTTTGACTTCCAGAACTCTCCCTTGAGCTCCTAGCCCTAATTACTTCCCTAGGTAACTCTTCTACAAAGGCAAGACCACACCGGTGCTCCTCCGGTGCTTCTTGACCTTCCATTATCACTCTCTTAACCCTGTAGATCTTTTCCTTGGTCAATTTCTTTTCTTTTCCTTCAAATGACTTTTCTTGAATTGCCATTTTTGACTTTTTCTCTCCCATAGTTGTAGGGCATCCTTGAATATGATACTTTATCGACATTAGCCCTCCTAGAATGGTATCCTAAACCCGACCTACCATTTCTAAGAGCTTGATCATTTTGTATCCCTCTTGGTTCCTTGGACCCCCTAATGAGTCTATCCAGGTTCTTCTCCAATTTATCAAGTTTGGCTTTTAGAACTTGATTCTCCTTTTCCAAACTCCTAACCTTAGGATCATTAGACCTAACTCGATCATTCCTAGGTCTACCCACTTTCTTAGGCATATTTCTCCCTTTTTTTGAGTTTATGTCTTGGTCCTTACTCCTAGAGATCCTAGATTTATCATGCATCATAGAGTTTTTGGCGTTTTGGCATACAGAATTGTTTCTATTCCTATCATGATATTTAAAACCAAACACACGCATGGGCACACAATTATTATTAATCCTATCATTCAAACAAACATTGTAAGCATTCATTAAAAAGTTTGAAGTATACGTAGAGTTAGAGGTTACCTCCCTTACCCTTGGGGCTCCCCCATGATAAGTGCTCCTCTTCCTTTCTTCTTTCTCCCATTTCCTAAGGTGCTCCATCTTCTTGAGCTCTCCACTCCTTGGACATCTTGTATGATAATGCCCGAGCTCCCCGCATGTGAAACATCGAATTCTCCTTCTTTTGTTTTGAACTTCCTCATTCCTATAACCCATATTAGATTTAAATTGAAAAGATTCGGGCTTAGGAATTACCTCTTTTTTACCTAGTGGACACTTATCCTTGTAGTGCCCCTTTTTATTACAACCAAAGCATATGATATGCTCTCTTGACTTAGCTTTGGTTGAGGTGGACATCTTTTCTTGCTCTTGGATGATCGAGGGTCTCTTCTCCCCCCTCAACATTTGAATTTGTCATTTCTTCTTCTTCTTTGAATGAAATGGGTGCTTCTCCACTCACTTCTTCCACTCTTCTTGACAATTCAACTTCTTTTTCATCTTCTTTAATACTTGAGTCGATTTCCTCAAACTCTTCCACTCTTTGAGTTGATGTAGGGTTCTTATGAATTCCTTCCAACTTATTCCACAATTCGCATGCATTTGAATATTTCCCTACATCACTCAAAACATGGTTAGGCAATATATTAATCAAGATATTTATTACCTTCTCATTGGCCCTAGCTTGTTCTTGTTGTTCACTTGTCCAATATCTAGGGCGAAGCTTTTTGCCGTGCTTGTCCTTGGGGATTTCGAATGGGTCTTCAATGGTCATTCTACACTCCCAATCCATCCCGAGCCACATCTTCATTCTATCTCTCCAATAATCAAAATTTTCATGCTCGTATAATGGTGGTGAGTTGATATCGTCACCCAATTTGTCTTCCATGACCCCTTTTCCTCTAGCGAGTGCTCCCTCGGCGGTTAGTCCGATCAAGAGCGGAACCTCGCTCTGATACCAACTGAAGGATCGTTTAGGCGTGCAGAGGGGGGTGAATGCACTTTTTCAAATCTTGGATCTCTACAGAATTGTTAGCGCAGCGGAAATAATATGCAAAGGAATTAAAAACAATGGTAACAATACCAGATTTACTTGGTATCCACCCCGGTCGGGTGACTAATCCAAGAATCCTTCGGTGGATCAACCCCCGGATAACCTCCGGCTAAATCTGTCGCTCCTTGTGGGTGGAAAAATCTCGCCACAACACTTTGGAAGCCCTCTAATCACAATAGACTACTAACTCACTTTACCCAAGCGAGTTTCGTCAAAGAAGATAGGAGAAAATAAGCCCCTTTAAATAGGGCTCAAATCTGAAACAGCCGCTACCAGTCGACTGCCCCCAGGGCAGTCGACTGGTCCCACTCAGATTTGACCGTTGCAGTACAACGTTCGAATCTAGCTGTTCCAGTCAGCACCAGTCGACTGCCCCTGGGCCAGTCGACTGGGACACACCTGAGCCTAGGGTTTCACTCTCGAGTACAAGTCTCTATCGCACTCAAACCCTCCTGGCTTAACCCCTGAGTACAAGCACTCATACTGAGCCTCTCTCAACCTAGTTGACTCTCCACCAGCAGTCTTGACTGTTGCCTTCACGCCCTCTTCATCTTTGGCCCTCGTCCCTCGGATGCGCACACAAGCCTCCAGCTTGCCTCCATGCCACCCTTCACGTACGCCTCGAAGTCCGCGTCCCTCGGCTCATCATCTCTGCTATCCAATGGTCCCTCGGATGCGCACGCAAACCTCCAGCTTGCCTCCATGTCATCCTTCTCCTGAAGACATCAACCAAGTCCACGTGTACCTGTACACCTGCACACTCATGTACACATGTGAAAACAACACAAACCCTAACTTAACCATATTGCCCACTCATCAAAATATCATGATCCTCCAAATCATCTCAGGGCCGATTGCCCCAACAGGCCCATGATGGGCCTGATATAAGATGATATCAGGCCCTCCTCAGGCCTGAGATGGTATGATATCAGGCCTGAGGTCGTATTCAAGCATGAATTTATCGTAAGTTAAACAAATTCTGAGAATCCTATTTATGTAATGCATGACATCGTCAGAGTCATTCTCTAAACTAAAAATTAGTAGGAAGAGTTGATCATATACAAAACTAGGTCTAATACCATATCAGAGCAGAACATGGTCTAGCCGAAATAAACCCTATAAGAACCCTTATACTATTTCTTTCACCGTAGAAATAAATTTTAGTAACCAAATCATACGTACATTATTAAATCTTTTTCTTCTTTCTACCAAACAAACTATTGTTTGAAGTTTCTCCTTCAACACCTATCTTCCTCAACGATTCTTTTAAGTCAACTCTTAGAAGTCACCTCTAGAATACACTCACGCTTTCAACTCTCTCTTTTGCAATCGCAGTAAAATACAATAAATGGTTCGTGATGAGTCAAGTTATGCAAGGCAGAAAGAGATATGTAGGGTAAGAAAAAGGAGAATACCTAGGGCATCCGAACAACACTCTCTTATTTTAAAATGAAAACTCTGAAAAAGTGGTTCGGATGCCTCGGAAAGTTAACTGAGAAAGGGAGTTGTTGGCAGGAGGGGTATAAGAGGAAGAAGACAATTTTTGGTGCGCCATTTGGTAAAAACCAAATCTCAGGATGTTTTTTGATAATTATGATTTCTCACGTGCGTCGTTTGGTAAAATGTCGATTTATCAAAATTCTAAGGTTGTGTTTTTTCCATTTTCATTTTTTATAAAAAATATGATTTTCTAAAAAACGTGTTTGATTTGTATTTTTCAGACATATTTTTCAGAAAAAGATATAACATTTTCTGAACGGGAGAATGAAATAAAATTATTTTCTAAAAAATAAAAAAATATAATTTTTTAAAAAATAAAAATAAAAAATAAAACTAATCAAATAAATTAAACGCTCCCTAAATTTCGACTGTTATGATTATTTCGTCAGATGCGGTGGGAAATTTAAGAGAGGAGATGTTTTGTCCACCTTTTGCATCCAACATATTCAATCAAGAGATAGCATCAGATACAGTGACAAACATGATTTTGTACCATCGCCAGAACCGAATTGTTTCTGAACGATTGCGGATGGAGTGATGAACCACTGGCGGAGCTTCTTCTCACTATGAAATTTTGTTCTAACTCTCTTTGGTTCCTCAGCAATCAATACTTCCATGTCTTATTTGGGCTTGGAAACAAGATTGCCAGAGAAGGCAGAATCTGGGTGACCGAAAGATAGGATCTTTGGGCCTGATGCTGCTACATCCTGGTGCAGAACAGAGTCGAGTTCAGTCGTCGTGGTGGTGGTGGTGGTGGTGGTGGTGGTGGTGGTGGTGGTGGAAGAACTCCAGCTGTTGGTTTTGGCTATGTTCTTGGGTCTGAATTCAGTATAGATCTGTAGCTTCCAGGAGAGGAAGCTGCATTGAACTCATGACCCAAGGAGGTCAACCCCCATTGATCAAGGAAACTGTGATCCATTACTGACTTCCCTCTCCTCTTCAAGCTTGCATTACTAGGTATGCATCCTTGAATTTTTTTTTCTTTAAAAAAAAAAACAGTAATGCGACCAATATCATCCTGCATGGAAAACTGGGGGTTTCAATTAGCTAAAAGAATCAATACAAAATATATATGTGAAAAAGTAGACTAACTGTAACTTGGAGGGAACAAAACGGATGCGTATAATTTGTAATTGGACAGGAAAGACATGAGTAAACTGATTGAATTTAATTGTTAAATAATGCAGCAGATCTTGCAGTTGGATTGATGAGGTATTATGAAAACATCAAAGTAAATTGCAAGTCCCGATCAAAGATTAAAATGTATGTTGAACCAATAAGGGAAAAGTACCAGAAATGATCGAGGAAACAGGCAATACCTACCGATTGATCAAGAAGAAATAGGCAATGCACAAACAAACAAATGCTTCAAGTTCCCCAGGCAGAGTCCCTGGCTCATATTTCGGCACCGGCCCGACAGCGTCCCATTCGTCTCCGCTGCTGCACTTAGCCGACGTTGTCGCCCCTTTCCTATTGTGTTAATAAAAAAAATCGATGAGGAATGATTTCATGCCTATTATATTAATTTCAAGATAAAAAAAATTAGTTTTCACTATTACTTTTAAATTATAAATTTTAAACTTGATTGAATTTTTTTATTTTATAAATTTTTAACAAATGTTGTATAGAGATGCTTTTAGCTAGAACCCATGGGATAGATTACGAAGTGCAAGCTTTATGTACTGTAGCCTTGGCATCATGTAACGGGGAATGAAGGGTTGGAAAGCAGCAGTGCGGCGTGGGCAAAGCAGGCTACACTCAAAAAATAATCATTAACAACACAACACAGTCAAATATGTCATTAATAGTGGTAGCTGCTTTAATGAAGGATGGGCAAAGCCTACTAAGTCAAAATTTTCATTCCTTCGATCGAAACCAAGTCATCTCTCCCAATCAGATGGCCCGGAGATTGTTAGTGATCCTATCGTAGAGTAAGATGGACTCTCTAAGGGTAAAGTGGACCCGAGCACTGCTAATGCTGGCTCCAATTTGTAAGAAAAACGACCGTCAACAACCCGCCGAGAAGAATCTCCGGCAAAGTACTCTGACGATCAAGTCAGTCTCCGATGGAATAGAGGAAAGCAGAAGAACAGTGCAAAAACTCTAACACACGTACCTACGGACGAAGTACGGAGAACCTTATATATCCGAGGGAGCCGACAATTCCTGCCCGCGTCTGACACCCTTTTTGTCTTATGCGGGGACAGGATCGGAAGGACTATCAGCTCGCCGATTGGCGTCGACCGGCGCCGCCCAGTCTGACACAAGTAGGGGTTGTCGTGGTATGGAGTGTCAGGGTATGTCAGGGACGTAATATGTTAGCGGGATATTCGCGATTCGGGCACGAATAGTGTCAGGTCTACGCTGACTCTTATACCACGTCTGCTAGTATAGTGTCACAGAGTGGGTGCTATTAGAAAAATGACAAATCCCGAGCTGGAGCGCCGACCGACCGCCCCGAGTGAAACCTAGCCGTGTGGCCAATACCTCTTAGATTGAAATAGGATACTCTCTGAGTCAAGGAGCGCTCGGATTGGGCCAATTCAACTCATACCAGGGTTGGGTGATCAGAGCATAGGGGGACTGTCGACTAGATGCCAACCGGATATTGCTCGGACGTCCTTAGGCTCGGCAGTCGACATTTCTCATTAGAGACCAATGTAATGTGCATATCCGGTGACGGACGGGGTCGGACACTCGGCGTTTTCCAAGGGGATCAGGTCGTGGTACATCTAACTGGCCGCTCAGTCGGGCGATCCGGGCCGAGTGGGCCTCGGGCTCATGACCCAGCCAGCTATATTGATCTACCCGTACCCTGTGGCCCTGACCTATCCTTATATGGTGCCAGGCTGGCCGACTGAGCTACACGTGAGCTAGGTCGGGATTATAAGCATCCCCTTCGAGTCTAGTCGAAGGAGGCATTAAGTTCGACTGACTGGATCAATAATTTAGAGCAAGCCTGGCACACTCGAGTAGGTTGCTTGCCCGACCGATCTTCACTGCCAAACGCCCGACTTCCTAGCGGCGTGCTGACATCGCCCCCCTTTGCCTATCTTTTCTGTCTTGTCCCCGACTCACGTCGGGCCGATTCGAATCTGTTGTATTAATTACCTTGTTAAATGTCAGAGCCACGCATCCGACAGCTATTGGTTTCCCGAGTAACGAAACGTCCGCCGTCTGACATAGCGAATGGGTGGCAAGCGCGTGTGACGCAGTACCTCGAGACTCCCCTAGTGTTCAAACGGACGGCTCAGATCTTTTCCTGCCTTTTCCCTGGATCACCATCGGATGGCTGACATCGTCTGCTCAGATCCTTTCACGCCCCACTACTGCTCGTGTGTTCTCTGCTAGGGTTCCGACGATCTCCGGCGATGACTGCCTCGCGTCCTTCTTCTCCGGCAACACCTTCTTTCACTCGGTTAGTTCCTCTCATTTTAACACCTTATGGATCCTTCCTCTTCCCACTCGGACCTGTGGTACACTACCATGGTGTCCGACTTCCACCATCATGACCTTGACCGACTTCAATTAGATTACCACATTTCCTCCGACCACCGTCTTCGTCTGCCCGACTCAACTGATCGACCTAAGAGCGCTCCTCTCAGTTTCATAACTATTTCCCGAGACCATCTTCAGGCCGAGATCCGTTTCCCGATCCATCATTTCATCTCCTCCATCTGCCGCTTCTTCCAAATCCCCCTTTTTAGTTAGCCCCGAACGCCATTCGCCTGATATGTGGGTCGGTGGTCATCTTTTCTTTGTACAAAATTCCCCTCCAACCTGATATCTTCTACTATTTCTTTTACCCTAAGAAACAAGAGCCGGACGACTTCTTCTTCCAAGTCTGAGCCAAAACCTCGTTCCTAGCGAAACTTTCGACCTCGAATAAGGGTTGGAAGGAACGCTTCTTCTTTGTAAACACCACCCCAGCCCCGAGTTGGCCTACTGCTTGGATTTCAGACCCGCCTCCTTCTCCTCCTCTCCCCAAGAATTACCGATCCCTTCCTACCTACCAGTCGGCCCTGTCTAAGATCGGGGGTCGACATTTCCACGGAGTTCATCTGCTTAGCGAAGACATTCTATACGTGTTTGGGCTCAGCCAAGTGGCAGTTCACTGACCTAGATCACTCTATAAGAACCCTATTCTGTCCTTTGAATATTTATAGCTAACTAAAACTTTGTTATTTTGCAGCAACTATGATGCTCGCGACAGCTCTAGAGGAGGGGTTCGGCATGGATGATGCCGAGTTAGAGTCGCGCGTCGCTGAGCAGCTGACTCGGCGAGAAGCGACTCCGCTCACCTCGGCTCCCATCACTGTGTCGTCTCCCTCGGGCCCGAAAGCAGCTCCAACTCAACCCGGAGTCCATAGAAGTGGAGGAGCAACCTCTCATCTTAAGGCGACGACGGGAATGAGACCCCAGCCGTGAGCCTGCGCCCCCAACCGCCGCTCCTGCCGGGACCTCCGCCAGCTCCCGGCCTATGAAAAAGAAGACGAAGATGGCGGCTGGACCCTCAGCGCCGCCTTCGGCTCTGGCTCGGGTGGGCTCTTCTAGCGTGCATGCACTGCCTCTCCAGCAGGACTCGGGCCTGCCCCCCACCGAGAGCCAAACCAATGAGCTGCCGGTGCACCTCCTAATGTCGTCCCTTGCCGACCCCAACATGAGTAAGGAGTGGCCGACTGGGGGCGCGCCCGAGCGGTCCCAAGAGATCAATCTATATGGTCCCTTGGCTGACCACTTTGTCCAGGGGGTCCGGGAGTCAAACTACTGTGACCCCAACAACCGGGCGAACACGTTTTTCTCCGAAGCCGCTCAGGTATGCTTATTATACGTACTTTCTTTTTCTTATATTCTCCTTAACTTGGTACTAACATATACGTTTCTTACAGCTCTAAGGCTCTTGCTATAGCATGGCTATGACCATGATAGCCCATTCCAGGGCTTGGTTGCGGGCCGAGTGCCAGATGGAGCAACTAGAGACTCGGCTCTGGCACGCTCAGTTGGTCTCCAACGAGGAGACTCTAAACGATCTGCCGGTTGAGATTATCGCCTTGCAGGACCGCCTGGTTCACTCAGAGGAACAACTGGAGATCGCCAAGACTCAGGTCGATTTGGCTGACACGGCGGTCGTCCAGTCGCACCTCCAAGTCTCCAACTTAGAGTACACGGAGCGCAAGGCCTGGGTTCTTCAGGCTCAGGCTCGAGATGAGCTAACCAAAGCAAAGGCCAAGCTCCTCGAGGCGTCGCGATTTGCTGCGTCCTTGTGCTCCGTCCTGGCGGCCAAGGAGCAAGAGCGATCAACCCAAGCAGAGAAGGTTGAATCTCTGGCGACCCAGTTGGTGAGTCAGGACGAAGAGCTCAACGCCCAGGCGGAGGAGCTGAGCCAACTCCAAGGACAACAATCTGCTTGGAAGGTCGCCCAGTCGGAGCTCGAAGAACTTCGGGTGTACAAGGCGAGAGAAGCAGCTCGGTGGGACACTCGGAGGGTTGAATATATCAACTCTTTGGAGTTCAGCCGAGAGTTGTCCCAGAGGTTGTGCCCTATGCTTAAGCAGCAACTGCTCAACACCTTTGAGCAACTTAAGCAGGGCGGGCACCTTCCTCCCGACCTCCCACTCAGCACCGTCAAGCTCTCAACCTTGACCCAACAAATGCCGGAGGAGGCTCTCCGACCCTTCAAGTGGCTTGCCTCATTTTGTACTAAAATTATGATTTTAATGCAAATTTACTTCTTTTGTCTGTGTATTGTCATGTGTGTTTGTTGCCCTTTTATTTCTAAGTGTTAGTGGCCCGAACTAATACTCGAGGGCCTGATAACTACCATTTTGTTGATAAATTTAGGCTCTCAAATCCATGTTTTGATCCACTTTTATATGCTTAAGTTTGCATTTATATTAGGTTTCATGTATTTCCTCTATTTTGGCTTTTAATTCAAATCTTTGTATATTTGAGATATTTTGGCACTAAAATGTGAATCTAATTTTGTAGGCTTCAAATGAGCATAGACCTAGATCGGATTGGATCAAACTTGAGTCAGAATTGGATCCGGATCAAGGTGATCAAGCATCAGATTAATATGGGTCGTCCATTCAAGAGAATGGCTAGATCTGAGCCATCTGTGAGTTTCTGATCAATCCGAGTTCAGGATAAAGCTAATCAGGACCCCAGATCAAGATCTGAAAGTTTGAGCCCAATCGGAGCACATCTGACCATCGGATCAAGCTTAAAGGAGTTTTAACCATCCAAGCTAGAGAAGGGAAGATCTGAGACATCCGCCACAGATTTGGTTGATTTGAGCTAAGGACAGTTAGATTAGGACCATTGATCAGGATTTGGGGAGTTTGGTTCAGAACGGAGAAGATCCGACCATTGGATGAAGCCAGAACAATCTAAGCCGTCCAAAATTCAAAAGGAAATTTAAATGAGGAATTCCCTCTCACTGAGCTCGTCGTCGCGTCGTCGCGAGTAGCAGAGGATCGCAAGTTCTTTGTCTGTTCTTCATTTCTTCGATAGTTTTCTTCATCGTTCTTCTTAGATCGCGCGCGACTTGTATTAGATCCAATTCTTCTCTAGATTTCAAATCAATGAGGTAGTTTTCTCTGTTAACTTTGTATTTAAATCTCGCAGTGGAAGGAGTTCGGGAAAGGGTTTCACCGTGCACTCCATCCATGGATCGATTCCGTTGTTTGTTGGTTTTCTCATCGGGCGAAGCAATCAAATATCTGTGGAGGGGTTCTCCAAAGTGATCTGAGCGTGTCCGAGTTCGATCGTCATCCAGTCAAGCAAGAAAGAGGAGATCGCGGGATCGCTTTCAGCTACTGACCGATCACGTGACCAGTCAGAGATGTCTCTGATCGGTCCCGTGACCGATCAGAAGAGGACCTGATCGGTCGGTTGACCGATCAGGAGAGCAGAACTAGCAAACTGAGCTAGGAAGTGTCTTCTTCATTGGTTTTTGAGCTAGGGGGTTCATAGCTCAACCTTTGTGTGACGGCAAAGGGAAGTTTTGGATATGAACTGATTTGATGTTTAATTAGGATTATTTTGGTTTTAAACATGAATTGTTTCAAATAGCTCTAGCTTGTTTCTACTATATTTCAAGTCAACTCTTTAAGTATTGCTTTGTGCTTAGTTTTAATTCCTTGCAATTAGTTCCTTGTAATTAATTCTCTGCAATTTATTACCTGCAATTAGTTTTTTAAGTTCAATTCTATAGTTTGAATTTAATTGCTTAGTTGCTAACTAGGTTAAGTTCAGTTCTTGCAATCTCCTAATTCAGTACATGCTTTAGCTAAGTTTAGTCTATTTCATTTCAACTTGTTATTTCATCTCTTATCGCAAAAACCCCCATATTATCTAGAAAATCCAAAACATCAAATGACAAATAACTTGCAAGCTTGAGTTAAACATTCATTCAACTAGTCCTTGGAAAAATACGACTTGAGACCCCTCTACTACATTTTAACTTTGTTAGCCAAGGGTTTTCAGTTTATAAATATCTAAATTTGAGTGTTCATCGTGACACTAGTATTGGGCACCATCAGGGCCCTGACTTGTTCCATTCCTGGCGAAGTCGACTCGGGTAACTCAATGGCTATCCCGACCAAAGAACACAAAACTCATTTAAGCTAAGGAATGGAACTAGCTTTCATGTTTGCGTACCCGCTTAGCGAGACTAAGTACACTCAGTCAGTCCACTTTTAAGGAACGTGGGTCGTCACGCGCCTGACGAAGGAACCCCGAGCCCCATATGACGTTGCCTGCTCAAGAGGCGAGAGTTTGAACGCTCGGTCGGCTTGATCCCAAGGAGCGTGGTCGCCACGCGTCCGGTCGGGAAGCCGAGCCAAGGGGTGCGTGGGTGCATGCCCACTTATAACTCGCTCAGAGGTGAGAGTCTGGACACTCGGTCGGCTTGATCCCAGGGAGAGTGGGTCACCACGCGTCTGGTCGAGGAGCCGAGCCGAGGGGTGCGTGGGGGCATGCCCACTTATAACTCGCTCAGAGGAGAGAGTATGGACACTCAGTCGGCTTGATCCCAGGGAGCGTGGGTCGCCATGCGTCCGGTCGGGGAGCCGAGCCGAGGGGTGCATGGGGGCATGCCCACTTATAACTCGCTCAGAGGCGAGAGTCTGGACACTAGATCGGCTTGATCCCAGGGAGCATGGGTCGCCACGCGTCTGGTCGAGGAGACGAGCCGAGGGGTGCGTGGGGGCATGCTCACTTATAACTCGCTCAGAGGCAAGAGTCTGGACACTCGGTCGGCTTGATCCCAGGGAGCATGGGTCGCCACGCGTCCGGTCGGGGAGCCGAGCTGAGGGGTGCGTGAGGGTGTGCCCACTTATAACTCGCTTAGAGGCGAGAATTTGGATATTCGGTTAGCTTGATCTCAGGGAGTGTGGGTCGCCACACGTCCGGTCGGGGAGCCGAGCCGAGGGGTGCGTGGGGGCATGCCCACTTATAACTCGCTCAGAGGCGAGAGTCTGGACACTCGGTCGGCTTGATCCCAGGGAGCGTGGGTCGCCACGCGTCTAGTCGAGGAGCCGAGCCGAGGGATGCGTGGGAGTATGTCCAATTATAACTCACTCAGAGGTGAGAATCTGGACAGTCGGTTGACTTGATCCCAGGGAGCGTGGGTCGTCACGCGTCTGGTCAGGGAGCCGAGCTGAGGGGTGCGTGGGGCGTGCCCCCTTATAACTCGCTTAGAGGTGAGAGTCTGGACACTCGGTTGGCTTGATCCCAAGGAGCATGGGTCATTGACGGACCCAAAATGACTGTCACGAAGGTGGGTCTCAAATTTAGAAATTTATAAAGTGCTGGAAACCCTTTTACAATCAAAATTATGGAAATGTAATATAGGGGCCACAGGTCGTATTTTTCTCGGGGATAGTTGTCTAGTTTGATTCAAACTTGTGTTTATGTATCGTTTTTGTTTTGGGTTTCGAAATAAGTGATTGGGATTGGAATACAATCAAAATTGAAATTGTAATCAAAATAGAAGAATCTTAAAGTAATGCACTAAACAAGAAGTTGTATCTAAAGGGAAAACTCAACTAATGGAACCCTAATTAAAGCACTTACAAAGTTTTTATGGCAACTGTTTTCTGATTTCAAACACAAAAGAAATGCCAAGAAATAAAGTAAAAGCAGTTATGGACTTTTCGAAAACAAACTAGATGGACATAAGGAAACACATGCAAAATTCATAAATTGAACAAGTATCAATGAACAACTTGGCAAGCTGACCGAATGCAATTTAGCACGCAACTATCACTGAAGTATTTGACAGGAATGGATGAAGAACCAGCTCACTTGGACACCAACTAAAGCAAAGAAAAGTAAAGCAGAATTAAAGGAATTGCAGTAATGAAATCAGAATTTTCAGAATTGTGATGCTTGCTAAGCTAATAACATGGATTCAATTGCAGAAAACCAAAACCAAGTTATATGTTAACTGAGCAAACACATATTGGACTCGAAGGCAGGAATTAATGATGAAAACCAGAGACAATTTGGCAAACAAGCAACCCTAGCAAATTCGAAAATCTGCAGAAATTTCAGATTTAAGAGTGGCACGCAAACTAACTTTGGGTTATGAAAAACTACAATTAAGTGCTGTTTAAACTAAACACTCTATCTACCTAATGCTAAAGCAAAGATTGATAACTAAGAACTCGGAAACAACTCAGAAAATCAAGAATCTGAGACAAACTCAGAAACTGAATGAAAATTTCAGAAATGAAATGGCACACAGCAGGGAAATTGGCACGCAAGATTTAACACTATGATTCAACTGAAATTTAACTCCAACTATCACCAAACAGGTTCCTAACTGACTGATCTCTAAGGTTTAAATCCTAATTTAGCTAAAACAACTCAGAATTACAGCTAAGATTGCTGGAAAGAAACTGCAAAAACAGAACATGCGCAGAATTTCGATTACAGCTACAAAACATGAAAACTAAACATCTAAGCTACACCTCAACCCCTCTCGAGCTCAAGAAATTCTTGGTTGTCAATCAAGAACCGGCTTCAAACCCCTAGGCTCAGCAAATCAGTGGACAATCAATTCTGAAATTGAATTTGCATCAAATCTGCGCTTGCTGAAATTTTCCATCCGATTTCTTCGTTCTCAATTGATGGAGCTGCGAGGACGATTTGGGAAACTTCTGAGATCACTTGAGAACCCCTACAAATGATTTGGAAGCTTGGAAATGGACTGTGGTTGAGAAGGAAGTGATCGGACTGAGGATTCCCGAAACCCTCAAGAAATCCCCTGTTCCAGCGCAATTGAGCAGAATTCTTCAAACCTTGATCACCAAAGACTCGATTCTCGATCTGGATTAGAAGATGAGGTGGTCACGCCTTCATGGAAGCAAAAATTTTGAAGAACGATGAAGAAACGAGGAAGAACGGCGAAGAACAGTGGAGGCTGGCTGAAGACGCGACGAAGGTTTCGGCTGTGGAACATTTCCTTAAGTATTAACCAATGGACGGCTGTGATTGATTTGCTTCAATCCAACGGCTGATCTTAGTCCGATTTGAGCCAAACTTTGATGATGAAGATCTGGGGTCAGGATCTGCCTCGTGGTAGCTCGGATCCTCCAGATTTGCAACGGATGGTCCAGATCTAGCTAATCTTTGAATGGATGATCTAGAGCCCTCCAAGCTTGATCCAACGGTTGATTTAGCTCTGATTGTGATGAAACCTTCAGATCTTGATCAGGGTGCTTGATCAACCCTAGCCCTAGCTCGGATTGCTTCAGATCATCCCGGATGGCTCAGATCTAGCCGCTTCCGAATCGAACGGCCCAGATTTAATCATAATCTTGATAATCTGATCCGGGTCACTTCCGACTCGAATTTGACCTAATATGCCCTAGATCCTTGAACCTTGATGCCTACAAAAATTAAATCAAGAATTTAGTGGCCAATTAACTCAAATATATGTCATTTTACATTTAAGTCCAAAATATGATTAAGTTCTAAAACCTAGGCAATTTCACAATTTTAGCAATAAAAAGATAGATCAAACAGGGATTTTAGCAACTCAAATGATCAATAAAATGGAATCTATCAACTCCCCCACACTTAGCCTTGAGCGTCTCGCGAAAACAGTAAATATGTATCCCCTAGATTTACTTAAGCATAATTAGAAGCAATTGAAAAGAAATTACCTAGGGTTGCCAATTCTCATAAATCTAAGCTCTATGGATTACTATCTTGTCCTTAAATCAACAACTTGGCCTTTTCATCTATCATGAGTCATTGAGATGAATCTAAATCACTAGCCTTTCAATGAAAATTTTGGTGGCTCTCTCCTAAGTTCTAAGTTGATGATGGAAGTGGAGCTCACTCAAACACACATGCTTCTTGCACTACCATAGGCTTGCTTATTATCTACTCTCCATCATTAAACATGATTAGGATCAACATCTATAAAAACAAATCAAGGACATAGAAAATGGTAAGGAGTGAAATAAAAGCTAAGGAAATGGAAAAATTAGTAAAGTGGAAGACTTGAGTGCTTGGGAAGGTTTCCAATGAACTTTGCTCTCTTATCAGTCCCCTAGTGAATTCAAAAGTGTCCTGGAGTAACCTCTTGCCTTGCACTTCAAAAATTCAATAAAAATCCCTCACTAGACCCTTTGTGCCACTTGTCTACCTTGTGTGCCATTTGTATTTCTTTCTCTTCTCTTTACTGATTTTCTTTTCTTTTCTTTTAGCCTCTAGCCAGGTCAGCAATGTAGTTGATCACAGCTTTCAATTTGGATGAGAGAAACTTCAATGATTACATGCTGCCGAAATTTCAAATGTGTGCCAACTTGCTCTTGTTTCTCTTTTCTTATTTTCAAAACTTCTAGCAGCCATTTCTTTTTCCTAGATCTGAAATTGAATGTGCACCTTCAACTTCAGATACATTTTCATGCTTGATAAATTGATTCGTAGCTCCTCAAAAGATTTGGGCAGTTTCAGAATTTCTTCTCAGCTTCTGATTTTTCCAGCTTTTGGTCAGCATTCCGAACTGTGTTTCTGATCAGCAGCTTCTACTTGGATTTTCTGATCTCCAGAATTCTGCAATCTTTTGATTGTCTCAGCCTTTGCTTACTTTCTCACAATCTTAATTCGAATTATGTTCAGTTGCTTCAAATTCAGATTTTTCAGCTTATGTCAAGCTGCTGTTCAGCTTCAATTCCGATTTTACAGCTTCATTTCAGATTATTTTCAGCTCCCAATTAAACTCTGGCAAAATGTATCTGACCTTCTAACAAAGTGCAGCTGCAAGCAAGTTCAATTCTGCCCATAAACAGCTTGTATCTCATCTCTTCTTTCTACCCATAGCTGCAATTTCAGCAATTCTGATTTTTGCGCAGCTATACTTCAGACTTCTAACCAAGGGTTACTGATCTTAACTTCCCAATTCTTAATCTTAGCTTTGCTAACCAAATCATGCTTCACAGATTTTTTTCTTTTTAAAATGGCACAATTTTCAGATTTCTCTATTGCTTCAGAATTTCCTCCTGCTTCTCAGCTTCTTCACAGATTTTTCTTTTTTTTTCGGTCTATTCTGATCTAAAACATCCAAGCAGCCACGTTCTTTTGCTCTGATCAGCAGTGGATGAGTTCATCAATCTTTGATACATTCCTATCTTTGTTCCCCGATTTACAGCTTCTAGAGAACCCACTTTAGCTCAAGTTGATACACACTTGTGCTGAGACTGTTTTAATGGAAATGCAACCTTCTGAAAAATTCTGAGCAATTCAGTTTGCATTCATACTTAAATTTGTATCACTCAGTAACTCCCAGATGGAGCACTAGGCAGCAACAATTGCTGTTTTTCCTCCTTTGCTTGCTCTCAGATTCGGCTCAGCTGAATTCTAGCAATGTTTCTGATTTTTCCACAGCTGCGTTTAGACTCCATTCAGATTATTTTCAGCTGTCATTAGGATCCTAGCAGGTTGTTACTGACCTTCCTAGCCAAGAGCAGTTGCAGAAATGAGTTCAGATACATTAGTTCCTGCAATTTCTTCTACAACTTCAGAAATTTTATCCAGCTTCACTGCATTTTCTTCTTTCTCTGTTTGGCACAAGTTTTTCTGCCATGTTCCAGATTTTTCTCAGCTTGTATCAGTCTTCACTCAGCCTCATTTCCAGAATTCAATCCAGATTGTCTTCATTTCTAGCATCGGTAGTAATTTCAGCTTCAAGTTAACCCATTTCTGCACATTTGGCACAGATTTCTTCCTTGAATCAGATTTGCACAGCCTCAAATCAGATTTATTCCAATTGTCTTCAGCTGTAGTTCAGCTTCTACACAACTATATTCCAGCTTCTCTAAAGAAGCTCCTGAAATTCTGCTGCATCATCAGCCAATATATATCTGCCATTTTGCTATTGCATTCCATTTTAAAATCTTGGCACAGCTTTTTCATTGCTTCAGATTTTTTTTTTCATGCAGAATTCACTTTAGCTTCGTCTTGATACAAATCTGATACATTCATGAACTTAATTCCCTGATTCATAGCTTAGAAAAAAAACTTCAGCTTCATAATGATACAAGCTTTGCCACTTGTTCTTCCTCTTCCATTTTCTCTTTTGGTTTCAGATATGTTGTGGCTGTGCCTCAACCTAGCACTGCCATAAGCTTCAATTTCTGCAACCATTTCTTTGATTCTGTGAGCATTTCTGCAACCATTTCTTTCCTTTGAACATTTCTGAATTAATTCTGTTCCTGACTATATTGCTTCGAATTTCAGCTCTGTTCAGTCTTCTATTCAGTCTTCATTCGGAGTTTACAGTCTTGAAAATTAAATCTAGCTCATCTTGATACAAACTGCCCAAAATGGTCATGTTAATTTCGGATGCAAAACAGTTTGTAACTTTGGTTTGCTCTCAGCTAAAACAGTTAATTTCGGATGCTGATTTCTGCATTTGTTCTTAGCTAAAACATACCAGATCCTTCAACTTTATAATTCATTCAGATCAATTTGCATCTAAAAGGTATCAAGTGGTTTGCTTCCATTCTTTTGCTCATTTTTGACACCAAACATCACTCAAATTCATCTTTGGCACATGAAATTTTTTTTTTCTAGTTGAACTGCATCAATGATGAAAATTGCTTCCAAATCACCAATCACTCCCCCACACTTAAAACTTTGTCCGTCTCGGGCAAAATAACATCACGAAAACATCCCAAGCAAACATATCCATAGAAAAATTGGGGTTAGAATTAGGGATAAGGAAAGACAAATAGGATAAATATGATTTTTGCCACAGTTGACATGGAAAAGTAAATACAATGATTAGTCCCTATAGATGTGATCCAACCGTTGAAATATGATCTTGAAAGAACCTAAGCAAGTTCTAGAGTACAATAACATGTGTGTATCACAAAATAAGGCTAATCTCACTAGGTAAAAATAATTCATCCCAAGTCCTCAATTAAGATTTCAAAAGCCAAGTAGTACTCAAATATCCAAGATTTCATCCATGAGTCAAACCTTAAGTTTTGGCAACCAAATTTAATTTATTTTCAAAAGACTCTAAAATGACAACAAGTTAACCTAGAGGGATACTTTTATTTTTACTCATGTAAAGAAAGGTGCTAAGAACACAAGACATGGTATTTACAATAACTCTATTTATTCATGTCATGTATCTTAAGCATTTATTCCCTAGAACCATGAAAATGTACTATGAGAAAAAAAACATGGTATTTACAATGAAGAATTTATTTGAATTTGAAAGTACCTACTTGAGAAAATTTATTGCGCATGCAAACTTGAAGTTATTCTTGCAAAAAGTAAGGAAATGGTATATACAAAGAAAAATGAGTGCAAAATTTAGTGAACTCCCCTTTCAAGTTGGGTATACGGCATCCATATAGTCCACTCCATCCACCTCTAGCTCCTTGACCTCTTCATGGAATTTCTTGAGCCGGTGGCCATTTACTTTGTACACTTGACTCGTGGCCTCCTCTTGAATCTCTACCACTCCATAAGGAAAAACATTAGTCACAAAAAATGGACCCTCCCATCTTGACCTCAACTTACCTTTGATCAATTTGAGTCTTGACTTGTATAATAGCACTTTGTCACCAATTTGAAATTCTTTGCTCACAATGTGCTTGTCATGAAATTTCTTAGTCTTCTCCTTGTAAATCCTTGAATTCTCAAATGCTTCCAACCGGATTTCTTCAAGTTCTTGAAGATGCAACTTCCTTTCTTCTCCCACCTTAGTAGCGTCAAAATTGTAAGCTTTAACTGCCCAGTATGCTTTATGCTCAATTTCCACAGGTAAGTGGCATGATTTCCCATACACAAGTCTATAAGGTGACATTCCAATGGGTGTCTTGTAAGCGGTGCGATATGCCCACAGTGCCTCTTCAAGCCTTTTGCTCCAATCCTTCCTATGAGGTCCCACAGTTTTTTCCAAAATTGATTTGACTTCTCTATTAGACACCTCGGCTTGTCCATTTGTTTGGGGGTGATAAGCAGTAGAAACCTTATGTACAACCCCGTACTTATTAAGAAGAGCCTTCATGTGCTTATTGCAAAAATGGGACCCTTGGTCACTTATGATTGCTCTTGGTATCCCAAACCTGCAAAAAATGTGTGACCTGACAAAACTCACAACAACAGATGAATCATCAGTCCTGGTGGGAATGGCCTCCACCCATTTTGAAACATAATCAACAGCTAAAAGAATATACAAAAATCCATAAGAAGCAGGAATGGTCCCATAAAATCTATACCCCACACATCAAATATCTCACAATATAAAATAGTTTGTTGAGGCATTTCATTTCTAGCACTTATGTTTCCTGTTCTTTGACATCTATCACAACATTTACAAAACCTATATGAATCTCTAAACAGAGTGGGCCAGTACAATCCACATTCTAAAATTTTTCTAGCAGTCCTTTGTGGTCCAAAATGCCACCACATGCTGAAGAATGGCAAAAGTGAGTACAGAATGAAACTCATGATTTGGTACACATCTCCTAATGATTTGATCACTACAAAATTTCCACAAGTAAGGATCATCCCACACATAATATTTTGCATCACTTTTGAATTTATCCTTTTGAGCTTTCGAAAAGTGTGTGGGAAAAACATGAGCTACAAGAAAATTCACTAAGTCTGCATACCAGGGTGACTCACCATGCATCTGTAAAAGCTGCTCATCTCTGAAATCATCATCTATGGCTGTGGGATCTCCTCTCCCTCCAATCTGCTCAAATGGTCCGCTACTAAATTTTCCTTGTCACTCCTGTCTCGTATCTCCAAGTCAAACTCCTGTAGTAGTAGCATCCATCTAATAAGCCTTGGCTTCGCATCTGGTTTCTTCAGGAGGTACTTCAATGCTGCATGATCAGAAAAACACAACAACATGAGAACACAATAAATATGATCTGAATCTATCTAAGGCAAAAACAATGGAAAGAAGCTCCTTTTCAGTCGTGGTGTAGTTGGCTTGGGCGGCATCTAGGGTTTTGGAGCATAGGAATGACATGTGGTGCTCCATCTACCTCTGTGCTAATACAGCTCCCACTGCAAAATTAGAAGCATCACACATTAATTCAAAAGGTAAAGACCAGTCAGGTGATGTAATAATAGGAGCTGAGGTAAGAGCCTCCCTGAGTCTATGAAAAGCTTCTTTGCATTTTTCATCAAAATGGAACTCAACATCTTCTGCAGAAGTCGTGTCAAGGGCCGAGCAATCAAGCTAAAGTCTCTAATAAATCTGCGGTAAAATCCTGCATGTCCAAGAAAAGCTCGAATATCCCGTACGCATACGGGGTAAGATAAAGAAGAAATAACACTGATTTTAGCAGGATCTACCTCAATACCTTTCTGAGAGACTATGTGTCCAAGAACTATCCCATGCTCTACCATAAGTGGCATTTTCAAAATTCAAAACAAGGTTAGTTTCAATGCAACGATGTAAAACCCTAGACAAGTTATTCAAACATGAATCAAAAGACGTGCCATAAACTGAAAAATCATCCATAAATACCTCCATGCAGTCCTCTAGCAACTCACCGAATATACTCACCATGCATCTCTGAAAGGTACCGGGTGCGTTGCAGAGTCCGAAGGGCATACGTCTATAGGCAAATGTGCCAAAGGGGCAAGTGAAGGTGGTCTTCTCCTGGTCCTCTGGATCTATGCAAATCTGAAAATAGCCTGAAAATCCGTCCAAGAAACAGTAGTGTGACTTCCCTGCCAGTCTCTCAAGCATCTGATCAATGAATGGTAGAGGGAAGTGATCTTT